>PJRA01000160.1:1594217-1655630 GCA_016987375.1 Brachionus koreanus
CAACTCGTGGTATCGGCCAATCTTCTCTAATTGTTAATTTATTTAGCTCCTTAAAGTCGATTACAGGCCTAAATCCTCCGTCTTTTTTCTTCACCATAAAGAATGGTGAACAAAAAGGAGAATCTGAAATTCTTACTGACAAACTGCGTATTTTAAAGTAATTTTAATGATTTAGCTTTAACTATCGTACGGAAGCCTCTATATTCGGTAACCAGGATGTATTCTTCCTATCTTAACAATAAAAAATAAAAATTATAAAAAAAACTCATATATTCTTCATGAAATCGTGGGATTAAATTTCAATAATCCGACAAAAAATATTACACCACTAATATTTAAATCTAATTTTGAAAATAAAAGAATAATTTAATTTTTAAATTATTTTTCTTTATTTAGATGCCTCCAAAGGACTCAAATAAAACAATTATATCAAATGCTAATTTCGGATATTTTTTAGATAGAAAATTTTCTTTATTTTAAAAAATTTGTAAATTTATTGTATGTTTTTTTGATATTTAACTAACATTTATGATTAAATGAAGCAAAGTTTAATAAATTTTTCCATATTTTTTGTCATTATTTGGTTTTTGAGTTTGTGGTATATTTTGTCGAGTAAAAATTTTATCCAGCCAAAAAAGCAACCAGCCATCAACGACCAAAATGAGGTAAAAATTTTACAACAAAGAATCAAAGAGGTTAATAAGCAATTGTCAAATCTCGAAATGAAAAATAAACAAAACGAGAAAATAATTAGAAGTCTTAGGTATCTCTAATGTCATTTTAGTTTAACCAATTTATTTAAATAATTTTTTAAGTGATCAAGCACAATTATTGTACAAAAAAAACAATGGGATAAATTTGAGCTATTTAGACAAATGTAAATTTGATAAAGCTTTTTTGAATTTAGGTCAATTTAGAGTTTTAAAATTAGATCCAAGTGCAAATTTTGAAGACCTTCGGCGCAAAATTTTTGATGACATCAAAGATTTAGCTTTTTTTGTAAAAAATAAACTTATAATGTTTAAAAGAGATTCTTCGGTTAGTAAAAAAATTTCACAAATCGAACAAAATTTTCAAGAGAGAATAAAGTAAGAAAAAAAACAAATTCAAATCTAACTATTTTGTTAAAAAACTCTGTAATTTTGTTAATTTGTAGTCTTTTATTTGTACAAATTGGAAATTTATCAAATAGTGATAATTTGGCAGAATGGCGCAAAATAGAATCTGAATCATTAGCTCTCAAAATTCAAAAAAATTTCTATGATCTGCAAAATCCGAGTGACTGTGAAAAACAAAAAAAAGTCGTATGTGATCTAAACAAATCATGTGGTTTCGGATGTCAAATGCACCATGTGATGTACTGCTTTATTACTTCATATTTCTTGAACCGAACTTTAATTCTCGATTCGACTGGATGGCGTTACAATCCAAATGGATACGAGGCTTACTTTATGCCATTAAGTGAGAAATGCACCAAAATAGATCAATATGGCCTAGAATGGAATGGTAGGGCTTGAAAATAGAAGAAATATTTCTTCTCATATTAAAATATATTTTAAAAGGAAATAAATTTGAAACAGCTGATGTCATACATCTACCTATTATAGATGAGATCACAAATAAGCCAGAATTTTTTCCACTAAGCATTCCAAAAAAATACATGAATTCGTTAAAAAGACTTCATGGGGATCCTTTTGTGTGGTGGGCAGGCCAAATTCTATCATACTTGATGAGATTTAACTCCAGATTTTCAAAAGTTGTTCAAGATAAACGAGAAAAATCAGGCTTTAAAACACCTTGTGTTGGGTAAAATAAAAATTAGAGAAATTTTTTGAATTAAGCTTTTTGTCTTGTATTCAGAGTTCATGTTAGGCGTACAGACAAAGTTGGCACTGAAGCGTCATTTCATCCTTTAAGCGAGTACATGAAACACGTGAAAGAATATTTTGATATCTTCGACTTAAAAACATCGAGCAAAAATAAGCGAACAGTTTATTTGGCTACTGATGATTTGTCAGTGATGGAAGAGGCAAAAAAAGAGTAATATTATAAAGGTATCAAAGTAATATAGTAAAATTACAAAGTTATATAGGTATCCGGATTACTATTTTATTATGGATGAGATAAATGCACAAACAGCTTCTTTAAACAACCGGTACTCACCTGAATCAGCCCAAGGAGTCATACTAGATATTTATTTTTTGTCTCAATGTAATTTTTTAGTGTGTACACTGTCTTCACAAGTATGTCGAATGGCTTACGAGATTCAACAAACAATATACCCAGATGCTTATTGGCGTTTTAGATCATTGGATGACATTTACTATTTTGGTGGCCAATTGAGGAATAATGTTGAAGCAGTTTTGGATCATGAGCCAAATCATGGTTTAGGGGAAATTGAATTGAAAAAAGGTGATCTTATTGGAATAGCAGGAAATCATTGGGATGGATATTCAAAAGGAAAAAATTTGAGAACGCAGGAAGAGGGTCTTTTTCCTTCATATAAAGTAAAGAAGATTATTGATTCATTTTAAAAAATAAAAATAGTAATTTTTTTTAATTTTTTAATTGTATTTATAAAATAAAAAAATTGAAAAAGAGAACAAAAATTAAATTAAAAAAATTTCTTGCTATCATAAAGAAATGTAAATTAAACTAAATTTTAATGTTATGGATAATAAAACGAGGGAGAACTTAATTTTTCTGAATTTGACTATTTGGGAAGTAGACCTATTGACATTAACTTGCGTTGAAAAAAGTTTTTTTCCATTTAAACGAAATAGTGTTCTAATAATTATTAGTTAATTTATTTTTATTTTTATTTTATTAAGACAAAATATTTGAAGAAAAATTTCTATGCTTATAAGAATGTTTTTTAAGAGTTATAATAAAAATCAAATAATTGAATTATAATAGGATATTTAATTCGTAGCTTCAAAATATTCTTTTGATTTAGATGGGTCAGCTTTCATTGTTTTCTTTCCTGGTTTCCAATTAGCTGGACACACTTCACCATGAACGTCAGTAAATTGAAATGCTTGAACCAATCTAAGAGTTTCATCAACTGATCGGCCGACTGGCAAATCGTTTATTGTAATCTGTCTGAGGTCACCCTTGCCATCGATCAAAAATAAACCACGGAAAGCAACACCTTCGTCCTCTTTCAAAACTCCGTATCTTCTCGAAATATCTTGAGTTTTGTCAGCCAAAATTGGAATATTCATTTTTCCCAAACCACCTTGTTTTCTTGGAGTGTTGATCCTTTTTTTAAAAATTAACAAAAATATTTTTATTTTTTTAATTTTAAATAAACTTACCAGGCTAAGTGAGAGAATTCAGAATCAGTGCTTGCAGCAACTACCTCGCATCCAATAGATCTGAATTCTTCGACTCTATCAGAGAAACTGATAATTTCAGTTGGGCATACAAAAGTGCTTTTATGAAATGTATTAAAAATTTTTTAACAAATATTAACTACAAAACAATTACAAATCTAATGGATAAAAAAAAATGACAAGGTATTTTCCTTTGTAATCGTCCAAAGATATTTCTTTAAATTGACCATCAACAACAGCAGTAGCTTTGAAATATGGAGCTGGTTTTCCTATTTGTGTTTGAGACATTTTTTCTAATATTTTTTGTATCTAAATTTTGTTTTTTTAAATAAAAAATAATAATATGTGAAATTTTTCATTTCTTTTGATTAAAATGTAATGATTAGGCATTTTTAAAAAGAAAATTCGACAAAAAAAATTGCTTTTGATAAAAATATTACTATCATCGTTTATCTATATTATAATAAAACTGGTATTCTCTAATTGCAACAAAAATTATAGGCAAAAATCTCATGTACTCTTTCTCCAAAATTATACATTACTAAAGAAATAGAAAGAATTTCTAGAATTTTTTTTAAGTAGACTTTAATTTTTTGCTACACCTTTTGATTAATTTATAGTCATGTGACTTTTAAATATATTCGATTTCTAGGTCTAGGTCATCGAAATCGGTAGCAACCAAATTTGCTTCAAAGTTTGAATCCAGTCAATGAATTTTCAAATATATCAAATATAATTAAAATAGATTTGTCCCGACTTTCAAAACAACAGTTAATTATGCCTCTAATAATAAACAAATTAGTTTACACTTTTTTTTAATTTTCTACCTGAATATGAACAAAACATGAAAAAAATTTGAATCTGCAAATTTGCAATTTTAAATTTAGTAAAATCTTGCTAAAAATCAATCTTTAATATTTTTAAAATATTTTCTTTTTAATTACAAATTGGTTTCATCCAAAAATAAATAATATTTTAGCATATAATTGTTTAAATTTTTATTATCGGAAGCAAATTTGTTCGATTTTTATTTTTAAAAATAAATTAGGTTTTAAAAAATTTTAGAAAACTCAAAAAAATTACAAATGGTTTAATATTTATTTTTATTATTTAGTCTACAGTTTTAAGTAGAGAAAACTAAATTTTGTATTTTTGTGAACAAATTGAACAATCTCCTTTTGTTGCTGCATAAATACCCATTCCAATCGCCCAAATTTTTTCGCGATTAAAACTTCTAAAACTTTGTTTTTGTTCGTCTTTTCCCATTAAAAATGATGTGCCATAGCATGTTACTTGACATATTGTATTATAAGTAAGACTACTGTCATCTGACACATAAACAAATCCTAGAAATACTGATACTATCAAAATTAAAACACTTATTCGAAATAAATTTAATTTTATCATTTTATAACTAAAAAATTTATGCTCAAATCGCAAATATTTTGCTTAATGATAATTGCATTCTAGCAAACGATGAAACTTTATATTTATTATATATTTGAAATTATGTTAAGTTAAATTTAAATAAGAGTTTTTCTCAGGAATGTTAAATCAATTTCCAATAAATTAAACAATTATCGAAAATTAATAATCAGTTTTTTAGAAAAAATAATTAAAAGATTGTTTTTTTTTTAAATTTAATTTTAATTTTATTTAATAATTAAGTTTAAAGTTCATTTTTGAATGTTTGAAATTTGTTACGATTAGCTTCATCAGTGTTCTTAAACAATAAATAATAAAAATTAATCATATCTTCATAGCCTTTAATAGAAATTCTTTCATCAACGCCATGATACCTAACAATGAGAAACACAAAATTTGAAAAAATAAACTGATAAAAAAATTTTACCTTTTTAAATCTTCATTCAGTAGTCTGATTGGCAAAAATCTATAGATGTTATCAGTTAGATTAGTGTAGAATCTTGAATCTGTTAAGGCAATCATTATACCTAAAAAAAAATAGAAATTAACTAGAAATTTAAGTGTATTTTTATTATTTTATTCGTGATTTTTTTTACCAGGTACAGCAGATACACCTGGAAATATTTGATACGCAGTATGTTCAATAACTGAATATCCTAGACTATCTATTGGAGAAGTTTTGGTCGGTTCACTACAATCAATTATTTCATAGTTTATTCGTTTGTCATTAATTACTGCTAAATCATAGTTCAAGACTTCTTTACAAGATTGAAGACTATGAATACGATGATTTACATAGAATTCGGCGTAAGATGGAAGTACATTTTCTTTCATTCCTGAACGAAGTATTGTCACTGCAGTAGTGGTTCTGAATAAAGAATCAATTGTCGGATTCTTTGATAAAATGCTATTTTAAATAAATTAAAAATAATCAAATCTATCTAAAATTTTTATGATTCACAATTCAATTGCTGGTCTAAAAATCCAAATATTTGATAAAACAATTCTTTGAAAGAATCCTAAATTGGTAGCGATTCTTGTCAATAGGTTTGTCTCGGGTCCATAACCCAAAAAGCTAGGATGCTTGTTTTTTTTCATCCTTCAAAAAAATATGGTGTGCACAAAATAAATTTCAAATCAATCGAATACCTAGATATTGCATCTGAAACAATAAAGATAGGAGATTCTTCAGGATCAGGCATCGAAGAGTGTCCACCTGTAGTGTTGACATAAAATTTGACTGTAAGATAACCTTTTTCAGCACTACTGATATACGCTAATGGAGCATCAAGACTCTTGAGAACTTTTTCAACAATCATAGTTCCTTCATCAAGAACAAACTCAAGAGACGTGTTTCCCAAGAAATTGGCAATCGATTTAGCACCTTGATATCCGGAAGCTTCTTCGTCATGCCCATAAGCAAGATAAATTGTACGCTTAGGTTGACCATTCTTCTTCAAAAAAATTCTAAGCGCTTCTAGCTGAGCTAGCATGCTTGACTTATCATCCAAAGTGCCTCTGGCATATATGAAACCTTCATCTATACTTGCAGAGAATGGATCAAACTTCCAATTATCATTTTGACCATCTGCAGGAACAACGTCAAAATGAGCCGCTAAAAGATATGGCTTGAGGGTTGGGTCAGAGCCTTCAATTGTGTAAAGAAGACTAAAACTGTTTATTATATCTAATTTTACAAATTCTTTTGCTATGATGTCTTTGTATTCTTTTTTTTTTAAATGGTTAAAAACAGTTTAAAAATTTTTTTAAAATCACCTTTTTGGATGAAATAAATAAAATCTTTCAGTGCTGTGAAATTTTGATTTCTTTGTCCATAAGAAACAGTTTGAATTTTAAGGCTTTGTTTAAAGCGGTTTAAAATGTCTTCATTGATTTGAAATTTTGAGCCAGATTCGATTATTTTAATCTCATGTTTACATGGTTGATTTATCACATAAGCTCGATAAACCAATAATAGAAAAAAAAGAAAGAAAATGAAAAAAACAATTGTAAAAATTTTGTTCATTTTTTTTATAATTAGATTTTTGAAAATTATTTTAAAATTATTATGTTTTCTAATTTTAGAATGAATATTTTTATGAACAATATTATCAGGTGATAAACATTTGCAATGTGACTAGGTTTTTTTTTGTTTAATTAAGTAAAAATTTTCAAAATATATTTACAAGCTAAATTATATTTAAAAAAGAAATATTTAAATTATAATTATGATTTTATGAAAAATCGATCATTCTCTTTAAAATCACTTATTTTTTTCCAAAAAGGAAATACCAAATATTCATTTGAATTTAAAATAAATCGTATGAGATCTTTTTTGGTGTATATTAACTAAATCGGATATAAAAATTAAAAAATTTGGAATAAAACAATTTTTTTCAGGTTTTGAATATTGATTTTCAATTACACAAAGTATTTTGAAAAAAAATAAAAATATTTAGAATAAACTAGAAATTATTTAGTTTGAAAAAAAAAAACGATACAACTGATTTTTCATAAACTAAAGTGAAAAATTTAAACAAAAAATATTTAAGATATAAATTAAAGTAAGATGTCTGAAGCTCAAATAGGAAAACCAGCTCCATATTTCAAAGCTACTGCTGTAGTTGAGGCTCAATTCAAAGAGATAACATTAGATGATTACAAAGGAAATTATCTGGTTTTATTTTTTTATCCCTCCGATTTGTAATTGTTTTGTAGTTAATATTTGTTAAAAAATTTTTAAAACATTTCTTAAAAGCACTTTTGTATGCCCAACTGAAATTATCAGTTTCTCTGATAGAGTTGAAGAATTCAGATCTATTGGATGCGAGGTAGTTGCTGCAAGCACTGATTCTGAATTCTCTCACTTAGCCTGGTAAGTTTATTTATCGGTTTTAAAAAAATTTGTGGTAATTGATCAAGTATCAAAAGGATATTGTAAAAATTCAATTAGAAACAAAACCAATTTTTTCCTTTTTTGATAAATGATTCATTTAAAATACTTTATAAAAGTGCAGCATACTTTGCACATTTTTTTTCTAAAATGATACTTTTTTACATTCATTTTTTTAATAAGAAATCAAAGCATTAATCAATTAAAATCTTTTTAATTAAAATCAATGATTAAGAATAAAATAATGAAAAAAATTAAAATTTTTAATTTTGTAAAGGATCAATACACCAAGAAAGAGAGGTGGTTTAGGAGACATGAATATACCGATAATTGCTGACAAAACTCAAGATATTTCGAGAAGATACGGAGTTTTGAAAGAGGACGAAGGTGTTGCTTTCCGTGGTTTATTTTTGATCGATGGCAAGGGTGACCTCAGACAGATTACAATAAACGATTTGCCAGTCGGCCGATCAGTTGATGAAACTCTTAGATTGGTTCAAGCATTTCAATTTACTGACGTTCATGGTGAAGTGTGTCCAGCTAATTGGAAACCAGGAAAGAAAACAATGAAAGCTGACCCATCTAAATCAAAGGAATACTTTGAAGCTTCAAATGGAAAACATTGATTAAAAATTTTAAATTTTTTAATTTTTTCAATTTATTTCTTCTAAGACTAAATCGAATATCAAATTTCTATATTCTCAGAATTGGCTCCATGTATGAAAAAATTTTTAATTCTTTTCTCAATCACTTAACTGTTTAATGCTCCCTTAAACTTTTGAACCAATTTTATTCTCTTTTTTCAATTTTTTATTTCAACTTTTTCCCATTAGCGATTAGGTATTATTGTGTTATCTTAAATAAAATACTTTTAACATTTAAATATTTTTTTTTAATAATATTTAAAATTTGTCAAAGCTCTTGAATGGGTCGTTCTAAAACATTAACCAAATAGTGGCCAGCAAGGAGTCTGCCTTTTTAAAAAGCAAAAAAATTTTTTTTTCCAAAAATTAAATTTTGGAAAAATAGTATAAAAAATTTCAAAATTAATGGCTTGTAAAGAATGCTAGTACAGTGATATATTCAATCAGGGTTAATTAATTCACATAAACCAATTGTTCAGCTATTTGATTTTATTAAAAAAACATGATTTTAAACAAGAAAATAAAGAATTATTTAGTTATTAAATAATTTCTAGATTTAGAAGAAAATGGAACCTAAAACCATAAATTTGACTAAGCAAAATGTGCTTCCAGGCATCAGGAAGCTCGGGTTAACTTCAGAAATTTTTAAACTTGCAAATGATGAAATTACGCATTTTAAATATTTTGAGCACATTTGAAATTTTGAAATTTGATCATAAATTTTACTTTGCTAGTTATTGTAGTTTAAAAAAAATTTTCCATGCCTTAACTTTATATAAATATTTTAGCTTCTATAAACAATGAAAGGATAAATATTATTTAACTTCCTAATTGCATATTTAAAATTTATTTATCAAAATTTATAAATATACGATTATAATTCATTGCCTTTTTAAGTGAAATTTGAATTTTTTAAGAAAATAAATCAAATTTTTCCAGTGCTTAAAGTGTTTTAATAAAATTAAGCTCTAAAACTTTTATTAAATTCTTTCAAAATCTTTTAATTTTTGACTCTAGCTTTTAAGAATAATCAATCAAGTAATAATTTTAAATATCAAATTTTTTTTTAAACCCAAAAACAAACTAGTTAATTTTCTTAAAACTTTTAATTTATCGATAAAACTTGGTTATAAACCGAGTGAATTTGAAAATTCAATAATGATTAAAAAAAGGATAAACCATGTGACCAAGTATCCTCTAATGAACCGATTTCGTTGCTAAGCTGAAAGAAGAAATGGCTTGAAAAAATAATGAACACAAAAATCCAAAAATGGGCTGAATTAGGTAAAATACTTCCTGAGCCACAGTCTGGCTTACGCAAAAAACGCAGCACACAAGATCATATTTTTCGAATCAATTAATCTATAATAAATGGTTTCAGCAAAAAGGAATTAACTGATGCTTTTTTTTTGACTTAGAAAAAGCCTTTGATAAGACGTATCACATTGGCATCATTTAAAAGTTAAAATCACTAAGTTTAAAAACAATCGTCCTTATTTGGATAAAAAACTGTTTATACAATCTAATGTTAGAAGTTTTCCAAAATGAATCATGTTCTCAGCCAAAGCTCATCAAAACAGGTGTGCCACAAGGAAGCTGTATATTACCTACTATCTTCATATTATATTTTAGCGACATAGCAGAGAGCCTGCTGACAGATGTCAAAGTTGCTCTTTTTGTAGACGACCAGCTTTTGAATATACGCCAATAAGTCAAAAAGAGCAATCAAAGAAATACTACAAAAAGTAGCCGACAATATAGTCGAGGTCTGTAGAAAATTAGGTTATAAATTAAAAAATCGAAACTTGCTACTCGGTCTTCACACCAGCAGGTCTGCGAAGAAGTTACCATAGCAAATATTCAAAAATTAAAAATTGAAAATCAAGAAATTGCTCTCGATCTTTCTAGTTCTGCCTTCGATTATTGTTTTATCATTTTACAATGTGTCAAACTGCTCTAGACATCTTATTTAAAACAAAATTTGATTTTTACAAAATACGGGGGCTGAAAAAAGAGCTTAAGCCGCTCGGAACTGCCCTGAATTTCGTATCCAAATTATTTTTAATATATATAAATATAAAATTTAGCAAAAATTATTCTCATTTACTAAGCGACAGATGACAGAGAGATAGTAACCTTAAATAACCAATGCAATGATAAATATAATAATAGTTCTAAATAATCAATTTTATTAGTTTCTGAAAATCGCTTTTAAGCTTTTAAATTAAAAAAAAACAAAGCACGTTATAAACTTAGTTTTTAAAGACTTAACTTGAATACAATTTTTTCAATTAGGGGCCAATTTTAAGAAAAAAAGTTGAATTTAAATATTCTTTTTCGGTATTGTTTTCTAAGCGAAACAATTTTGCTTAGTCATAAAATAAAATAAACTAGATCTGTACGAAAAGAAAATTTCGAAATTAAGATTTATAATTAATCCTAATTTTAAAACCACTCTATCACGATTACCAAGGTAAAATTATATAGTAATATTTCATTTGAAATTTAATATAAAATAAATTAAATAAAAAATCACAAGCAAAAATTATAAAA
This sequence comes from Brachionus koreanus, assembly GCA_016987375.1. NCBI lineage: Eukaryota > Metazoa > Rotifera > Eurotatoria > Ploima > Brachionidae > Brachionus > Brachionus koreanus. The sequence goes on from PJRA01000160.1 coordinate 1,605,068, forward strand.
AATTATATTAATAAATAAATCAAGTGTATATTCAAAAAATGGCTCAAACACAAATAGGAAAACCAGCTCCATATTTCAAAGCTACTGCTGTTGTTGATGGTCAATTTAAAGAAATATCTTTGGACGATTACAAAGGAAAATACCTTGTCATTTTTTTTTATCCATTAGATTTGTAATTGTTTTGTAGTTAATATTTGTTAAAAAATTTTTAATACATTTCATAAAAGCACTTTTGTATGCCCAACTGAAATTATCAGTTTCTCTGATAGAGTCGAAGAATTCAGATCTATTGGATGCGAGGTAGTTGCTGCAAGCACTGATTCTGAATTCTCTCACTTAGCCTGGTAAGTTTATTTAAAATTAAAAAAATAAAAATATTTTTGTTAATTTTTAAAAAAAGGATCAACAATCCAAGAAAACAAGGTGGTTTGGGAAAAATGAATATTCCAATTTTGGCTGACAAAACTCAAGATATTTCGAGAAGATATGGAGTTTTGAAAGAGGACGAAGGTGTCGCTTTCCGTGGTTTGTTTTTAATCGATGGCAAGGGTGACCTCAGACAGATTACAATAAACGATTTGCCAGTCGGCCGATCAGTTGATGAAACTCTTAGATTGGTTCAAGCATTTCAATTTACTGACGTTCATGGTGAAGTGTGTCCAGCTAATTGGAAACCAGGAAAGAAAACAATGAAAGCTGACCCATCTAAATCAAAAGAATACTTTGAAGCTTCAAATGAAAAATAAACATTTTGTTTCGTTTTTCTTAATTAAGTTTATCTATCTAGCTTTTATTATTTAATGACAAAATTAAAAGAAGAATAAATATTGATTATTTTAAATAAATCAAAATTAAAAATTTTATTTTACCCTTGTTTTTCAATCTATCTTTATTTTAACGAATTCTGTTTTATTAAAATATTTTAGAATTCCGAAAGATTAAATTTCTAATAAACTAGAACTCTTTCTTCTTCAAAATCAGAAATTAAAAAAAAAATCTTTGTAATTCACCTCCGACTTTAAACTTTTGTTTTAAGAACTATAATTTTGAATATAGGTATAATATGAGGGCGGTGAAGTTGGGAATAATTTTTTCAAAAGCAGAGCAACTTTTAGAAATTTCAATTTTAAACAAATCATTTCTGACCATAAAAATAAAGATTAAGATTTAACAAACATTGTTCACATTTGTTAAAATTTTGGATTTTTCTAAAAACAAAGATAATCTTCCAAATTTGAAAATTGTATTTTAAAAATGTACTGTTGCATAAGAAATTGCTTTCAACTTCACCATCTCTATAATATGTCGTCTTGAATCTCAGTTAGCTCTGTCGATGATTCGGATGATTTAAATTAAACTAAAACTTAACTTTATTCAAATACTTTTCTTGACCGTTTTTTTAAAACCACTTTCACTTGTTTTTTAAAAAATTGAAATTCAGATATTTAAAAAAAAAAAATTATAAAATAGCTTTTCAAAGCTTAACATCTTGTTTTTAGTTCTTAAAAAATTTAATCAATTTAAACAAAAAATATTTAATTTGCCTATATAACTAAATTTGAAATTTTTATCAATAATCAGCCGGACTTTCTAGTGTAAACGAGTTGATCTATCTTTTTATCGATTACAATGCCAAATAGATTTTACATAATTTTATAACAAAAGCAAAAATTTAAAATTACTCAAAATTAAACAATAGAATTCAATACTGAATTAAATAATTCAAAATAAAAGAATGCATAAGATGATAGATATAAAAAATAGTTCAATTTTAGAACCAAATTTATTCACAAAAATAATCAAAAAAAAAATTTAAAAAAAAAATATTGCAAAAAAACTGATGATATATAGAGTTATTTACATTTAGGATAGAGTTTAAGACCGAATATATAAGGACCAGTTCGCTTTACATTTGTACACAAACAAAAATTTCGGTTTAATTTATCTAGTTTAATTAATGAAAGCCATAAACATATGTCATAAGTTTATCTCTTGCTATTAAAACAACTTCTATAAAAAAATTTATTTCGTTTTAGTTTTAAAAACATAACAAAAGCTTTCAGAGTTTGAATTTTGACAAAAAATCTTTTTTAGAAAACTTAATAGACTTTGATTATTGTAAAAATTTTTTAAATAGTTTCAAAACAAATGTTTATAAATTAAGACTGTTTGAGTTAAAATTGTTGATTTTATTTTGGCTATGTGAGAGTTTTAGTCCATTGGTGCGATTATTTGTTAAATAAGTTGTATCATTATAGCTTGTCATTGTCAAATTATGAGCAGTGTCATCTTCACTTTCGCTCTCTAAACCTTGATTATATTGAACACGCTTGTGATCACTTTCCAATAACGGCCTTTTTTGATTCATTTCAAATAAATTTTCACCATCAGTATCGTCATCATTTTCTTCTTTAACATTGTCCAAGTCAATATAATCTCCATGATGATATTTACGGTGGAGCTAGATAATAAAATTATTGTTATTAAATAAAATAAGAAATTAATCTTAATTTTACTTCATGAATATACAAAGCGCTGAAGCACATATCTAAAGAGTTTTCAATGGCTGTAGTGATATTCGGACCGGGCATTACAGGCAGACCTTGTGAAGACAATTGCAATGTTGATGCTTGAGCTCTTATCATTTTCAAATTTATAAATTCTTTTTTATCCAAAAAAAATTAAATTTACATTGATAGAAGAGTTTGTTGTTTATTAGTAAATAATGGACCTTCAATACGTGAAACAGCTCCTCTTGGCATTTGTCCACTTTGTTGAATATGAAAATCGTATTGCGGTTGTGAATTTAAAGATGATTCTTTTTTGTTTTAAGTTTTAATTGTTAACACATTAAATTACTAATGTTTAAAGCAAAAAATTACTTATTAAATTTGATGTTAGATTAGGAGCAGGGTTATAAACAAGAGATTGTAAGTGGTAAATCGATTTGTTTAGCGATTGTTCCATGTTTGGTTCAGTTATGGACTCTGCTGTCTTGGGCTCGTTATTACTCTTAGCTATGCTCTGTTCAGTGATGCTTGTTTCCTTTATAGCTTGATCCTTAAGTTGGTCAATAAATGCCAATGATTCTGCTGGAAGTCTCCATTTCGGATTTGTATGAACAAAATGAATGAGTGATAATTCAGTTTTTCCATTTCTAGCTTGGTGAGTTTTTTTTGGATTGGTCTTGGACAACCATTTTGGATTACCGTGTCGTTTTGTATCCATTTGAGCAAAACTGCAAACATCACCGACTCCAACAACATCAACGGTAAAATTGCGCAAAAAGTCCACCAAACTAGCTGATCTTGGTCTTAGCCAAAATATCAAAATAAATGGTGTAATTATTGGGCTTAAAAGCTCTTCAAGTAAATAGACCTAGATGTTAGAATTATTTCAAAATGTTTTCTTGAATTTTTTTTTCATTAATTTAGCTTACAAATTTATATTGAAATAGTTTCACAAATTCGTCTCGGACAACATAAGAATTTGCATGTTCTTTCCATGAGTCGGGCATGTAATGAACATGCGCTAATACTTGAAACATCATTTGATCGGAAAAAAAAACAAAATTCTAAATATAAATATTTTTTTAATTCAATATTAATTTTATTTGATTATTAGTACTTCATCAGGTATAAGAGACCTAGCTATACCAGCTATTGCGCCTGTAACAGATATAATTGTAAGCAAATGTTCTATGTTAATGACATCTTCGTCATATATGGTCAATAGGACCAGAACTGCGAAAATGGTTCCACATGTAAGAACAAAAAATTTAGCAAAAACTGCTAAAAATTTTGACACAAATGAACTAAGATAATTCATTGCTGGTCTGTAAGCTCTAGACAATCTTGCGTCTAGCTCGTGATCAAGCTCGTTGAAATGTCTAAAATACAATCGACCATAATTGCTCCATCTTCTTGAACCAAGAACACTAGGATCTCGTTTAATCAACTAAGTTTTTTAAATCATGGTAAAAATAAATCCATAAAAAATAACAAAAAAATTACTTCAGTATAATTATACAAAAATTGAAGTAGCTGCCAAACGAATATAACTGGGGATAAAATTAAGTTCAAAATTCCAAGAATCAATATTGATTTGGATAACCTAGATTAAGAGAAGTTATTAAAAATTTAACAAAAAATAATTAATTTACTCTGCAGTAAGTTCAGCTCGTTTACTGTAAACTTTATACTCAGGTCTAAGTTGATAACAATTCTGAAAAGGCGCAAAAGGTCCCCCTTTAGAAATTTTTAATTTAGAACTAACCTCATTTTAGAAAAAAAAAACTAAATACTTACAGAAAAACAAAAATTCAAAATTATATTTGAAGCCGGTGGTTAGCAAAATTCTATCAGAAGATAATTTAATTTATTCAAATACTAAAATTGAAATAAAATAAAAAATACAATTGTCCAAATATTGGTATGTCAATCTTTGGTGGCAATATTCCCTGATTTACCATAGCCACTAAATAATTTTTAAAACGAAGAATACGGTTATAAATGTCTAATTCAGTCAACTCTTGTTTATGAATACATAAATGGTGTTTTTTCTGCATTTGAAGTAGCTTTTCTAGCACCTCATTCCATGTTATGTTCGGTAAATCATTCTTGAATAAAAAAAATTTAAATAAAGAAAATTTAAATTTACTTTAAAGATATATTAGTTTATGAAATAGCTGAGACTAGAATTTTAACATTTGGTATTTATTGTATGTTTAATAAATGTACCTACCGTGTGTATATTCAAAGCTGATATATAAAAAGACCTAATTTCGGCATATCTTGCAATATTGTAAATGGCTTTTATTAATCGAAAGACCCAAAATATGAAAACAATTGTTATAGAAAACCAAATTTTGAAGTCGATGCTAATTAAAAAGATGAAAATTTTTTATTTAAAATTTGAAAAAGTGGACAAAAAAATATTTACTTATTAATACACTTGTCAAGGGGATAAATTACATCATGTATAGACCTTTTTTCTACAAATGAATTGTTTTTCTTATCGCTAATTACTTGTTGGCTTTGAAAAAGTATATTATAATCAACACACTCAAGCATAAAAACGCTGAATAATGTCAAAAACATTATTTGGAAAAGGTTTAAAAATTCGATTAAGATCAATGATGGCATTCCGTGATTTTGGTGATAATGGTATACTCGTGCGAAAAATTCATCTAAATCATCTATGTGGCTCCATTTTGCTTAAATTTAAATAAGATTAAAATAAGTTCTTAAATCTATGTGTAAGTACATTTTTCGATTTCATGTGTCAAAGTGGTAAATTGAGGTGGATAATCTTCTTCTTCATTATCCGTGTACTGTGCAGTTAGGCCTCTATATTGACTTACGGATGAAGACATTTTAATTTTTTTTTTATAAATATTCTACTGGTTATTTTTTTGTGCTGTATCCATAAATTTTTACATTGAATTTTCTTTATCTGAATTTCTAAATTAAAAATAAAATTTTAAATTAAATCTAATTCTTGTTGCTTTTATTTTATTTTTTTAAATGATGAATCGGAAAATTTTTAATCATAAAGACTTTAGATAAATAGAAAATGATTAAATTTTAGAAATATTATTTTCCGAAAGATATTTTCGAGATGTCCAAAAAGCTTGAATCATTTTGGAGAAAAGCTAAAATGTCATGAATAAAAATTTATATTAAAATTAATGGTGATAGGATTGAAATTTTAACTTTGAAAGCAATAAATCCTAATTTTAGACCGAACCCATACAAAAATTGAAATAACTTAAATTGGAAAAATTAAAATCATCGAGGCCTTAATTTTTTTCAATTTTAACATAGACAGACTATGATATTAATAAGATATAAAACATTCGAATGAATGCATCTTTAAATTACGACTTAAAAAAAATTATCATTGAAAATAATATACTCAAAATTACAGCTGATTAAGAATTTATTTCGTCTTACGAAAAAGCGAATAGGCTGTCTGAAAGTAATTATGAATTTATCTAAGTAATGTGACTTTATGTATTAACTTTATTAAATTATCTTTATTTAGTGAGTGATACAGAGCAAATGGACTTAGCGTCTAGATATTCTATTAATTTTAATTTCTAAAGATCAATTATTTCAACGAGGTTTATTCTAATTTTTGAAAATTTTAATAAATTATTCTCTCAAAATATTTTTTCTTTAATTTGCGCATTTTACTAAGTCTAGTTACGTAAAAGTTGAGACTTTAATATTGCATAATTTTCAATACTCTCGATATCCTTTAACTTGAGATTTAGAAAATAAATTTTGTGAATTTTTAATTAAATAAAGTTAACTAATTATTTTCAAAATTTTATTTGAAAATTTTAATAAATAATTCAAGACAAAAACAATGTCACTAGCATCTAAAATCATTTTTAAACTTACAAAAATTTTAAAAACATTACAATAATTCTCCTTTGCACTGACTTTTTGATTGTCTTTTTAATAAACATTGGCAAAATGGTATTTTAGTTTCAATTCCGCTTTCTAATATTTCAAATTCAGACATGATTTGAAATTATTTGCTCAATTTGATTACGTCTAATTTTCATTATTGTAGATTTAGTTACTATATCAAAAATATACTATTTTGAGAAATATACTCTAGAAATTTCTAGAATTAAATTATTTCATTTAACTAGTATGCTTTTTGAAATATAAAAGCGCGCAAGTATATAAAATAATAATTTTTTTAGTTAAAATCCAACTTATTCGAAAAGAAAATTCTTGAACAATCAGTCTTTAAAAAAAAGATAAGATGGCCAAGTGGGGAGAAGGTGATCCTAGATGGATTGTTGAAGAACGTGCTGATGCAACCAATGTAAATAATTGGCATTGGACTGAAAAAAATGCAACTCCATGGTCAAGAGACAAGTTGAAAGAGTTGCTAACCGGTTTGATAATTGAAAACGAAGAATGTAAATTTTTAAAGAACAATTTTATTAAAAGATTTTGAATTAGCCTGCTTTAGTTTGTTGTAAAATAAAGGAAATTACCAAAATAGAGGGCGAAGCAACTGCTAATAACCGTAAAGCTAAACTTATCTTTTTCTACGAATGGGTAGTGAATGGAGACTGGGAAGGAACGCTGAAAAATGGTGAAAATAAAACAGTTTATAAAGGAAAATTTGATATACCAAATCTAAGCGAAGAGCATGATGCTAAAGATGTGGATGTCAACATTAGCATGACTAATGAAAACAAACAGCCTAAAATGAAAGAATTCATGTATAGACAAGGGACTCAAAAAATACGTGATCAACTGGCTAAATATATAATATTATTAAAAGAAGGTGTTTGCCTTATTAATTTATCTTAAAACTTATATTTAATATTGATAAATCTGCTTTTTAAGAATTCTCTCAAGGACTTATTCTACCAACTAAAGATAGTAGTAGCAATTTGAAAAATCTTGCTTCCACTCAAGGGAATATACAGGCGCCTAAATCGACCGAAAAATCTGCTTCAACAAAGTCAAATCAGGATATTAATGGTTCGGCCAAAATACCGACCAAAAAATTGTCCATTAGTGAAGATTTTAAATGCCGAGTAAATGAGTTGTATGATGTATTTACCAATATTGAAATGGTAAGAGCTTTTGCTCGATCATCAAATATAATTTATGAGCCAGAAAAAGGTGGAAAATTTTCTCTTTTTGACTCAAATGTCTCGGGAAATTTTGTTGAATTGGTAATAATTTTTTTTCTATTTTTACTAAAAAAAACGAATTTTAACTTTTTAAAATTGAATTTTTTCAAGATACCTAACAAAAAGATAGTAATGAATTGGAGAAACAAGCGTTGGGTTGAGGAGCATTATTCAGTTGTTACAATAGAATTTAACGAGAAAGAAGATTACACATTGCTGACTTTAAATCAGAGTGGAATACCGCAGAACTTTTTTGAAAATACAGAAGAAGGATGGAAAAATTATTATTTCAATTCAATTAAGCAAGCTTTCGGGTTCGGTTCTAGAATTATGTAATCATGAAAATGGTCGAAATTTTTTAAAAATCTTTTATTAAAAGTTTTTAAGTAAATATATTTAAAAATCCAACGTTGAATTATTGTACCAATGTTTTCTTTCGAAAGGCTTTTTTTTTAACTTCATTTACTCTGATTTTATTGAATCATAACAGAAATATGTCTTTCTGATATCGATCAATAAAAAATTAATTTGACAAATTTTATTGTTTAACTGATATTCTTTTTATCATATTATTTTATCTTAGATTACATCTCATATCATGCTACTTTCATAATATAATCAAAAATTAAAAAAAAAATAAAATTTCATTTTTGATTATTATAAACCAATTCTTTTTGACTCTAATTGATTTCCTTTAAAATATTTTGAGGTTTACTTAAAAATACAATTTTTAATCTTTTTTAAAAAAATAATTAAAATTCTAAATTAGACTTTTCTATTGAAAGAAGACTAAACAATACATAAATATCTCTTAAAATCATTTCTTTTCTTATTTTAGAATTTAGGAACTGACTTGAGCAAGTTTTACCTTAGAATAACAATTCTACATAGATTTAAGCGTGATTAACCTTAGGACATCAGAAAAAAGACTAGTTTTGAGCTCGTTTTTAAAAAAGGGGATACTTGGAGCTGCACTAATTTTTTTTGTATGTCTTCTATTAAGAAATTTATTTATTTGTTGAAGTGAAGCATAAATTTTCGTATATTGTTCAGAATAAAATTTTGAATTTAAAGAACGAGCGTCAGGAACCAGTTCAAAGTGTCTAACAAAAACGCAGCATCACCTTTTTTAAAAGCGCTCTCTTTTTATTTAAATTCTTTAGAACAACTATATATTCTTCTTATTTTAAGCGCATAAACCTTCCACTGGATATATTTCACGAGTTACTACAGTTGCTATTGTCTTTTTTGCACTAATGACCTAATAATACCAAAATTTCAAAATTTTTATTTCATTCATTTAAAAAATTTATTATAGAATAGAATAATGAGAAAGTGTTTTTTGTCAGATATGAAAAATAAAATTTATCAGGTGATTTTGATATTTCGTCAGATTTTAAACAAAATTGACAGGTTATTGATAAAATTGTCAGATTAATTTTTAATAAAAAAGTCAGATATTTAATTTATAGGATTTGCAACTTGGCCAAATCCCCAAATCCTTGAAAAAAGCATAACTATGACCCCTAAGAAATCTTCTCCCACTCAAGATTCTTATTCGTAAGTTACTTGAACTTATTTATATTAGAATATAGTTTTATTGAAAACAATATTTTTTTTATTCATAAGAAATTTTAAGGAAAGGAATTAGAAAGCATAAGCGCACTACAGATAATCTCTTTTTTCTAAAACATAAAGCTGTATAATCTTATAATAGAAAGAAAAAAGTCTGGTGTCTTTATTTTGACAATTCCAAAGCTTATGTTACACTTTGGCATATTTATAAGCTATAAACTAATGAGATATAATCTAACTTTCTATCTAATTCATTTGATAAGATCTTTTCTGGATTTAAGATCTTTTACAGTAAATATAAATGGTCATCAATACCCTTTTAAAGCAGGAGTTTCACCATGGTCAGTAACCAGTTCACATCTGTTTAGTATTTTTATAAATGACATATCAAAAAGAAATAAATCAAGCTTCCAATAATATTTTCTTTTTACAAATGATTTGGCTACTTTTTTATTTTTTTTCTGAAGGACCTTTAGCTCGATATTTAAAAAAAAAACATATCATTTTGAAGAGAATTCACAATGATTACTTACTCTGCTTACTTTAACGCATAATGTGACTTGAACTATAGAATTAAAAGGATGCCAAAATCAAAAATATCCAATCTATTAAAAAACACATTAAATTTTATTACTCAACATAATTTAATCTTAATTTTATTAGAAATATTTAATAATACTGAACTTAATATTTTTCAAATATTGAAAATAACTGATCGATGCACAAATTTAACACAATTTCAACAAACATTGAATACCTAGATAAAAAATCCACTATAACAATTACTGCCTTAATAAATCTATCAAAAGAGCGTTTAATATAAATAAAAAAATTATTTGTATTAGATTTTTGCACAATAGTATTTAGGCTGGCTAAATATTATTTTCTTAACAAAATTTTATTTAGCACGAAACCTTTGCTATCTTCAAAAGTGCCATTGTGAATAATGGAACAAAAACCAAAACAAATATTTAAAATTGAAAATTATTTTTTCTTTAGGTCAAAAAAAAATAGAGTATAAAAAAATATAAAAAAAAAAGCAACACTAAACCCTCTTAGTGTCTATCCAAAAATTTCCCTTAAAGAAAAATATAAAGATTTTGCTGTGTCTCAAGCTAAAAATGATGAAGGCTTCCTTATTTTTGTCCATGAAATGACATCAAGAAAAAATAAATCCAAAGTGTTGTTGTAGGCTTTGTTCTTGTTTCTATTTCCATTGTTAAGGTATATTTATTCATTATATTTATACATTATTTACATTATATTACATAAATTGGATAGAATTTTTTAAAGATAAGATGAACCTTTCCCTGGTCCAACACTAAAAGAAAAAGATGATGATTTTAGCATAAAAACAAATTCCAAAAAAGACAAAATCGGGCAAATGGCATGAATTAGATTACAGAAAATTTTTTTTTCATTAGTTGTAATTTTTTTTTCCTCTTTTATGAAATTTTAAATTACAAAATTTTTGATAAAAATATTTAAATAATCTTATAAAAAAAATATTATATATTGATTCAGTTTATGTTTTGTCTCATTTTATAATTTTTTTTCTTTCTTTTTTATGTGTTTTTCTACTTCACTCCAAAACTGATTGATAAATTTAGCTGTTTATTTTTTTGTTTAATTTTTTACCATTTCAAATGAATATCCAAGACTTTGCTTAAGGACTTTTTTAATTTTAAAGGAATAAGAAGATTATTTTAAAATATGGTTTTGTTTTTTGAATAAATTTTATTAAATTATCAAATTAATTCATACTCATAATCTCTGGATCATTACTTTTTAAAAATAAAACAAACCAATTTAAATAAAATGATTGATATTTTTTAGAGATAATAGATAATTTTAATTCGCACATACAGACGAAAATAAAGAAGTTTTGCTTAACATCTCTACAATCATCAATAGTACAAAATATAATGCCATTCTAATGTTAATAAATAAATATGTTTGTATAAATTTGAGTGCTAATAAAACAGAATAAATGATTAAATTAAAAAAAATCAATTCTTTAGAGTCATTAGGGTGGTTTGCATAATTGAGCTAGCTGAACATTAATGCTTTCGAGCTTTGCCTTGCTGTTGTACAGGTTGTACTTGAGGAATCATTTGTCCCATTTGCTGATCTTGATAATTTATTTTCTTATAACTTTTTATTAATTTATTTTAAATCTGATTTACCTCTTCTTTCATTTCCTGGTGCTGGGGCATATCCTGGAATCAATGGTCTGAATGCTTTGATTAAATTTTTATAAAAAAAATTTTAATTTAAAGTTTGTTTTACGTTGTCCTGGATATGAAACTGGAAAGCTTGATGAGGAAACTAGTGGAGCTTGACCAAAAACTTGATTATTCTGAAAGCCACCCATTTGTCCTGGCATTTGAGTTGGAAATGGTGGGAAAGCACTAGGCGAAGAAAATCCTGGTGTACCGAATCCTGATCCAGTCGCAGGAAATGTCTGAGAACCAAAAGCACTAGACGGACTAGCAAAGGATGTGAATTGGCCTGGAGTTGTAGAGAATCCCGGTTGATTGGGAAAACCTTGTTGAGCTGATTTTTCGACTTTTGACTTGCTTAAACCCATTTTGACTGTAAAATTTGTATTAAATATGGTAAATACTAAATCAAAACAATTAGAATTTACTTTATAAAAAAATTGAAACGATTTTTAATTTAAAAACAATAAACAAAACTTTTTTATGAGTTTTGTAATGTACGAAAAAATATCAAATAATTAAAATAAAATTTTATTCTAATAAAATATAGATTCTAAGTGTTAAATTCATTTCCTATAAAATTAATCTCAATCACTGTTTTTTAATGTTGATTGAATAGTCAAAAAAATTGGAATCTCAATTTTTATGTCCAAAATTTATGGGACATTCTACTAATTTTTTGCAATAAAATAAAAAAAAAACTCCATCAAAAATATCGTTCTAACATTAATTCTTTGATATAAAGAAATAGAAATAAGTTATATATAGCTTTGATTTAAAAAAAAATATCCCTTAAAATCCATAAAAATATATCTTCTATACTGAACAACTAAGACACTACTTTAAGTAATCAAAAAATTTAGTTATAAAAAATTAGACAAATAAAATCTTAGGACTTAGGTTTCCAATCTAAAAAAAATACAATAAGTTTAGTTAAATTTTTAATTTCAACGCCTACTTTCTATTTTCTCTCGTTAGGACTTATTTGTCTAAGACGGGAATTTCTACCGAATTCCGGATAATTATTAAATGATTGATTTTTTGCTTTCGATGAACTTGGAACGCAACCTGGGGGACATTTTTGTGGGGCTGGCACACAACCTGGAGGACAAAATGGTCTAAATTGTTGTGGTTGAGGTTGAGGGAAATAATTTGGCGGGCAACAAGGTAATTGATTAGGAACAGGTTGAGCTCGGTAGACATTTGTTTGTGTTAAATTTTGTGTAAGAGTCGGTTGGGGTGGGAGAGTAAAAGATTGAGGTGGTGGTGGAGGAGCTACTTGTGTGAATGGTGGTTGAAAAACAGGTGGTGGCAAAGCGGGCATTTGTGGAAGCATCGGTGGAAATGAAGGAACAGGTCCATTAGGCATTGGCGGCATCATAAATGATGGCATTGGAGGAGGCATTATTGGTGGAGGACATGGCATGGGCATCTGAGGTGGCATAGGTGGTGGACATGGCATGGGCATTGGCATTGGAGGTGGCATAGGTGGAGGACAGAATGATGGCAATGGAGGAGGCATTATTGGTGGAGGACATGGCATAGGCATCTGAGGTGGCATAGGTGGTGGACATGGCATGGGCATTGGCATTGGGAGTGGCATTGGTGGAGGACATGGCATGGGCATTGGCATTGGCATTGGGGGTGGCATTGGTGGAGGACAGAATGATGGCATTGGCATTGGCATTGGCGGTGGCATTGGTGGAGGACAGAATGATGGCATTGGCATAGGTGGAGGACATGGTGGAGGACATGGACGAGAACATGGTCTAGGACATCGTGGTGGACAAGGTGGTGGGCATGGTGGAGGGCACGGACGAGGATTACATGTTGGATATACTGGAACACAACCAGGTGGACATGGTCTTGGACATCTTGAATTTCTTGAGCCCATTTTTTAAATATTTATAATTTTTACTATTTAAATCTAAATTAATAAAAAATAAATAATCTTTTGACTTTTTAAACTTAAATGCAGTTTTACAAGTCTTTAAAGAAAGATTTTTTGAATTATTTTTTAAAAAGAAATTTAAATGTTTTAACTGATTTAAAATAAACGGTTTTGGAAATAATTTTAGGAGATTATTGCTAAATTTTGATTAGGAGTTAAATCAAAGTAAATTATTAATTTAATTAGGAACTAAAATGTTAGTTAAATTTAGGGTTAAGGTTAAATTAAAAAATCATTTTTTTATTAAAATATTTTTATTTATTTATTAAGAAAAAAAAAACCTAAATTTTTTTTTTAAATAAAATAATAACCTATCTTATTTTTTTTTTCAAATCGGGCTTAACGATTGCATAATTTTTGAAGATTTTAAATTTTTTTTAAACTTTAATTTAAATTTTAAAAACGACTTTAACATTTTTAAAATCCATTCATTTTGATGTGCCATAAAAAATTAATACTTGGTTATATAATTGTTTGGTTAAACTAATGTTAGTTATTTAGATGAGTTGTTTATTTTGTTAGATTTTATATTTTATATATTAAAAGACTAATACTAAAATCTACGGAATACTACTTATATGTAAATACTGTTTATTGTCTGTGTCTTGGTGATGGACTAGAGTTAGAACTGAATGATTTAGCTGGAACACAACCTGGTGGACATTGGACTCTTGCATGTGAAGATGATGATGGTCGATATACAACAATTTGTTGGGGAACCGGATTTGGTTGAGGGGTTGGAAATATTGGACCTGGTTGAGGAATTGGAGAAGGTATTGGAGCTGGTATTGGAGCTGGAGCAGGTATATGAGCTTGTTGAGATAATGGTTGACAAACTAATAGTGTTTGTTGACCTGCACCTCCCATAGCACCATATCCTCCTAAGCCATGACCGAAACCGCCCATACTCATTCCATGACCGAAACCGCCCATACCCATTCCATGACCGAAACCGCCCATACCCATTCCATGACCGAAACCGCCCATACCCATTCCATGACCGAAACCGCCCATACCCATTCCATGGCCAAAGCCTCCCATACCCATTCCATGACCGAAACCTCCCATAGCACCATATCCTCCTAGACCATGGCCAAAGCCTCCCATGCTCATTCCATGACCAAATCCACCCATTCCGCCTCCTATAGGCATACAACCTGGAGGGCATCTTGGACCTGCTGGCATACAACATCTAGCGTTACGACCACCCATTTTCCTAATATTTTTCTAGTTAATTAAGGTAAGATTCAAAAAATCTAAAATTTAAAATTAAATTTTGAGTAAAATTTTGTTTGAATAGTAAAAATATAAAAAACGAGTTTTTTATATAGTCAAATCTCGGTTACGCTTGGGAAAAACTTTTTTGTGGGAAAATTAAAATTAGAAACTCGTTAGTACAAATGTAAAAAGAAAAACTAAATTTTTAATTATTTTTTTAAAATTAATTATCACTATTAAAATTTGAAAACCTAGCTTAATTGAACCAACAACAAAATTTTTTAAAATAAAATATTAACTTTTAAAATAAATCACTATTTTTGTAAAATTTTCTAATTGAAAAAAATTGTCATATTTAATTTAATGCCTGAATGATTTAAGTTTCGATTAAATTCAAAATCAAGGATAAGCTATCATACATCTCATTTACTTGCGTTCAAAAGCGAATCAAAGAATTGATTGAATGTTAAATTCAAATCTTTTTGTTTGTTTGTTGTTTGGTTTGATGGTCCAAATAAAATGGGACATCTTATTTATACTAGATAATAAATCAGTGAAGCAAAACTTGAACCCCCTTGGCCAATTTGAATTCGTATATCACATTGTCGAAGTCTAATTCACGTTTGTGAATGAGCAAAAACAATAACACTCAAAAAAGCATAAAAAATAGTTTGTTTTTATCTATTTTACCAAAAGTACTAAGCTAAATTCGAACTTAGCATATTTCAAGACATATGAGAAAAAATTATAGGTGGAGGGTAAATTTTGTTTTTGATTAACGATTTTTCCATTCTTCGATTGCTTGCTTGCCTTAATTGATGATGAGAAATGAAAAATACAATTTTAATTAAAATTTCAAAAAACTAGTTAATTATAAATAAATTAGCGATATACTATTTGGGCCAATATAACATACTAGACAAAGTGGGCGACAAAAACACGCTAATGTGCGTCGCTATTTTAATTCTTTCCATTTAACATTCATTTTTTGCACAACAATTTCTACAACAAAAAAAGTCGCCCATTAAGCAAACCAAGTTATTTTGTTGTGAATAAACAAGTTGATTTATGGCCAAAATAATTGTTTTGTATGCTTTACTGAGCTCTATTAGAGCAATAGTGACAAAAATATTCTATCTTTAATTGAAAATAAACAGGAAAAATGACTTAAAATTAGATTTAAATTGATGTGATATTGAAAAATATTTCTAATTCGGTTTTATAAACGTTTTAATTAAATTTTTGTTTGATTAATTCAATTTTCTTCAAGTAAATAACCAAAAACGTGGGTTTTTTTTTTAAATTAAAATTAAGTTGTTTTTTTTAAGTTAGCATTTCATAAAAATTAATTAAAAACAAGTAAGTTTTAAATAAAAACATCTAATTTGTTTGATTATTTCAAATGAAGTATATTAAGGCAGAAACTGAATTTTATTTTTTCCAGAGAAAAATTGCCAAAAGCATTTTTTAATAAAAAAAATCGAATATTTAAGCAATTTAATCTTGAAAAAAAAAAACTAAATCTATCAATCTAAATTTTTTTTAAAGAAAATATTTACCCTAATTAAGAGCTTCAATTTTTTTTGGAAAATTTCAAAAAGTTTTACTAATTAATTTCAAATCGAGATATGCCTAGACATTGTGAGAGTATAATAAATCAAGCGTGTAAACTTATAGTTTTAAGAAATGCGCTCGGCAATTTTGTACATTAAAAAGAGAAAGACTGTAATAGTGATAAGGTTGATTTTATCAATTAAAAATTTTACTATAGAGAAAATTTTATTTTATTTTATTTAAATTAGATATAAAATTTTTTTCTAAATAGAAACATTAATATTTTTGTCTTATGTAATTGAATTGAACGAATAAAAAAAATTTAAATTGCTTTAAATTATTATGAAAAAAAAAAAAATTTTTCACAAGCTTCTTGTGTCATCTTCGTCTGAATTACCAGATTCGCAAGAATCATCACTATCAGTTTTTAATAAATTATAATGCCTTCTTTCTGAACTATTCCAAATACCATAGCCAAAGTAAATCAAAAATCCTTTAAAATTTAATTAAATAAATTAAAAATAGCTTTTTTTCTAAAACTTAGATTATGATAAATAAGCTTTACATAAAATAATATTTAAAGCCCTTATTCAAATAATTTTATTTTTTCAATTTTTTTTAAAAATTAAATTTAGCTTATTTTTCAAGAAAACGAATTTACCTATAAACATCCAAATTCCAAACCGAATCCAAGTTGCTGAATTTAAAACAAGCATCAGATAAAAATTGATAAAAATGCTGATCAATGGCAAAATTGGAATTAAGGGCATCTTTTAAAAAATTCAATTAGTTTATTTTAGTTTGTGTTCCATGTTTAAATAAATTTCATAATCAAGTCTAATAAGATCAATATTTATTTTGATTTTAATACATATATTTTATTATAAGTTCAAATTGTTTTTTATTTAGTTTAAAATTCAAGAATTTCATTGTTTTAATTTTCATGCAAATTAATTGATCCAAACTTTTTGTGTTTTTTGTAAAAAAATAAAATTATCAACCGTAGAAATTAATGCATCAAATTGAAAGAATTACTTATATTCTTTTGGTAATTATTTTGAATTCAAAAATCATAAAATTGAAAATTTTTTCGATCTATCATTTATTTTTAAAAAACTAATTTACGAATAATTTTCTGTTTATGTATTTTCTTATTATGTTTTATCATTATATCTTTATTAGACATTTTGATCAATGTGGCCCAAAGAATTTTTTATTTTTTTTTTTATAAAAGGCTTTGAAAAAGGATACCTGAAAAATGCTCCCTCCATTAACGACTAAAGTCATACCTGGGTGCATTAAAAAAAACAACATTTTGATCAAAACCAATTATGTGTCAAAAAATTTGTTTTCTGCACTTTTACGTATGGTAATTTTGGATTTTTTATTTTTTTAAAGCTTAAATTTTTAAAAAACCAGTTTTAACTTGCACACCCATCAAATTATTTAAAATTTGAATAAAGCACCAATAATCAAATTCGTACCCAGAGTTAAAGTCTACTTAGTTTTATTTTCGAAAAAAATTTAATAAATATACTCAAAATCTTTGAGCCTAGAACACAACCCTGTTTAATGGTTAAAAATTTAAGCTAAAACATATTTTCTAGGAAATTTTTATTTTGAAGAAACTCAATTTCGATTTATTTTTAAGACTCAATTTAATTTTTTTCAGAAAAAAATTTATTTTAGAAATTTTTTACAAGATTTTATTTGAATAAAAAAGATTTTTTAAAATTTAGTGCTTTTTATGTTTTTACTAAGATTTTATTGTAAGCAAGACATATATTTTCTATAAATATTTAATAGAAAATAAGCATTTAAAAAAATGCTACGAAAAATGTCGATTTTAAATTTGAAACAAAAAAGTATATTTTTTAAATATCCTATTCTTTGCATAATTTCTACTTAATAGCCATGTTTATCTCGTTTAGAAAACATAATCTAAAAAAACAAATTTTCAAGACTTTTTGAAAATTCAAAAAGATAAACCAATAATTTTATATTATATTTAGGATAATTTTGGTCGTATTACTCAAAACTAAGGTCAGCTAACTTGCTAGAAAAAATTTACTTTAACCTTGATTTTAAATGTTGAAAATTTACATTTTTTTAGGGTATTGTCTTTCTTTTCCAACTTTTCAGTCAATAACATTGAGTTTGAGTTGAGTTTGCGTGCGTACCACTCAAACTTACACTCGCACTCAACACGAAGGAAATTTGGAGTGTGACACTCATACTCAAAACGCAAATTTTTTTGAGTGCCAAAAATTTTTAAATATTGAATTTGATAGTTTAGTTTTTAAGTAAATTTATTATTTATCGAAAAAAATAAATTAATGTGAATTATTTTCTTTTAAGTTTACATGAAACGGCATAGTTCAGATGGAAAAGCGTACGTCTAAATATTCTTAAAAAACATAGCATCGCTTAGACCAAATTTTTCCCAAGATAATTAAAAATAGTTCCAATTATAGTGATATAAAAATAAATGCTAATAAAAATACAAAAAAAGAGTTTCTATAGTTTTTTTCTTAGATAAAAAAGCCAATTTTTTAGTCATTAAAAAATAAAATTGAAATGTAAATTTTTTTAATTTAAAAAATTTACTTAAAAACTAAAAAATTCTATCAAATTCAAAATTTTAAAATTTTTGACACTCAAAAAATTTGCGTTTTGAGTGTGAGTGTCACACTAATTAAGAACTTTAATTAAGATCTTATTATCCTTAATTAGATAATCAAAATTTTCGATAAAATTTCATTTTCAAATTTGATTTCGCTTTTATTAGCTAATTAAAGTTTTTTTAAGCAAATTTTAGAAATTTAAAATCTATGTCTATTTTTCTTTATATTTTTAAATTCAAATCAAAAACAAAATATATTCGATTTAAAAAAAAAGAGGCTAAATTTTAGTTTTGCCTAAAAAGTAAAAAATTTTTATTAAGAATTTTTTTTGAACTAGATGCATCGAATAAATCTTTTATATTTTCATAAGTTAAATAAAAAAACTTTAAATTTATTTTAAGATTATAGATTTTACAAAACTTGACAATCAGATGGCAGAATATTTTATGATATTTACTAATAAAATAGGAGGCTATTAACTCATTTAATTTTCTTTTTTACATTCTGAGTTTTATGACTACAGTTTAAGCCTAAAAATATCTAGTCTGAAAAAAAAATTTTTTTATTTGATTTAGAAGATTTGTTTTTTTTTGTTTAAATTTTGTAAAAATTTTTAAAAATTGTAAAAATACTTACTTTAAAAGTGATTATCTTTTTATTTTGGGGATGTCTCATTATTAAAAATGTTATTATCATACCAATGGTAACAAAAAAAGCCAATAAAATTATATATTGAATTTGTTTGATTTTCTCTTCGGCCAATACAAGTATTAGACATATGATAACAATATCAAGACCTAAATAAAAAAAAAAATTATTTACGAATTTTTAATTTGGTTGGGTATTCGTACAACAAAATGTAGCTAGAATATTAACTAATCGTGATGTGCTTTGACTCGCAATTTTCGATGGATTAAACAGTCTTTTTAATAAACTTGCGTTTAAATCTTCATCTGAGTCTGTTCTGTTTATTAGTCGTCTTTCTTTCGAATCATTTTCAGGCTGATATCTAAGTATCAAAACTGAAAGGGCAACTAAGCTGTAAGCCAAAAGAGTTCCTATTGACATCATGTTGACTAATTGGTCTAAATCGAAGATCATTGCCATAAAAGCAGCAAACAATCCGCTTAGAATTGTTGCTAGAAGTGGAGTTTTGAATCTTTGATTAACTTTGGATAATATTCGAAAAATTAAGCCATCAGAAGAAATAGCATAGAGCACTCTTGGCAGAGGAAACATGGCACCGAGAAGACTGAAAATAAAATTAATTTTTTTAATATTTTTACTTATTATTAAGAAATATTTAAAAACCTAGTTGATAAAGAGCAAATAGCACCAATAGCTACAAAATATCTTGCCCAGTTCCAACCGACTAGTCTAAAAGCTTCAGGCATTGGAGCATTTTCATCTATCAAGTAGTATGGAAGCATTAGACTGAGTACCGCCGAAACACCACAATATGCAACCGTGCAAATCAGAAGGGCGAAAATAATGCTGATAGGAATTGCTCTTTGAGGATTTTTTACTTCTTCACCAGTTGTAGCAATGCAATCAAAGCCAACAAAGGCATAAAAACACTTGGCTGCGCCAGCAAGCCTAAAAAATTTAAATTAAGTTGTAAATATTCTTTTTTTTAATAAATTAAAATATTACATTCCAGAAAATCCAAACGGAAAAAATCCTCCGTTACCACATGATTGGTATGTAGTATTGCAGGGGTTTGACCAGTTCTTAGTTAATGTTAAATTCACAAACTTTAAGAAAAAAATATTGAAATATAAAAAATATATATTTTTCCAATTTTATTTAAAAAATAAACAATCATTAATATTAAATTCAAGTTTAGTTGCAAAAAATAGACATAATTCAAAAAATATTTTTTTAATTTTAACACTCAAAAACCCGAGGGGTCTTTTGAACCCCTTTTGTAACTTCCTTTATTTGTTTTTTATTAAGTAAATTTAATCATTTTTTATAATTTTTTTTCAATCATATCTTAAATCAAAAATATTATAAAATTATTTAATTTTAAGAAACACTCAAATGACTGGTGTCAATTTAATACTATCTTTTTGCTCATGTATCTTGTGAGTAATGGTAATTTATACCTATCCAAAAATTACTCAATTTTTTACTATGAATAAATCTTTTAAAATAAAATTGGTTTTGGAAATGTGATGAACAGTCACAAAGATAAAGAACATAAAAAAATGTGTCAAATTGACACCGGTCCTTAGAGTGTTAATAAAGTTGAAAAAAATTTCTAAAAAAGTAATTAGACCATTGGTTAAGCAGCTCTAGTACATAGCTAGCGCAGTGATCATGGTATGCTTAAGCAGCGCTTGGAGCATCCTCATGAATGTTCTTGATCACGTTATAGACGAAAAAAGGACTGGACGACTGATTATTTTTACTTTTTATTTGTAAAGCATGCTCCAGAACATGATCAAGAACGTTCATGAGGTAGCTTTAGAGCATTCGCTTAAGCAAGCTGTCTACTTTTTTTAGAAACTTACTTTAATTTGCTTAAATTTGTTTTCTATTTCTATTAAATTTTGATTAAAAATTAATATTTTTTAACACGATTGCCTTCAAAACATATTTTTAAAACCATTTAAAAAGTCCAATTTTTTTTTTAATTGTTTATAATTTTCGTTAATAAATTTTCAATTTTTTTTAATTTTTTACTTTTTTTAAAAAGTTAAGAATTCACGTAAATTTACCAAAATTTAGATAAATATTTTACAAAATTTTGCATAGTTAAATTTAAGTAAAATAAAATTATCGTAGCACTACTGTGAAAATCGGTTTTCATATTTTTTTCCTCAAAAAATGAGTGCTTTATTTTTACTAGTACATTAGCTTCAATTATCACTAATAATACTAAAATGCAATCAAAAATAATTTTAGGAATTCAAAAAAAAATAAGTTTAATCTCATGAGAATAAAAAAATGAAGGTTTGACAGTTAATGTGAAATTTTGTCTATTTTACAAAAATAATAATTCATTTTTTTAAAATATAATTGATTCAATGATTGAGAGTCCTCCAAATGTTCTACAAAATGATGCATCGAACTAGTAATCGAAGGTTCATTCCCATTGAGGACTAGAAAGTCTTAGAATAAGACTCATTCATGAGTTAAAAAAAAAAAACAAAAAAATTCAAAAAGAAATTATTATTTTTGTAAACTAGATAAAAGTTCACAACATTTTTGTTAAATTGTTTTGACTTTTTACTATTGACAAGTGTTGATTAAATTAAAAGTTCGATAAGATTTATTTTATAAGAAAAATGGCTTACAGTATTAGGATTTATTGACCAATTATCTAAATCAGCTTTAATAGAGCCTGAAATTATTATAAATGTAACCACGATTAAATTTACTCCGGTAAAAATGTTATTCATGGTCGATGACTCTCGCACTCCGACAGCAAGGATAACTTTGAAAATTAAATTTTTTTTTTTATTTTGAATAGTTTAAAAAATACTTGTTATCAAAATTGTAATTGAAAAGGCAAAGAAATCTAAAAACAATCATGAGCAAAATTTAAGTTGATTTGTTGAGGAAAAAAAACCTGGATAAGGTGAAAATCCTGTAATGTTCAAAGGCATATACTCTCTGAAAAAATTTTGTATTTTATTATCTACAAGAGAGTCAAAATAGGTACTAAATGCTCTAGCAACACTTGAAGTACCAATTACATATTCAAGAATAAGATTCCAACCGATTATAAAAGCTAGAAACTCTCCAATGGTAACATATGTATACACATATGCGCTGCCGGTTTTGGGAACTCTAGCTCCAAATTCTGCATAGCACAAACCGGCCAATACTGATGCAACGGCTGCCACCATAAAAGAAAGAATAACAGATGGTCCAGCGACATTTTTGATTACAGATCCAGCCAAAACGTATATTCCAGCACCTATAGATTATCAATTTCAGTTTAATTATTTTCACTAAATTCTTTTGTTAAGTACCCAAAGTCGATCCAATTCCTAATAAAAATAGTTTTTGTTTTTTTAAATTAAATAAATTTATTTTGAATTATTAACCTAAAGCGGTCAAGTCAATTGTGTTGAGAACTCTAGCAAGTTTTGTTTCACCAATATTTTCGCTGTCAATTCTTTTTTTACGAAACACAAAACCAAAATATTTGTCGCACATTGTAAATATTTTCCTGGCCCTGATCTTAGAAAACGTACTCAAAAAAAAAAATTTAAACAATATCAATTTGATAATTTTTTTTAATATTTAATTTAATTTTTAGATCATATGATATTTTAAAACAAATCTCTGATATAAATAGCTAAAATATATTTCCTTTTGTTCGGCTTGTGAAATTTTGTTCAGCAAAAATAAATTGCTACTTTTTAATTTTTTTTTACCAGATCATTTTGAACTTTTTAATTACTTTAGGTAAGATGCATTATTTTAATTACATTTCTAAAAATTTTAAGTTTTAATAAAAAAATTTAAACCAAAAATCAATATATTTTTATAAAAAAAAATTGCTAAAGCTTATCTCCAAATTGAATTCTTAATCTTCTTAAACCAATTTCAAAAATCATTTAATCTTAATCCCTCCTTCTCTTCAAGCAAAGTAATTGATAAAATTATTTGACCGAGCAAAGTAATCTTGAATAACAAAATCTCTTCAACTTAGGTGTCAAAGGCTGATAATTATTCTTTCCATTTCTAGTTATCTTCCAACATAATATCAAGTTTGATTGATTCGCTTTTAACAAGTTGAATCAGTTTAGAAGCGTATTGAAAGTTTTAGATTCCTTGATTTTTGTCATTTATATAAATGAATTTTCAAACGTTTCAAGAAACATGAGCTTGCTTTTTACCAAGCTTTAATCAATTATAAAAAGTAATTTTAATTTTAATAGCTTTTTTTCTTTAGATCTAAAACTTTTTCTACAAAATTTATCGTCTGATACATAGCATGTATCAACCAGATTGAATCTCTGCAAAAACTAAGCAAATCTGCAAAATAGTATTAGAATTAGAAATAGCATTATTTATTTATTTTTATTAAAAATATAATTTAGGGCGGGTCCCCAGGTTTGTCCGAATGGCTTACGCCTTCGTTTAAACCCAATTGTTACGTAAAGATTAAGTACAAAATTATAAATATGTAGAAGAAGGAAAAAAGTTAAAAATTTAATTTAATAGAAATAGCATTATAAAATCATTAAAATTTTATGGTGATACATAATGTGTATCAGATGATACATCTTGTAAAACAAGTTTTAGATCTAAAGAAAATAAGCTATTACAATTTTTGTTTTGATTTTTTGTTATAATATTCAATGCCTGTAAAAAATGGCTACCAAATGTCTAAACAATCAGACTATCAATCTAAACAAAAAAACTTGAGTTGCTTAACATTATAATTGTACATAATCTAGTACCTTTTTGAGCGACGACTCCAACCACCGAGGTTACTGCATCGAGTTTATCATCTGCACCTAGTAAAGCATGCATCCCATACTGCAAATATTCAATAGTTACTTCAAACAGATTTTCTCTATCTCTTTCTATATCATTTGGTCAACTCCTGGTCAGCCGAATTCCTTTCATTCATTCTATTCCTCGAGTCAGTCAGTTTTTATAATTAAAATAAAGAAAATAGTTTGAAAGCTGCCTGATACATTAGAGCACCGTATATTTATAGATGTTCATAATATTACCAATGCGTAAATTTAATTAATGGAAATATGCGTCTAGATGACGCTTTTGCAGATTGTCTGTAGAGGAAACATACTTGACATGGAAAATACACAAAAGTACTTCAAAGTCTTCTCTTTATTTTGGAATTTAAAAGATTTTTGATCATTTCAAGGAAAAAATTTTTAAATGAGTATTTTATATTAGTGTTGGGGGCTAGTCTAAAGGTCATGTGGCCGGCCAAAAAAAAAGGCCGAGACCGTGAGCGGTAGTTTAAGCGGCCAAAAAAAACGACCAGTCGATTTGAAGACCTTTGACCGCAACTGGCCGGCCAAGCGGACCGACCGTATATTGGCCGGCCAACTAAGCGGCCGACCGTGTTTAGACCGGCCGGCCACTAAACGGTCCTAAAAAAAACTTAAGTAAACAGATTTAAAAAAAATTTATTGTCTAAATATTTAAATTTGTTTAAATTGGTTAAAGAAAAGAAAGCCCAACACTATTTTATATCATTAGAAAAAAATTTCAAGATGTTTTAATCAGACAATAAAAATTAAAATATGAATCTTTTGAACCTAAAGTGAAAAAAATTACAATAAAAATGTATTAATATACTAATTTCTGTGTCATAATAAATAATAAACAGGATAATTAGTTTTTATTTATAAGCAAATATAAAAACTAGTCCATCTATCGACTTTTCTACCTTTTACCGCTTTTTTTTTAATTGATTACTTTGAAAAATAAATACAGATTAAAGTGTAGGAAGAAGGAAGAGAAGTTTTAGGAATGAAATTAAGAAAACATAGCAGTCAATTTTAATTCAAATTGTGGAAATAAACACAGGAGTTTCAGAGTCTTCTTTAAATTCAGTCTAAAAAATATCAGTTATATAAAAATTTTAAATAACAATATTCTAGTTATGATTTCAATTAAGATTTTGATATTTCAATTAATCGAGTTTCAAAAAAATGTCGTAAACTATTCTCAAAAATTTCAATATCAGATCGATTTAAAAATCGAATTTCAAAAAAGGCTCTTTTAATATTTTTTATTTAGCTGCATTCAAAAAAATATTCAAGATCAGTAATTTTTCAAAATTGACTTATCAATAATTAAAAAAAGTATAGAAGTTTAAATAAGATTTTTAAATAGTTTGAGAATTAAAAAAAAATTGAGTAAAAAATGAAAAAAATAGCTTAATTTAAATAAAAATTTTTAGTTTGGCACTTAATCTTGCATTAATAACGAATCTAAATAGTTAATCATACGGTTAATTATACTTTCAACGAAATTAAGAAAAAAATAGGTTCTATCATGAGCTTAATCTTTTTCTTTTCAATTTTTCCTGGTGTGGATTGATTTCTGTTGAAAGAGCCTTTTATTTAATTTTTTAATCAGAATCTATCAAAATTAAACTGATTTTTGAATGTATTAATGGAACTAATTTATTTAAAGGAACGAAAATTTAAAATATAGTTAGAAATATGA
Organism: Brachionus koreanus; assembly: GCA_016987375.1. Lineage (NCBI taxonomy): Eukaryota > Metazoa > Rotifera > Eurotatoria > Ploima > Brachionidae > Brachionus > Brachionus koreanus. Next base: position 1,631,051 of record PJRA01000160.1, read on the forward strand.
ATCTAAATATTTGTTTTTTCCAAATAGCGATCAATTTCAATAATAGAATTTTTTTCCAGTTTTAAAAAAATCTAGTCTGAGACAAATAGTCTAAGTGATTATTGTTAAATAATTGATATTTTGCTTGTGACATTTAAATTAATTAGAAAATCTCTGCTTTATTAAATAATAAAGGATGATTCTAAATGTCTACATAACTATTACATTTCAATCCTAAACTTAAAGTACTTGGGTTTCATTTTAAGTATTAATTTTAAAAACTTACAGAAAGCTTAATTGGATTAATATTTTGAATGCATTTTTTGAGCTTTTCCAGACTGTAAATCAATAAAACAGATAAAAGAACGAATAATCAGCTAATCAGCCAGTAAAAAAACTTAACTAAAAAGGCTCAAAAATTTGAAAATCTCTCTTAGATTTCTTTATTATATGTGTCTGTTTTTATTTATGTTTTGCTGATATTAAAATTTTTACTTCTATATTTTTTAATTAATTGTTGAATCAGAATTTGTTCAAGGCATATTAACCAAACTTGATTTTATACCTAGTAAAGCTAATTGGATATGGAAAACAGCCCTACAATTATCGGAAATCCAAATAACAAGTATTACATCTTAAACATTTACAATAGAGTTTTGAGAATTTTTTGAAGATACAAAAAGTTATATTTAATAACCAGCGTAATTTTTATTTTGATTTTGACATTGATGAGTGGTTTGATTCTATTTTTTGCTTCAAATTACCATGTTCATGATACTCCTATTTGTTTAACAAGAGCTTGTATAAAAGCTGGTAAGTTTTTCGATTGTTTTAAGCAATATTGTAGGCTTAGATTCATTTAATTACAGCTAATACAATTTTGAACAATCTGGACATATCGGTCGATCCATGTAAAATATTTTAAATTTTTATTTTTAAATTTCCTGGAGTTTTTGGATCAAAATTTTTAAGGTGATGATTTTCATCAATTTAGTTGTGGATCTTTCATAAAGACAAATAGAATACCAGACGAACAAACCAAAATAGATGTTTTTGACATACTCAGAAATGATCTTGCTTACATGGTTTCAGGTAATCTTTATTTTCAATCTATTTTGCATGAATTTAAAAAAAATTCAAGTTGGTTTTCTAAATTAATGAAGCCGACAAAACCAACCTAGGAACTTGTAATTAGAATAAATAATTTTAACTTCTTTGATCTCGAAATTTATTGATAAAACAAAAAATAAAAGAACAAAACATTTACACAATTTTTTAAAATTTTGAAAATATTTAATAAAGTTATTAAGATTTATAGGTAATATAAGCCATTTTTAAAATTTTATTTAAATGTGATAAAATTCAAGTTTCAATTTTTCAAAAAGGGGCCTAAAAAACCCTTAAGGCTTTCTAGTGTTAATAAAAAGCTCTATAAATTATTGTGTAAAAAGGATTCTATGAAAATTGTTATTTATAGACATCAGGGGTTAGTAAGTTGCCAGAAAATGTAGTGAAATCCAAGTCAACCGCTAACTTTAAAATGGCCTTAGATAAGTTCAATGGAATAGGCTGGTACAGCTCTACACGACCAATTGGTGGTGATGGGCTTAGACAATCTACATGTTAGGTGTCGCAGCAAGAACTACTACTTCTACAACTACTACTACTACTACTATCAAGTCTTCTTTAAAATTTTAATAACAATAAAATAGCTTTTTAGTTTACATTGTTGGATAATTAAACTTAAAATTAAATAAGAGAGATCTATTAAAAAATTCATACAAAATTTTAAATATTTTGATTAAAATAAATCATAAAAATTGTGACATAATTAAATAGAGAATTTAATTAATGTTTTTATTTACACAGACATTTTATCAGAAGAGATAAATCAGAATGACATAAAATCTACTGAAAATGCCAAAAAGCTTTATCAATCTTGTATGAATGAGGGTATTCGAATATTTTCTTAAATAAACTTGTATTAGAATAAATTTAATTGATAAGAATCAATACAAATTAATGGAGAGAAGAGATTCATGGATATTCTTAGTAAAGAATTTGCTGGGTGGCCAATTCTAAATTCCTCGGCCAAAAATATATCAATATTACAAAGAATGGTTATCCTGAGGAAAATTGGTTTTAGAACTCTGATTGATTTTCATGTAACATTAAATCCGAAAGATCCTCAATACCTTATAATTAAAGTAAACTGAACCAAATAACTTAATTAATAATGCATTCAAAAAATGTATTTAGGTTCAGCAACCCAGATGGCTATTCAATAAAGAATACTATAATAATTCTAATTTTGAAAAAGTTTATAAACAATTCATCACAAAATACATCACTTATCTAAACAGTTCTATCCAACATGTTAATGAGTCCGTTGATCGAATGTTTAAAATTGAAAAAAATATAGCAATGGTATATGGTTTTTTTTTATATGACAATTAATTTAAGTGTCTTAAAATTTTAGAAACTTATAAATGAAGATCAAAAAAGGAATACTACATATAGAAATATGACTATTGGCGATTTGATTTCAAATATTCCCAAAGTGAATAGAAAATAAAAGTTTTAATTAAATTATATTACTTCTATTATTAGTTTAATTGGAGAGAATACATAATTGAAGGAATTTTCAGTGAAATAAAAAATATTTCGATCAATGAGTCTGAGCCGATCATAGTCGACGATTTTGAATATCTGGCTTTCATTAGCGATTTCATAAGCAAAGCCGATATCGACTATAATAAAAGGTAACTGAAAATCATATTCTGTTATTTTTTTATAATTTAGCTAATAGTGACTTGGAAAATTTGATTGTATGGTCGGCTATAAAAAATGAAGTAGTTTTCTTGCCAAAAAAGTACATGTATGCCAAGCAAGAATTTGACAAGGTTAATAATTTTTTTCTCTTTATGTTGGGATTTACTAAGAAAATTCTTAAGGTCTACAAAGGAACTAAATCATCACATCCCAGAGCTATTACTTGTTCAAGTTATGTATTAGATGTAATGGAATTCGCTGTTGGACGTTTGTATGTAGTGAAGTATTTTAATAATCACTCAAAGCAAGCGGTAAATAAAATTTTAATACCAAAATTTAGTCTAATGGTGTTAATTTTTGTAAAAAGGCCACCAAAATGATAGAAAACATACGCGAAGAATTCATGCAGGTGTTAAAAGAAACTGACTGGCTAGATGAACAATCGAGGAAATTAGCATTAGAAAAGGTAACTTTTGATAATTCAATTTTAAAAATTTATTTTTATCTTTGAAGGCTGAGAATATAGATAGTAAAGTTGGCTATCCAGATTTTATCTACAATTCAACTCACTTGAATGATCTTTACTCAAAAGTTATCATATTTTTAAATCAATATAAAATTGATCAAGAATTTAATTTTACTTTATAGTTTGATATGAATGAAAGTGAATATTTAGAAAATTCTCTGAAAATTCTCAAAATTGAGGCCTTAAGTGGATTCAACGAACTAAGAATTAAAAGAGATCGAAAATTGTACTATTTCTTGCTTATTTTTTTTTCAAAAGGTGTTTAATAATAATTTTAGATGGATTTCAGGTCCAGCGGTAGTAAATGCGTAAGAAACACACACAAAAAATTTATAATTTGATTTATTGAAAATTTTTTTTAGGTTCTATAGTCCATATGCGAATCAAATTTGTAAAATTTTTATTTATTTTTAAAATTTTTCAAAAAAAAATTTTACAGGTTTTCCAGCTGGCATACTCCAAGCACCTTTTTATGATGCCGACTATCCAAAGTAAGCTTTCAAATTAAGCGAAAATTTTTTTTTATTAATTTATTTTTAGTTATCTTAATTATGGAGGCATAGGCTCTGGTAAGAATTCTTTAAAAAAAGGCTGTTTGCTTTTTAACAGTAAAATTTCTGAAAAATATAGATTTTTTTTTTACAAATTTATTATTAAAATATTTTTTTGAAGAATATTTTTTAACTGATTATTTCATTAGAAATGAAGGCTCAATTGAAGATTCCACAAATGCATATTTTTGTGTGATCCATTCATTATTATTTTGGCTTGACTAAAAATAATTAAAGTTAAGCCTTATTTTGGAGTAAAGTTTTAAAAGTTGGGAGAAATGATTAATTTTTACTCACATAATTTTGATAATTACTGGTGCTGGGCGGTGGCTAATTTTGGCCGGCCAAATAACAGCTGGTCGTTTGTTAATGACAGACCTGTTGCTTGAAAGCCATTCTTTTAAACAGACAGCCGTTCATTAAGTTATTGTCTCAGATTGAACTTAATTTAAGAAAAGTTTCGAAAAAAAAAAAAATAAAAGCGAAAAAAACAGTTAAAGTACAAATAAAATATTTTTTCAGCTAAAATTTTGAATTATTTGAAATAAAGATCAAATACTGGCCGGTCAATGGCCCTTTCGCCCGTTCCTAATACATATTTCGTATTACCTTACTCAAGAAGACGTGCATTAATAGTCGAAGAAGCATGTTTAGTACATGTCGAGACCTAGATTCCGACCATGTTAAGATAAAATGATTAAAATTGCGACATAATTAAACAAGACAAAACTTCAGTATCCCGCAATATACCAATATTTTTGAGTATTAACGCTTCATTAATAACTAAAAACTTTAATTTAGTGCCTTGTTTAATTTCGAAGTTCCGACTCTGGTATGTCGCAATTTTAATCATTTTTTTTTAACATCGGCATGCACTAAACATCGACTATTTATGCACGTCTTCTTAAGTAAAGTTTACGCTATTAATAAATATTCTAGAATTTCAATGACAAATCCTTTTAAACATCAATTTAATTAAAAATCAAATAAATAATTAGTGAATTGTAGAGAAAATTTTATACAAAATATTTTTTTAAAAATAATTCTTTATTTTATCCTTGAAAAAAGACGAAAAAAATTTTAATAAAGAACTCATTCCTATTACTGAAAGATTTCTTCCCAAAAAATCTAGTTTTTCTAAGAATTGACAATATTCACAACTTTCTCAGCGTCTTAATTATTTGATTAAGGAGACTTCTGATCACACTTCTATATTTCTGATATAATGGAAAATCATACTTCTCTGAGAAGGAAATCAAATCCAAAATATGATAAAAATTTTAACTTATAGTTTGCTAAATATACAATAGAGCCGAATTTCTTGCATATTTATATAAGCCAATTTTTTTCTTAACATTAGAAGCAATAAACAAGTCTACTTTACTCGTTAGAAACATTCATAAAACTTTGTATCTTTTGAATAGATTTTTTAAAATAAATATTTCTTTTTTGAAAAATGTAAATTTAAAATCTTCTCTTTTAAAATGATATTACTTAGTGTAAGATTTTTATAGTTTTTTTAAAAATATTTTTGAATTAAAAAAATATGAAAAATTGTTTGGCGCTTCTAGTGTTAATAAGACATTCTTTGAGCATTTCAATTTTAATTGTTCCAGCATGATTCTAGAACATAGTTAAATATGAGCTGAAAGTTTATTCCAATAATTACTGTTATTGGTTCGAATGAGCTAAGTTAAGTCTATATTCTCTCAAAGAGTATAATGCTTCTTGAACTTTTAAATTTTTTTTATCCCAAAAACTTTCACAAAATTAGAACCCACCCTAAAGAGATTAGCCCATATAGTTTTTTTTGTCATTCGAATACTTAAGATAGATTAATAATATAAAGTATAATCCATAGTAGATAATTTTTGAAAAATCCTGTTTCAAAAATGTTCGTTAGTTTAAAAAATTTTCCATCAAATAATATTTTGCAAAAAGAAAAAAGAAAGACAGAAATATTATTGAATTAAAAAAGAAAAGCCAAAAATAAAATTTAAATTAATTTTATTTTTTAGTGATTGGTCATGAAATAACTCATGTAAGTAAAAACATTTTCAACAAGCTTAATATTCAAAAAATAATCAAAGGGTTTTGATGATCGTGGACGCATGCACGATAAAAATGGAGTTTATTATGCAGATGGAGCAACTAGTCTATGGACAAATGAGTAAGGTATAAGCAAAATAAGCTTAAAATTTAGCTTTTAAATTTAAGTACGGTTTTTAAATACAAAGAAAAAGCAAGTTGCATTGTTGAACAATATAGCAATTTTAAAGTTAAACAAATTAATAAAACTGTATATTTGAGTAATTATTTGGATTGAGATTTTCATCTTTTTTTTTGTAAGCTAAATGGAATTTTAACTCAAGGAGAAAATATTGCTGATAACGGTGGCCTAAAGGAATCCTTCAGAGTATAAGAAAATTAATTTTTAAAATCAAATAAAAATATTGAAAAAAATAAGGCGTATAAAAAATGGGTGCAAGAAAATGGTCCAGAACCGTTACTTCCTGGTTTAAATTACACACAAGAACAGCTTTTTTTCATCAATTATGCTCAAGTTTGGTGCACCAAATATAGGTCCCAATCTCTTTTGTACAGAGTATTGAATTCAAATCATAGCCCCGGAGAGTTTAGGTATTTAGATAACATTTTCGGAAAAAATTTTAAATAAATGAAATCTAGAATTATTGGACCGACATCAAATTCAAAAGATTTTGAAAAGGTATTCACATGCAAACCTGGCCAATCTAACAATCCGATCAAAAAGTGTTCTGTGTGGTAAAAGAAAATCCAATTAATATTGGTTGAATTTTTTTTTTAATTTTGAACCGAATAAACGCTTAATTTTATCAAATTAGTGTTTTAAAATTTAAAATAAACTTTCTCTAAACGAAATTGAAAAAATTTTAAAATATGATTTTTCTTAACAATGAACAATTGATAATGTCAATTATAACTGACGTTAGGAATAAATTTCTAATTAAATTTATCTTTAGCTGCTCAAATTATTCTAAATAAAAAAAAAAATTTTTACAATTATTTTTTTTCACTTGAGTTAATAACTAAATTTATCTTTTATCTGTTGAATTTTAAGTTTTAAGTATAAAAAAAAAGATAAATGAACTAATTAGTTTTTTTAATTGGTAAACTTTTTGGAAAATTTTTTAAGTAAACATTATTTTTGTTTTTTAAATTTTGAAAAGTATTTTCAACATGGTTGAACGAAGGTAAATTTTTTTTATTCAAAGATTCTATTTAAATAATTTTCAATAAAATTGAAAAACTCCCTTAATGTGCATTGAATAATTGAAATTTTTTTAAGATATCAAAGATTCTTGAAGTTGATTTATGGCTCAATAGCCTTTTTGATTTTTACTATTATAATATTGTCTATTTTGTTGAGCAAAAAGACAAGTTTCTCTCGTAGTCAAATATGTACTTCAAAATCTTGTATTAAAGCTGGTAATAATATTTAAAAAATCTTAAAAAAAATTTGAGCTAATAAACTTAAATAAAGCAAACATGATGCTTCAGAACATGGATCTAAAAGTTGATCCTTGTAAGTTTAAATTTATAAAAATATTAACTAAAATTTAATGGAAATGAATAGGTGAAGACTTTTATGAATTTACTTGTGGAAACTTTCGCAGAAATACAAGAATACCAGATGATCAGTCTCGTGTGGACACATTTGATACATTAAGAGAAAGGTTAGCCTATAACGTTGCTGATCTTCTGTCCTCACCAGCTCAAAAAGATGAAAATAAAGCAATAAAAAAAATTAAAAACCTCTTTAGTTCTTGTATGGATGAAGGTATAAAATTTTAAATGAATTTTTTTTTAAACTGTAAAAAAAAATTCTTAGAAACAATTGATAAAATTGGCGAAGAACGTTTGGTGAACTTTATCAAAGATGAACTTTTTGGATGGCCAATTTTATCCGAAGATTCTGAATACATGAATGTGTCTCCAATGGAAAAATTGACCAAAATGAGGCTTTTTGATACACATTTTATTTTCGATTTGATGATTTCACCAAGTCCAAAAAATCCATCTACTTCTCAGATTAGAGTAATTTTGCTATTTTTGAAATAGATTAATAATTAAAATTTATCTAGCTAAGTCAGCCTTATTGGTTTTTCAACAAAGAACTTTACAACAACCCGAGCACCACATTAGCTTATAAGTCTTATATGTTGAAATTTATTGAAATTTTTAATCCAAATAATAAAAACTTAAAAAATGAGACTGAAAAAATTTTTAATCTTGAAAAAGATCTTGGAATGGTTGATTTTTTTTATTTGATAATGAAAATGCAAGTTTTTTTTATCTAATTTTTTTTAAGAAACAAATCGATGAAAATCTCAGAAGAAATCTTGTTCATAAAAACTTAACTTTGAGAGAACTTGAAGCTAAACTGCCCAATGTAAGGTGAAAATGTTTAATCAAATGAAATAATAGCCTTAGCATAATTTAAGTTTGAGTGGAAAAATTATTTTAACAGAATTTTCAAATATTCAGATAGCATAAAAATAAGTGATGAAGAGCAAATTCTAATAGACGATTGGGAATATATTGAACAAGCAGTTGTGATTTATAATGATGCTTTGAAAAATCGTCGAAAGTATTTATCAATTTTTTTTTAGATTTCTTTATGTTTATTTTTTTTGAAAAAGAGATCTTGATAATTTAATGATTTGGGTGTTTTTAAAAGATAGAACTACCATGCTACCCAAAAAATTCAAAGATGCAAAGCTTGATTTCGATCGGGTAATTTTTTTAAAGTCAAAAAGACCTGATAATATTTGCTATTAAATTGTCCAAAGGTTACCAAAGGAACAATTTCCCCACTTTCAAGATCATTGATTTGCTCTAATTTTGTTCTTGAAACAATGGAATATGCAGTTGGTCGGCTTTATGTGGAAAATTATTTTAACAATGCATCCAAAGATGCTGTGATTAAACTTTGAGAATTGAACTTTTTTAATTATTTAATTTTTCTACTAGGCAACTGACATGATACTTAATATACAGAATGAATTTAAGTTTATGCTTAAACAATTAGACTGGATGGATTCAAAGAGTAAACAAATGGCTATTGACAAGGTATTCAAATATTTGTTTAAAAATTAACAATAATTTTTTTCAAAGGCTAATAGTATTGATATTAGGATAGGATTTCCTCAATTTTCTTATAATGATACTCATATGGAAAAACTATACAGTCAAGTAATTCACTTTTACTGTTAATAGACTTTTAATTATTTGTTTAAAAGTATTCCATTAATGATAAAGAGTTTTTCATAAATTTTATGAATATTCTGAAAGCAGATACCATTGAGGCTTTAAATAATTTGAGAAAAAAAAACAATAGATCTGAGTAATAATTAGAAAAGTAATTTAAAAACTTAAAAACTATCTTTTTTTTTTCAGATGGCTTATTGGACCTGCAGTCGTAAATGTAATTCACCTAGAAAAATTTAAAAAAAATATACTATTTTTTTTTCGTTAAGGCTTTTTATAGTACACCGAACAATCAAATTTGTAAGTATTAATTTAAATGTTCAGTGAAATTTAGTATAAAAGATTTTGACAAAGAGATAGAAGAAATCTAGTTAGTATCTTGTCTTTACCAGAAATTTGTGACCCACTGACCAGTTTGTTTATCCTAACAAATTTAATGATTTATCATGTAAACAAACAAAATATGATTTTTCTGAAATTGGACAACTTTAAAACATTTTATTGCAAGGAATCTATTTGGCTAAAATATTACTATTTAATTTTATTATTGAGCATAATTCTAGATCAAAAGTAGTGTTTGATACCGTTAGTGACGGCCACACGACCGCCATAACTTAGTGTTGTCCGTCTTGATGGCTGCGGGAAAAAAAATTTTTCTCTAAATTTTAACTATTTTTCTTATACTGAATTCTTTTATCTATCCAGTTTTTTTTTTAATTTTAAAAATTTTATTTTTGTATTCGGCCATCGAAACGGTCAAATAAAAAAAATATATGGCAAAGGGTCACAAAATTAACTAGCCCAAAACTCTTTCACTGAACTTTCTATCTTTTTGTTTATGTGTTTTATGCTTTACTTCACAAAACCAAATTTGTCAACAAAAAATTTATTTTTTTAAAAAAAAAAGGCTTTCCGGCCGGAATTTTACAATTTCCTTTCTATGATGTTGAAAATCCTAAGTATTCTCTATTAAAAATCATTAATTTAAGTTTTAATTTAAATTATATCGAAAAAGTTATCTAAACTACGGAGGCATTGGATCAGGTTATTTCATAATATTAAATCAAATGATTAAATAATAATTTTTTTTTAAGTTATAGGCCATGAGATTACCCATGTATGATTTAAAAAAAATAATAATATTTATAGGTAATCTTTTTTATTTAAGGGTTTTGATGATCGAGGTATTCTTTCTTTTTTCTTATTTTTGACAATTTTATGAATTCTTAAAAGGGAGATTGTATGATAAAAATGGAATTTTTCATGAAGATGAATCAAATGGGCTATGGACCAATGAGTAAAAATCACCTTAATAAGTTAATTTGATCATATCTATAATATTTTAATTAAGAACAGTTGAAAAGTATAAGCAAAGGGTGGAATGTTTTGTCGACCAATATAATAATTATCGATCCTCTCAAATTAATAGAACTGTATAATAACTTTTCTTTTGAATTTTTAAAATTGAACCTTTCTAAACATTAAGATCGATGGTTTACAAACTCGAGGAGAAAATATTGCTGATAATGGCGGCATTAAACAATCATTCAGGGTGAGTTGAATAATTTTTTTTCTGAAAATTTATAAATTTTTAAAGGCTTACAGAAAATGGGTTGAAGAGCATGGTGATGAGCCAATATTGCCTGGTTTAAATTTCAATCAAGAACAATTGTTTTTTATAAATTATGCTCAAGTTTGGTGTGGCAAATTTAGAGACCAGAATTTGATGTCACGAATTATCAATGGGCAGCATTCTCCAGGAGAATTTAGGTTTTTAAGATCCAATTTAAAAGAAAAAAATTTCTATTTTTTTTTTCAAAGAGTTATTGGTCCAACTTCAAATTTTGAAGAATTTAGTCAAGTATTTAATTGTAAAGCGGGTCAAAAAAATAATCCGATCAAAAAATGCTCCGTTTGGTAATCCCAACATTTTAAATGTCTATTTAGACCATCTTTTTTGTTCCTTTATTTTTTTTTTAAATTTAAATGATTAAATGATTGTTGAAATAATTTGAATTTGGTGAATAAATATTTTTAAAGGCTTATCTATTATTTTATTTTTCATTCTAAAGCAAAATAAATCCACATCGAGCTACTTAATTTTTAATTTGAATAGTAGTCTATCAAATGTATTAGGCAGTGCTCTTTAGAATACAAAATAGACTAAATTTAAATTATATCCATGAGGTCTGGCTTAAAAATTTCAAATTAAACTATCTATAAATATTTAAACTCACTAATTGACTGGTAGAAAAGATTAAAAATTAATTTTAAACTGGAAATTTGTCTATATGATTCAAGTGTTTGGAGTCAATTTTTTTTAATCTTTTTGAAAAAAGAAAATGTATAAAGAAAAATTATTTTCTAAAGATAATACGATCCTACTTAATAATCAAAATTCGATTTCATTTTTAATTGTTTTCTTTCTTAACTAGTCTATTTGTCAGTCTTTCATATGCATTTTAGTTATCTATAATAGACTAACCAAATCCATCATTTGGTTTTAGGAGCGATTAAAAATATATTAATAACTGACTAATTTTTTTTAATGAAAGCTTTTTAAATAGATAACAGTTCTAAATTCAAATTAAAAATAGCTTTAGCTCTTTAATTAGAGTCTATAATGTAGCATTTATTAATTATTGCATAATTAAAAATTTTGATTTTATCCAAAATAGTTTTTTTTTTTTTTAATTTAGGCTTTAAATCATTAAGCCTTTAAAATACGGACTCTAATATCACTATTTATATGATTTAATGTATCTGTTTTTTTTGTCAATATCATTTCAAATCAGAAGAGTTATTTAGATAAGATAATTAAAATTTTATCAACAAATTAAAAATAAAACATTTGTCTGGACGCTTTAATTTTTAAAACAACTTCTAGACAACTTTTTACTTTAAGCCCTATCGTAACTAACAGATAGAATAAAAGGTGCTCTTAAACTAGCTACGTATGCAAAAACTATATTTGCTGAAGTTTTTTTAAATTGTTTAAGCTTCTTAATTCAATACTAAGATCTAATAGCATTTTTTAAAAATCCTCTATTTGTAAAATAATATAATGTAATAATTGTTATTTATTTTATTAGAAATAGTTACCAAAAATTTGTTTGAAGTAAGCTTTGATTAAATTAGAGAATATTTGATTAAAAAAAAAAAATAATCATTTTTCAATATGAAATGTTGACAATTTTTTTTAATCAAATTATGAATTTTTTTAAAATATTTAATATAAACTTTTATTTAATTTTCAAGTAGAAATTTTTAGGCTTATATGACATTCAACTAGAAAAAATACAGGTCTTTTTCAACTATTTGTCACATCCTGTAAGTCGAATAAGTTCTATAATAATATTGAACTTAATCTGAAATTTATTTCTCAAAATTTAGTAAAATTTAAAAAATTTAATTGATTGTTGAAATTTTCAAATATTTCATTTAAAATTTTTTCATATTTTTTTATCATAAAGTTTCAAATTTTTTATTAATTTTATTTTTTATCAACTGTTGAAACTAACCCTTTGTTCTATACTATTTTTAATATGCTTGATATTTTCTTAAGAAATTTTTTTTTATTCTAAATTTTTCTCTGATAAAAATCGAACAAAAAATTATCAGATTATATGCTTAAAAATCTCAAAATTTAAGTTGGATAAAAATATTTGAATCATAGACTAACAAAATTTAGAACTAATATTTTTTTACTAGTAATAATTTTTATGCACTTTTAATAAAAGAAATAAAAATTTTAGATCCGATGATGACCGAAATGATTGAAATACAAAAGTCAAACACAAATATGAGAAAAATTTTGATAGTAGTTTCAGGATTCACATTTGCTTTGATTGTAGTAGTTACCATACTTAGTGTTATTCTTAGCATATCGATTAATCAATCGCCACGCAATAATGTATGCACATCAAAAAGTTGCATCAAAGCTGCCAATCTTATTCTAAAAAATTTAGACGAGTCAATAGATCCATGTGATAATTTTTACCAATTTAGCTGTGGTATGTTTGGAAGCAGTCATAGAATTCCAGATGACCAGCCAAAAATTGATGAACTTTCGATCCTAAGAGATAAACTAGCATATTCAGTCGCTGGTAAAGGAAAATGGATACACGATTTTTTTCAAAATATTTTCATTTTTGTAATTTAGATTTGTTAGCTGAACCAATTGGGCTGAATGATACAAATGCTACATCAAATGCTAAAAAATTGTTCATCTCATGCATAAATGAATGTACTTGGACAGTATAAGCTATTGATAAACTAAAAAACTAATATATTTTTTAAGGGAAAATTGAAGAAAAGGGATCTGATATTTTGTTAGATACTATTAAGACAAAATTTGGTGGATGGCCTCTTTTGGATCAAAGCAATTCAACAAACTCTATTTCTCTTATTGATTTATTGATTAAATTACGAAAAAAAAATTCATGGCAATTGTTCGATTTGTTTGTTTCGCTAAACCCTAAAAATCCTAAAAAATACATACTAAGAGTAACAAAGATTTAATTTTTTAATTTAATTTTAATAAACTAATCTTTTTAGCTATCACAGCCAGAATGGTTTTTTAATAAGGAAAATTTATTAAATGATAAGCTTATGCAAGCTTATAAAGACTTGATGACAACTGTAGTTAAAAATTTAAACAAACATAATAAAAATGTAACTGGTGGCATAGAAAAAATGCTAGAAATAGAAAACAAATTTGCAATGGTAAGTTTTTTTTGTCCCTAAATTTCATTTAGTATCAATCTTTCGCTATTGTCTTTTAATAACCAAATCTGTATTGTAATTAATTGTAAAGCTTAAGTTATTTAAATTATATTGTAAAATTAATTTTCTTAAACTTAACTGGACATACGGGATAAAAAAATCATAGTGAATTTTCAAAGATATTAGTTAAAATATTATTAAGTTAAAAGAGGATAAATTTAATTTTCATTTAAGTAACGGAATAAACAAAATTTTTAAACTTCTAAATTTAAAGGTTTATTAAATCATTATAGTTATATGGTAATACAAAATTTTTAATAAATTTATATAAAATAACAAACTAAAATTTGAGATTAAATTTAAAATATCAAAATTAATTATCTAAAATATATAAATTTAATATTTTAACAAATTAAGCTTCAATTGGATGATGACCTGCGAAGAAATTCAACATATAAAAACATGACTATAGAAGAGTTGGAAAAAGCAGTTCCTAATGTAATTCAAATTATTTTTTCACATTAAAATTTAATTTTTTCTTTTTCTAGTTTGAATGGAAAAATTTTTTATTCGGAATATATCAAAATGTAATAAATGTAACTGTAAACGAAAATGAAATAATTTTAGTAGATGATTGGAAATACATAGTTGAAGCAGCAAAACTTTATGCTTCATTGAAAACAACAAATGAGAAGTAAATTTTAAAAAATTAAATCTGTATAAACTTTTACTTGACTTGATTCAATAGTGATTTGAAAAATCTTTTAATATGGCTTTTTGTCAAAGAGGCGATACCTTTTTTGCCCAAAGCTTATCAAGAGGCTAAACTAGAGTTTGATAAAGTAAGTTTTTTAAAAAAGTGAATGATTCAAAAAATTGAAATTAAATATTTTTCTCAAAGATTTATGAAGGGACAAGTATAAAACAGCCTAGATCACTGTCATGCTCTAACTTTGTCAATAGTAAAATGGAGTACGCAGTTGGAAGATTATACATTTCACGCTATTTTAATAGTAGCTCTAAAAAAGAAGCAATTGAAATGATAAATAACTTGTTGTTTGAGTTTAAAACTATTTTAAATGAGAGTAAATGGATCGACCCATCGTCTAAAATGCATGCTTTTGAAAAAGTGAAATGAAAACAAAAATTTTTTAAGTTAAAATTTTTAATTTTTATTCATTGTTTAGGTTGATTCAATGGATTCAAAAATAGCATATTCAGACAAGATTTTGAATGATACTTATTTGGACAATGAGTACAAAGAAGTAAACATTCAAAATAAAAATCATCAAGTTTTTGTTTTCAATCAATTTTTTTAAGTTCATTTTTAGTGATGGTGATTTATTGGATAATTATCTAAATTTGGAAATATTGCGAGCTAATTTTGAACTAAGTCAATTAAGAAAAACTCACAATCCAAAAGAGTAAATTTTGCTCATTTTAAAATAAAAAATTATATAATTAAAATACAAATAAAGATGGATTTCTGGACCTGCAGTGGTGAATGTAAGTATTTTATAAATTTTGAAATCAAGAAAAGTAAATAATTTCTTTACATAAGGCTTTCTATAGTCCATCAGCTAATCAAATCTGTAAGAAAAAAAGCATAATTTGAAACCTTCCTTTTTTAAAATCATAAATTTTTATCATATCATCAGGTTTTCCAGCTGGAATACTTCAATCACCTTTTTATGATGTCTCTAATCCAAGGTAACAAAAATACAAGTTATTTACGGCTTATTTCTATTTAACTTTATTCAATTAAAAAGATATTTGAATTATGGAGGAATCGGAACAGTCATTGGACATGAAATAACTCACGTAAAGCTTGAAAAAAAATTTTCTATTATTTCACTAATAATTGTTTTTTTGAAGGGATTTGATGATTTAGGTTTAAATTAATATTTTTTTTGATACCTTCTTAAGACGAATTTTTTAAAAGGTCGTCTTTATGACAAAGACGGTATATATCACCCTGATGAAGATGGTCTTGGTTTGTGGACAAACGAGTAATATGTTCTTTTAAGCTTTTAATAGAATATAATAGTTTTTATAAATAAGCAATACATTTATATGCAGTACAAACTAAAACTAACTTGTACACTTTAGATTCTTTTTCTCTTTTTTTACCCTTTCTTTCCTCCTCTCAGCTATTCTTCAACGTTTCCTCTCATTTTTTATCTAATTTGGAGAAGGAAAGGAAAGAAAACGTACTGTATTAATTTAATCGTTAGAAGTTAATTAATTTTGAAGAAGATTGAAGATTTTGTACATTCTATTGGTATATTTGAAGTATTTACAGAACTCATATTTACATTTTTCACTTTACAATTTTTTTTTTATTTTGACAGTTTTAAAATCAAAAAAAATTAAATTTATTCTTAAACATTTTTACCTTGAAACAAAAAAAAAACTGAATCTCTTATTTTTAGAAGAAAAAATATTTAAATTTATTTTTAAGAACTGTACACATTTATAAACAAAAAGCTCAATGCATAATAGAACAATATAATAATTATACAGTCGAACAAGTTAGAAAAAAAGTGAGTTTTAAATTGATTAAAAAGACGTTAGTTTTCCATTATTTTATTATTAATCTTTAGCTGAATGGATATAATACTCAAGGTGAAAATATTGCAGATAATGGTGGTTTAAAAGAAGCTTTTCGAGTAATTTTTGGACGAAAACATAAAATTTTTTTAAAATATTTTTTTCAAAATTGACAGGCATATAAACGATGGGCTGAAAAAAATGGTCCAGAGCCATTTTTACCTGGATTAGAAAAATATACTTCTGAGCAAATGTTTTTTATTAGTTTTGGTCAATTATGGTGTGGAAAGTCACGAGACCAGTATTTACTTCAAGCAATATTAAATGACCCACACTCTCCTGGTGAATTTCGAATTATTGGCCCAACTTCAAATTCTAAAGAGTTCAGTAATGCTTTTCAATGTAAAATCGGACAAGCTAACAATCCAACAAATAAGTGCTCTGTATGGTAGCATTTTTGATTTTGTTCATTCCTATTGCATTTTAAGCCTTTACTTGAACTTTCTTATCAAGTATTTTAGAATTTTTGTAATTTAAGAGTTTCTAAATGATTATTTTGAAGACATTTTAATAGATATCTTATTTTTGTAAATTTAAAACCATCAAATTTTTATAATATAATTTAAAATAAACTTTTCAAAAACATTTTACTTTTATTTTTAAAACTAATTATGATTGATAGTCAAGTTTCAAGTGAGAATTTTATATCTGCTAAATATGCAGAGCGGCTTAAAAAATCTCTGGCCATTGCATCAACATTTATTGTAGCATTAATACTTTTTATGGTTTTTATTTTCTTTCTCGGTCCTAAAATCTCGTCTACCGAAAAATTGGAAACAATTTGTACCTCTCAGGAGTGCATTAAAGCAGGTTTTTGTTTTTTACTTTGGTTTTTTGTAAAATTAGGGTTTTTCAAAAATGTAATTTAAGCTGCAATGATTATCAATAATATGAATTTTTCGGCTGACCCATGCGAAGATTTTTATGAATTTACTTGCGGAAATTTTGTTCATAAAACAAGGCTTGATGATTACCAGATTGGCTTGAGTACTTTTCACACTATTGAAAACCAGCTAGGACAATCCCTATCAGGTATATCTGAATACTTGCATAAAATCCACAATTAATGTAAATTAGATTTGCTGACCGACCCAGAATCTGATCAAGATATTCAACCGATTAAAGATGCCAAGCGATTGATGCAATCGTGCTTAAATGAAAGTAATTGTGATTGAATTTATTTAGAAAAAACATTTAAATTAATTGATTAGGCTATATTGAATACTACGGTGAGGCTAATTTGATGAAATTTGTCATTAGTGAATTTGATGGATGGCCTTTATTTGATCCAATCTTTTTCAAAAATGATACTGGACATACTTACAAAATCTTGCTGTCCCTCTTTAAAAATGGAATTTCTCCGCTTTTTAACTTATATGTCACCACAAGTCTTTCAAATCCAGAGATACCTATTGTTGAGGTAATTCTACAAATCTAAATTCTACCAATGATTTTCTAAATTTATGCATAAGATTTCTCAAGCTTCTTGGTTTTTCGATAAGCATTATTATGACAATGAGCAAGTTATGATTTGGTATAGAAGCTATATAGCTAAAATTCTTAGGTTATACAATTCGTTTAATGATGACCTTTCAAATGATATTTATAAAATGGTTGAAATTGAAAAAAAATTATCTAAAGTTAGCTTTTATTTTTTAAATTTTTCAATGTACCTATTTGGTTTAGAATCTTTTGACAACAGAAGAAAAACGACAAATTAGCTATGAAAAGCTTACTTTGGATCAACTAAAAAAAAAACTTCCTGAAGTAAACAAGTTTCGGCTTCTATTTGAAAATAATATTGCTAATTTATTTTTCTAGTTTGACTGGACTGAATATGTTAAAAATGGCGTATTCAAAAGTTTAGCTAATGTTTCTATCTCTGATAATCAAACAATTTATGTAACTGATTTTGAATATGTAAAAAATGCAGTAAAGATTTTTTCTAATGAACTACAAACGAATAAAAAGTATGAAATTAACTATTTTATTTTAAAAATTAATTGTAAAAATTTAATGCAAACAACTAGAGATTTGGATAACTTGTTTATTTGGGTTTTTATGTATTTTTCAAGAGAATTTTTGCCAAAAAAATTCAATTTTGCACCAGGAAAATATTCAAAAGTATTTTTGATACAATCTAAGGCTTGTTTTAAAAAGAAATTTTCTAGTCCCTTAAAAATCATAAAAAATATTTGATGACTCGATTGAATCAATGTATTTATTCTGTATCTGATTTGATGGAATTTCCTGTGGGTAGACTTTATGTTGAAAATTTTTTTAATCAACACTCTAAAAAAGCTGTATATTAAATTTTTCAAATTATTTGAAGTTAATTTTTAGACATATATTAAAAGGCTTTTGAAATGATTAATAACATTCAAAAAGAATTTAAAAGCATGTTAAAAGAGTACAAATGGATTGATGATTTTTCTCGCAAGGCTGCTCTTGAAAAAGTAAAATAAGTAAATAAGTAAAACATAAGACTATTATTTTAATTAAAAAGGTCGACAATTTGGATTTAAAAGTCGCCTATCCAGATTACATTTTAAATGATACTAATTTGGCGGAAAAATATAAAGAAGTGAATTTAATATTAATAAAAAAATATATAAAATAAAAATAAATTTTTTGTTTTTAGTACAAAATGAGCAATGTAGACTTTTTTTATAACAATGTCTTAATAAATCAAATATTGGTGAGACAAAATTTACAAGAATTGGGAAAGAAAGTTGATAGAAAAATGTAGATTTAATTTATTTTATTTTGAAAAAATATTAAATTATTCTTTGAAGATGGCTAATGGGTCCTGCCGTTGTCAATGCTTATTATAGTGCACAGTCTAATCAAATTTGTAAAGTTTAGCTAGCTTTACTGTTTGATAGTTTATTTCAAAAATTTTTAAGGCTTTCCTGCTGGAATTCTGCAGGCTCCTTTCTATGATTCATCAGTTCCTAAGTAATAAAACAAATATAATTTCTTGAAATTAAGCTTAAAAGTTTAATTTAGCTATTTGAATTATGGTGGTATTGGTGCTGGTAATTGGGTCTTTTTTAATTTGATTTTAAACTAATTATTTTGATTTTTAGTAATAGGACATGAAATAACTCATGTAAATTTTAAATTTTAATTTTAATTAAAAATTATTTAGGAGTTTTAGGGCTTTGATGACAAAGGTTTGAAGAATAATATATTTAAATTTTGGCCTTTCAGGCTTTGCTTTATTAGGAAGAAACTTTGATAAAAATGGTGTTTTTCATGAAGACGGATCTGGAGATCTTTGGACTAATAAGTATTTTAAGAAATTTTGCTTTCAAATAACTTTCAAATTTACTTGCCTCTTAAAGGACAATCGAGAACTACAAAATAAGAGCTCAATGTATAGTTGATCAGTATAATAATTTTTTGATTAAACAAATTAATAAAACGGTTGATTTTTTTAAAAAATATTTTAAAATAAAATAGAATTTTTTTTTATAGATGAATGGAAAGCAAACTCAAGGTGAGAATATTGCTGATAATGGTGGATTAAAAGAATCTTTTCGAGTAAATTTCACTCTTAAATATTTAAATTCTGGTTTCAATTTGATATCCTATCATTTGAATTTTCAAAAAAATCATTTAATTTCATTTAAGGCTTATAAGCGGTGGGAAGCCGAAAACGGAAAAGAACCGCTTTTGCCAGGCCTTCAGTTCAATCAGGACCAGCTATTTTTTATAAATTTTGGTCAAATTTGGTGCAGTAAATATAAAGCTTCATATCTAGAAAGATCAATTACGAGAAATGTACACTCAATAGGAGAATTTAGGTAAATAGAAAAATATGGTTTTTAAAGACTTATTAAAGTAAAATTAAATTTAGAGTTAAAGGAACCACAATGAATATGGAGGTTTTTAGCAATACGTTCAAATGTAATCCTGGTCAACGAAACAACCCGGTTAATAAGTGCTCGTTGTGGTAGTGATAATTAAAACCAGTTTTAAATATTATTCAAAAAACTTTTTATCATCTCCATTAATTAGAGACTTTCTTATAAATTTTGAAAGTTTTGTTGCTTTTTGCGCTACAATTTATTAAATAGATAACAGTTTAGTTTTAAATGATATAATTGAATTTTTTATTTGTATGTTTTAAAAAATATAACCTAGGTTTTTTAAATTAGAATTTCATAAGTTTGTTATCTAATACTTCGGTTAACTTGAGCATTTACAGCATTCCAAATATAAATTATATTATTTTATATTTTAAACGTATTGCAATTACAATATTTTGTTTCAGTTTTAGAAAAATATTCTCTGTGTCATCCAAACTTGACCATAAACAATAGATTTAACTTTATTTCCAATAAATAAATAGTTAAGTTAAAGTTATATGATTTCTTAATTGTGTTGTTTTAATGTAAATACCTGAGAAAAAAATGATCTGTAAATCATTAGGTTAAATTTATTTTAAAATAACATGAAATTAAAATTCTCTCTTGGTTTCAAAAACTATTAGAATTAGCGAAATTTTTCTTATCTTTTTTGTTTAAAGATAGAATAACCCAATGTTGAAAAAAAAATTCAAATTAAATGTTTTTAATTGTTTCGGAAGTGAGCTTATCAGTTTTGAAAGTCAAATATCATGTTAAATTTGATTATAACAGTTTTAAGTATTAAATTTTTACTCTTCATCAAGAACTCCTATTACATAACATTAAATTTAGACTTGTTCAGAAATTTCACTTTAAATTTGATGAATTTTCGCTTTATCATTTTTATTGTAAACTAAAAAAAACTTTAGACACTAATGAAATAATGATACAAAGTAGCTTAAGTTTTTTAGCTTTGATAGCATGTGCGCTGCTATCTAATGTTGCATGCCGATACTCTCCTTTCAATAATTTCAAAGAATGCTGTTCTTATGGTAAGAACCAATATTCTCCATCCAACCCAGAGTCTTGCAATGACTATTCTATATTGAGTGATAGATCGAGTTCATGCAAATTTGCCTTCACTATTTGTTGTTCCCAGAATAGAAGAAATCAAGAATGTGAGAGAGGTAAAAAACATGCATTGGCCAGTTTACCTTGCAATGACCTAAAAAATGATAATTGTGATATTTTAACTGTATTATTATATTTTAATTTAAATTATTTAGAATTTTTGTTATTCATTTTTTTAAAGGAATGTTGTAATTGTTGTGATTTGGGTATTCAGGCTCAGAAAAATGATGTTGATTGCAAAACAGTGCCAGAGCTCAATGATGAATGCAATAATGTATATTTGGAGTGTTGTAGACGAAAATCAAAGCGTAAGTTTATTCTCTTAAGAGATAAATTGTAATTTCATTTTTAGCAAACGATTGCAACACACATTTTTGCCCAAATGATCAAATTTGTGAGAATACTAGCTCTGGACCGATCTGCAGGTGTCCAAATGGTTTCGAACTTGACCACAAAACAAATCATTGTATTGATATAGATGAATGTAAAAAACCAAATATTTGCGATAGAGGATCAACATGTCAAAATACTGTGGGAAGCTACAGATGTACACAATCATGTGGGGTTGGCTACTCTTTTGATGTAATTTTTGTCTCCTGTCGAGGTAAATCAAAAAAATGAAATTTATTAAAACCAAAAATTTAAAATTATTTCTATTTCAGATGTTAATGAATGCATGACTGGTAAACACAATTGTCCAGTCGGAATGAGGTGTGAAAATTATCCAGGTTCATTCAGATGTATCAGGGAAAAGCCGTGTGGCACTGGTTATACAGTTAATGCTTACACTCAAGAATGCGAAGGTTTAATAGCAAAATCAAAAAAAAAATTTTTAATTTAATTTCTAAATTAAGACATTGATGAGTGCTCGCTGAATCTTCATGATTGTGCCAAAGGTTTTATTTGTCAAAATAGGCCTGGATCTTTTAAGTATATAAAAAATATGGACTAAGTCTCAATTTTATATTAAATACATTTATATATAGATGTAAGGCCAAAGAATGTAATAGAGGTTTTAAATTTAATTATAACACCGGAGAATGCGAAAAGATACGATGTAGAGAAGGTTTTGAACTAAATATGGAAACTTTAGAATGCGAAGGTATATTTTTTATTTAAATTTTAAGATCATTTTTTTTAATATCGATGAAATTTATTGTTAAATCTAAGCCATTTTCAGAGACAACTCTCCCAAATAAAAAAATCAAAGGCTTCATTTTTGATCAAAATTTTTTTTAAAAAAAAACAAAATTTTTATTTTTAAGATGTAAATGAATGTTTAAATCCAACCATTTGTCATTCAAATGAAAAATGTGAAAATACCATAGGATCTTATGTATGTAAATTTGTACTCGAATGCTCAGAAGGAACCGAATATAACCACGACAAAACAGAATGCATTGGTTAGTTTATTTTTTATTTTTTTTAAATAAAAAACTTCTTTCAAAGATATTGATGAATGCCAAACTGGCAGACACACTTGTCCATCTAATGCTGAATGTGTGAATACACCAAGAAGCTTTAAATGTGTTTGTCCATCAGGCCATAAATTAGATGAAATCAGAAACATTTGTGAAGATATTGATGAATGTGCCTTTGGAAGCGTTTGCCCTTCGAACTCAATTTGCCGCAATACTCCAGGCTCGTTCAACTGTGAATGTAAAGCAGGCTTTAAATTACAATCACACATTTTTTACAGCTGTGTTGGTAAAAATCTTCTCATTTGTTAAAATTTCAGACTATTTTTTTTATCTGTTTTAAAGACGAAGATGAGTGTGCCAATCCAGGAATTTGTGACCACAAATGTGTCAACACTTATGGGTCTTATCAGTGTCAATGCAATGAAGGATACAAATTAGACGTAGATAAGCGAACATGTGTTGGTAGGTCTTTTTATTCTTTAACTTATTTCAATATTTAAGATAAATTTTATTAATTTTCTGTATGGAAACACTTTTGAATTTATAAATTTAGACTTTGCTCTTAAAATAAAATTATGCATTCAGATTAAAAATAAATAAATAAATTTTTAGATATTAATGAGTGTGAACTTCAGCCAGATCTTTGTCCAGGAGAATGCGTGAACACCCCTGGATCTTATGAATGCAAATGTAAATCAGGTTTTCAGTTGGATTTTAGATATAAAAAAACATGCATAGGTATATTTTAAATAAAAATTATATTAAATATTAAAGCATTTGTAATTAATAGATATTGATGAATGTGAGACCAGAACCCACAATTGCAACAACAAAGATATTTGTGTTAACACAAGAGGAGACTTTAAATGCATAACAATTGATTGTCCAGAAGGATATTATTTGGTTGGTGAAGGAAGACAGTACTTTTTAGCTTTTAATTTATTTTTATCTCTGAATTAAATTATAAAATATAAGTTCACGCTGTGATCGGGCTCCTACAACTTGCAGGTATGCTGAGCCTGAGTGTTTGAGAAAACCCATGAAAATTTTCTACAGCTACACATCTATTTCATATCGTGTTAGAGTACCCATTAGGATTTTTACAACCCGAGTGAATACCTATAGCCGACGCATTAAACTTAAATATGAATTTAAATTAATCGATTCATATGGAAATAATTTGAGAGAGGATCAGTTTATGGTCAAACAAACCGAATCAAATACATTTGACATATTTTTGCTTGAACAGTGTCGGGCCTCAGAAAGTTTTCAATTAGAGTTGAAAATAGAGTTTTATAATGATTTACAATTTTCTTCTTGTTTATTGAACAAAATACACGTATTTGTAACCGAGTAAAAATTCAAATCAAGTTTTTGATATGCCTTTGATTAGAAACAAACCAATGTGCCATATTAATTTTTTTTTGTATAATTACCTTTAAAAAATGTCTAATATTTTTAAATATAGAATTGCTAGATTTAATAATAGAATTTAAGTTTTAGTTTTAAATAATATTTTTATTAAGATATCATTAGTTAAATATGTGAATCGTTTAAATAAAATAAAATCTTAAATTAATTTCTGTGATTTTCCTTAATTTAATAAGTATCAATTCCTAAAAAAATTTACATTGTTAAAATTAAAAAAACTGAAAAAGTCGTTTTTAATCAAAATTTTAGGCAAAATGAAAATAATTTTACATTTTCATATTTTTAGATTTTTTGTGCAATATTTAAGAAATTTTTTAATTTTATTTTTGT
>PJRA01000160.1:1668410-1680079 GCA_016987375.1 Brachionus koreanus
TTTTCATTATTTATAAATCATAATTCTATTGAAAAATAAATTCTTTACATCAGAAAAAAAACCAGAACTTAATATCATTTTTATTTTTTGAGATATTCATTTTTAATTTTTGTCCATTTACTTATCCATCACCCGTTACAACTGTAATGTAGACAAATTGGATTGGACCGATAATATGTTTTCTTATAAAGAATATATCAAGACACGTCAATAAATGACATTTAATTAGATAAATGTAGTCAAAATTCATTTTTGCTAATATTAAATTTTAGAACCCTTAGATGACTTCATTTGGTAGCTCTTTTGTTAGATGAAATAGTTATAGGTCAGACTATCAATAAGTCAGCATGGGGATTTTCTTAAGTTTAGTACAATAGACTAGAACAAGACGTATTAAATTCTTAGAACAAAATCAAAAACAATTACTGTACATTCACAGTTGCATTTTTAAGAATATCCTGATTAAACTCTGTAAATTTGGACAAATTTGGCTGGAGTATGTTTGCAGAGATTTTCAAATTATTAGCAGAAATGAAACTATAAAAAAACTTAGATTTTATTCTGTACCAAAATTCACAAAATCCTGAATGGGATTTACTTTAAACTAAGTTTTGAAAGCTTTTTATTTTAAAGATTTCAATTATTTGTTTCCAACCACAAGTTTTTAAGTTTTAGCCGCCTAATATAAAATAATTGATGAAGATTCAAGCATTAGAAAATAGTCTCAAAATGATATTGAGTGTGGTTGTAAAATAAATTGAAAAAAATTACTCATAGTTCTTTTCTAAAATCTCTTCAGTCATGTAACCTGTATCAGTTAGTACATTTAAAAATTGATTATCTTTTCTATTAAACTTAATTATTGGTTTTAGTTTCAAGCTATATTTTTCATTGTTTTGATTTGAGAAATTTTCATCTGAATCGAACAAATTGGATTCATTTTCGATTAACTGAACAAAATAGACATTTATTTCATCAATCTTTTAGACAAGTTTATCTATTTTTAGCTTAGAATTGTTTTATCAAGAATACCCCATTGCAGCGATTTTTCAACCATTGAATAGCATCTTGGCATGTTTTTATCAAACGATTTTTGAAAATTATATGGGCATATGAAATGGCGAAGGTAGTAGCCAGACCCTTTTTAAAAATTTAATTTTAAATATATAAGAAATCTTTAAATCGTTTTACTTGATAAAATGAAAGCTCATGGTCAGCAAAATTAGAATTACTGTTGGTATTTTGAAGGGTATCAATTCCGATTGTACCAAAAACTTTATTTCGTGCATATTTTAAGGGAAATAGTGCAAATGAACCATCATTCTTTGAAAAATTAATGGGAATAATTAAATTAAGTTTTTTTTTTAAATATTTTTTACTTTGTTTGAAGAATTGAAATGAAAGACATTTTCGTTTACACGAACATTTTCAATATGTTTTGGTTTTGAGCTATCAATTACATCGAAACTAATGCATTTATCATCTCGTGTCAAAGATTTACCCAAAATAAATTTTGAATCATGAGGAGTTGATGCTAGAAATCTAAGACCAATTGAACCATTTTCCAGACTTTCTAAGACTCCAATATAAGCTGATATTCCGTTTTTCATTCCATGATTCTCAGCATCCTAATTTTTTCAAAAGAAAATGAAAATTTCTTAAGTAAAATTTATTTATTTGAATATACTTTCAGGATAGTGAAAAAGAGTTGCTTGAATAAAGGTTCAAAACTTCCACAAGTGATATCACCGACATGTTTTATTTGATTGAGCCATTTTTTTCTCACTTCGCCTCTTGTTTTTTCATTAATGTCATACTAAAGCATTGAAATTAAATAAAAAAATTGAAATAAATATTTATATTAAGACTAACGCTATTTAAACAAGATAAATAATTCAGTAATTGATCTTCGAATTTTGGAAAATCAACTAAGCCAACTAAAACTGATATTAAATCAAAAAATTCATTCCGGTTGATAAGATCATCTGAATTATCATTAGATGATATTTCCGAACGAGTTAAATTAATAGCTAGCAAAATATTGAAATAAAAAGTAAAATGAAAAATTTTATTTTTAAGTGTATTAAATTAAGTATACCATTTGTAATTTGCTCCTTGAAGAGTCCATCTTTGAAATCTTGTAAAGCAAATTCAATTTTACTTAGACTCAATTGTCCACTGCCTTCATTGTCTAACTTTTCAAAGCAAGATGAGTATTTTTTATTCCGATAAATCTCTTGCTTAATTGTTCGTTTCTTTAAAAAAATAAATTTTGATCTAATTAAATTTTTTAATTTAAAAAATACTTTATTTTGTTTAGAATTCTTTTCAAATCTGCTTTCTGCATAATTGTCTTTCAGATAGACGATAAGATTATTGACATAAATTTCCGAATTTAGAAAATTATCAGACACAAATGTGCTGATAAGATTGCGAAATTGTTTTGAATTAACAAATTCGGGATCGAATTCATTTAGTAAATCTAAACTAGGTTCTTCCTCGACTTCTTCCAATAGATCAACTTGAAATGAATTAGTTATTGGAGTGTAATAAAACATTCCACCCTTCATGAACACTTGATAAAATATTTTTTTAATCTTAAATAAACAAATTTGCTTATTTTAAATTACAAAGTTCTTCATCTCTTGAAAGAGTGGATTGTATGATTTCATTCAAGTTTGAACTATTTGGTTTTAAGTCATTCATGATTGATACATCATTTTGAAAGCTTTTTGCTAAGTTAATTGGTTCGTTTTCAATCACATCGTCGGCAATTGCCTGTTCATCAACAGGCTTTGCATTTTCAATGGGTTTTTCTTCAGTAACGTTTTCTTTTTCAGTATTTTCATCTTCTAAATTAAAATCTTGTTTTAAAATTTCACGATTTAGTTCTTTTTCTATATTTTCTTCATTTTCCAATTGTTGATTTGCATTTTGTTCTGATATTTCAGCCATATTTTCTGTTTCAGGCTGATTTTCTTCATTTACTTGAGTCAATTCCTTATCCGAAATTTGGTTTATTGATATTTGACTTGTGATAAATTCCTTTGACACTTCAGACGATTTCTTTTAAGAAACATTTTGAATATAACAAAAATGAAAATTTTGAAAATTAACTACTATTTCAGCTGATGGTATCAGTTGTTCGAGTTTATTCTCAAATTTTATGAACGGATCAATAACAGGCCCTTAAAATTTAAAATAATATAAGAATAAAAAAAAAATTTATTTAAATTTTGAATATTTTGAAAAATTGTTTACATTCTAAAGGATCTTTAACAGAAAGATTTACATCTTTCTCTCTAAAATCTTTGAGTAACTTTATTATTCTTCTTCGGCTCAAATAGCCAGTCTTAAAAAAAAAAAGATTATAGCTAAAAGATAGAATATACAAATAATTTAAAATAGAAAACTTTTCAACAGTTTTCTTTTGATAAATGTAAAAAAATTACATTAGTCGAATCTAGCATAATTAATAGGCAATGCATTATTTTCCTGAAGTTGTTCACATTGGCCAAATTGACAAAGTAAATTGAACATTGTTCAATAAATTCATTAAAATTTTCAAAGTATAAATTTTCCAAATCTTCTGTTATAAACAAAATGGTCTAAATAAAATTTTAAAAATTAATTTATTTTAGTTTAGTTTAGAAATAATAAAAATATAATTGTGACCTTAATAGAAAGGTAGAAAAAGCAATTATAATAAATCAATTTACAAAAAAACCGTATTAGGTATAGGCCCCAAAAATCGTATCTTTTCAGTCAATCAAAATTGTCTAGTAATTCCTAATCGCTACGTTATGGTAGCAATTAAACCTATAAAAAAAGCCATTAGGGTGGCTCAGGTAAAGAAAGCCTTGGATAATTAATAATTTGTAATTTTGTTTAATTTTTATCTTTTAATTAAATTAAAAAATAGACAACAAAATAAATATTATGATATTATTACTTTAAAATAAATTTTTTAGCATTAAACTAATAATTTTTGATGTTAATTAAATAAATTTGGCAGTTTTTAGAACAACTAAGTAATAAAATGGAAAAAACAAGTGATATTTTTTCGTTTAATTTCTTTAAAAATTTTTTATTTAATGCTTTTAAAATATATCATTATGCATTTTATTCTCAGTGCTTTTTCAAAATTTCTAATTCAATTTTAATGAAATTAAAATAAAATATCAACAAACATACCTCTACAAATTCACTCTTCATGAGCCTTTTTTTTATGTTAAGATCATCACGGCTGTAACAAAATGGTGGAAAATTTGATTTTATTTGTAAATTCTTAAGGCTATCTGGCGAAAGTTTCGAAATAGATTTTTGATAAAATTTTAAGCATTCGAGCAACTTGAAATGAAAAATTTAATTTAATCCATTTTTAAAGGGTTTAATTAATTTTTTTACTATAGAAAATTCAAGTCTGCCATTTGTGGGAATATTGAATTTTTCAAAAAGAGTTTCAATTTGAGTTTTACGCTTTGAAATTTCAAGCAATTGTAGTTTTTCTATTTTTTCTCTTTCAGCTCGTCTATTTCGAACATTTTCTTTCACAGTAGCTAATCTGATAAATTGATAAATAAAATAATTTTAATTAAAACTTTTTATTATCTAATGACCAAACGTTACTTATTTCCTTGAAGAATATAAAGCTGATCTCTAAGTTCTTGATAGACCTCACGTACAGTACGAACATAAGGTGATGTTTCATGATGATTTACTGATTTTGGATTATTTCTCATCAAAAATTGAGCCAAACGATTTAAAGGATTAAAATTTGGATCTGTTTCTTTTTTTTCGATTAATTTTTTGTTTTGAGCTTCTTTCAATACTTTTTCGCATCCTAAAACTAGAATTGGAAGAAAATTTTCCAACAAATATGCTTTAGTTTCTGATGAACTATCTAGTTTTGTCATCCATTCTATTGCTAATAAATCAATTGGAATTTTTCGATTTAATCTTTCGGCTTCTTTTTTTGACAAACTTATTATAGCTCTAGCATCAAAATGATTTTGATATAGTTTATTTTTTTCAATTTCGTTTATTAAACTTAAAAAAATGATTTTTACAATATTTTGAGAAAATAATGATATATAGCCTATAATTACCCATGTTGATTGGACGCATTTGTTAAAATTTCTGTCATTTCTTTCCTTGAGAAAGACTAGCTTTTAAATAAATAATTATCTGTTAAAAATTAATTTTATTTTATTTTCCCTTATTTTAAATTTGTTCAAAATCAAGTAATAACTCGTTACTAAGCAACTCCTCTTTGCATAAAAATTATTTCTATTTTTTCAATTATTTCATTTAAATATTAATTTTTCAGAGGCTCAGAAATTTAAGTATTGTCTTAAGATGCCAGTTTTATCTTATTTAATAATTAGAAAATTTGATTAGAACGGCCAACATGGCCCAATTAGTGTTTTAGTAAAATGGTACAAAATATACAATTTTTATCAAAAAAATAGTCTTGATTAAAGGAAAATTTTTTTTGACCATCTTTTTTGATTATCTAACGGGTGTGTCATAATGTTTTGGACAAACTTAAAAGGTATTAAAAAATATGAAAGGCTAATGGGATAAGGCTGAAATTTTACACACAAGTTTTTCTTGTTAATTTTTTTTGGTTTAGGTTTCGACTTGTGTATACTTGGAATTTTCTCGGGCCAAAAACGTACCTGCTACTCTTTGAGCGCATTGTCCTATACTATTTTTTTTTTTTGGAAAAACAAACCAATTAATCATATTTTAGACCGTTGTAGCTCTCTAACAATATTTAAATCATAATTTTATCATTTTTCGTTCATAAGATATGCTCAAATAACCGTCAAAAAAAGCCCATTTTTAAGAATTTTAAAAAATTCGTAAAAAAGTGTTGCTTTATCGATTGCTTTTGATAGGAAAATTCGATTTTCACAAAATTTTGTAAAAATGTACATGGATATAAGGAAATTGTGCCCTTTTAATATTAATGTGATCCGAGGTTCCATTCGCTTTTTAGGATAGAATTTGTAGTAAAAAAAGTATATAAAGATCTGGTTGAAAATTCTTTATAAAAACATAAGTGATAAAGTATGACTTTATGATTTTTTTAAAGCTTTAAGGACGAGCTTTCAAAAGCTGTCTTGGTTATAAGGATTCCGACCTTGATTTCTGAGAAAATTAAAACTAGACTTTAATAAAAAAATTTATTTATGGCAATATTCCCCGTTTTCTAATTCAACTGCCCTAACCCTTTTATTAAAGCTTGAAACTGCTTTTCGTATTTTCTTATTTCCTTTTTGTAAAGTTTTTTGTATTTCATTTTTGAGATAGTCAAGATTTGAATTAGGTAAAATATCCAATTTTGAAATCACTGCGTTCCAAAAGTAACAATCAAGAGGATTCAAATCAGGTGAATTCGCAAGCCAATGTTTTTTATCTAAAAATTTAAACGAATTATCTCTGCACCTTTTTTGTGTTTTGTTTGATGTATGTAATTTAGTTTTAATATTTTTCATAACAATCTGAAGCCTTCTCGCTTCGCAAAAGGCAAAATTTGTCTTTTGTAATATGCTGAGTCAATTTTTATTCCTTTAAATTTATAAAAATTATAAAAAATATATATTTTGATTATATATTTTCTTAAATAAAAATACCTTTTTCAATAAAGTAAGGTCGTGTTGCTCCTCCAATAGTTAACCTGCCCAAACAATTACGCTGGTCGGATATTTTAAAAGAGCATTAATACTTTTCATTTAATTTTTTTAAAAAATTAAATATTTAAAAGAATTTTAAAATTTTAACTCCTTTCCCAATTGCTTGTTCACGTGAATAAGCATATAAACGTTTATTTTGTGAATTCATCCCACCATTAACAGTAAATATCTTTTCATAACTGAACATGAATGGAGCGTTTCCGAATAGTTCGCTATGATTTTTCTCCCAACAATGTGGGATTTATTGAGAAAAGGTGTTTTCCGGTATTTATAAGGGTAATTATGATGCTAAAAATTTTTTAATTATTTCATTAGAAAAAACATCAATTTATGCATTTAAATAAATAATCTAAAAAAAGGTAAATAGTAGATTTTAAATATATATATATTTAAAACTTGATCTGAATTTTTAAGTATTGACAATCTTATTTTGAGCTTAGATTACTTAAGTATTATAAAAAATAAAAAACTCAATTATATTTTGGTTTTTATTAAGTGAAAGGTAATTTAAATTTAAATTTATTAAATATCATTATTAAATATTATTTATGCCAAGATTTAGTAAGAAAGTTTTTTTTTGTTGAAAAATTTTATTGTTTTCTTAAATAAGCTTTCAAGCTTAGTCCCATCCTTTCGAATAGTTAAGCTTGACAGGCTTCTTTTATTTATTTTAGATTTCGATGCAGCCTAAATATGAATTTTTCAAACATTAATTTGTTCAAATTTTAAACTGATTCCTAGAATTTTTGTCTAAAATTTTGACTCGTTAACATTTTGATCATTACTAAGCAATAAATAAATTTAGCTTATAAGAGAGTGCTAGAGGTATGATCTAGAAAAAAAACATCATTCATTTATTTAAGCTTTTAGGATTGAAATTCAAGAGAGCTCAGTTTATCATAGTTTAAAAGCGTGTACCTTATTATACTGACGCTAAAAATAAAAATTTTTTAACAAAAAAACGATACGAATTAAAAGTAATTAATTTTTAGCTGCGTAATTTCGCAACGAGAAAAAAAAATTTAATATTTTGCTCATAAATATTTGAGCGTTGGGTGTGATTAGCACTCATATATAGTTTTTTTTTTCTTTTTTAACTTTTTGTGTTTCTACCATGTTTGATTACAATTTCAATCTAAAGCATATAAAAAGATTTAAAAAATAATTTAAATAGAAAATTATTTGAATTTTAAATTAAAGTTTGGTCTTAAATTTAAAGTTGGCCGAAATGATTTAAAGGATTTTTAAAAAAGCGTCACTTAGTTGACTATTACAAAGCAAAATTTAAGAAAATTATTTTTTCATTATGCATCTTTTTAAGAAATAGCTTTTTTAATGGCTTAATTTTTTCTCATTATGTTTAAATACACCCAGTTAATCAATTCTTTAATTTGTTTCTCACTTTGTTTCATTAATAAGTCATGGTGGCATTGAAAAGCTAAGCTTTTAAACAATTTTCTTATCCTAATTAATTTCATTTAAGTTAATAAAATTTTGCAAAATTTATATTACGCTACAAATTTGAAGCAAAATTTGAACCCGATAGGATTTGACTTTTATTTAAAAGAAATTTAATTGTTAGTTTAAAATTTATTTCAAGTTCAAGAATAAAACAAAGTGTTAAGAGATTTTGAAAAATTTTTGAAAATTCTAAGCAATAATTTATTTGTAAAGCTTAATTAAGCAATATTTTTGATTTATAGAAAAACCTTCTTGAAAAACGTCAATTTAGACATTAAAATGGCTTCAATATCCAGCGACAATAAGCATAGACATTTTGAAAATATTACTAATGAACATGTTATGGATGATGATAAGCTCCTCAAATTGAGAGAGGCCACTTATCATAGCAATTTGACCAAATTGCCAAAAAGCATTCAAGATTACATTGAAGAGAAGGCGAAAGTTTGCCAACCAGATGCGATTCACATATGTGATGGTTCAATTGAAGAAAACAGAGCATTTTTGCAAGCTTTGCAAAAAAATGGTGTGATTCAAAAATTGGAACAATTAAACAATTGCTGGCTAGCTTTAACAGATCCAAAAGATGTTGCCCGAGTTGAGTCACGAACATTTATCAGCACTAAAAATTTACTCGACACCATTCCCCAGCCACAACACGGATTCAAAGAAATAGATCCATCATTAAATCTCAGAAATTTGAAATGCACTGCTTTGGGTAATTGGATGTCACCAGAAGATTTGGAGTATGAATTTGGTCGCAGATTTCCTGGTTGTATGAAAGGTAGGACTATGTATGTTGTACCATATAGTATGGGTCCAGTTGGAGGTCCTATCTCTAAAATTGGTATTGAACTCACTGATTCATTATATGTAGTGTGCAATATGAGAATTATGACTAGAATGGGAATTGATGTTTTTGATAAAATTGAACATGACCATGCAAATTTTGTTAAATGCTTACATTCAGTTGGTGTTCCCTTGCCGACCCAGAGGCAAATAGTAAACAACTGGCCCTGTAACCCAGAAATGACCATGATAGCTCATTTACCCGAGAAAAATGAAGTCATTTCGTTTGGTAGTGGCTATGGAGGCAACAGTTTATTAGGAAAGAAATGCTTCGCTCTTCGTCTTGGTTCAATAATTGCTAAAAGAGAAGGATGGTTAGCTGAACACATGTTAATTCTTGGAATTACAAATCCTCAAGGTGTCAAAAAGTATATAGCTGCTGCTTTTCCGTCTCAATGCGGTAAAACAAATTTGGCCATGATGACTCCATCAGTTCCAGGATGGAAAATTGAATGCGTTGGAGATGATATTGCTTGGATGAAATTCAATGATAAAGGAGAATTAAGAGCTATAAATCCAGAAAATGGATTTTTCGGCGTATGTCCTGGAACTTCAGAACAAACAAACCCAATTGCTCTGAAAGTAGTTCAGTATAACACCATATTTACAAATGTAGCTCATACTAACGATGGCAAAGTTTACTGGGAGGGATTAGATGAAAATATGGTTTCGCATGGCGAACACATGATTTCATGGAAAGGAAAAGACTGGACAAAAGATTCAACTGAGCCAGCTGCTCATCCAAATTCAAGATTCTGTTCACCAGCCGAACAATGCCCAATAATTGATCCTAATTGGGAAAGTCCAGAAGGTGTTCCAATTTCAGCCATAATATTTGGTGGTAGGCGTCCAGTAGGCATTCCTTTAATCTATGAAGCGTTTGACTGGGAGCATGGAGTGTTTGTTGGAGCATCAATTAGATCTGAAGCCACAGCTGCTGCAGAACACAAGGGAAAAGTAATTATGCATGATCCGTTTGCAATGAGACCATTTTTTGGCTACAACTTTGGTGATTATTGCAAACATTGGCTAAGCTTGAACAAAGACGGCCGAAAGATGCCAAGAATATATAATGTAAATTGGTTCAGAAAATCAAACAATGGCCAAGGTAGCTTTCTGTGGCCAGGCTTTGGAGAAAATATCCGAGTTCTTGAGTGGATTTTCAAGAGAACCGATGGTGACGATTCAATTGCTCAAAAAACACCTATTGGCTACGTACCTACTGCTGACAGCTTAGATATAAGTGGTCTTGGCTTGACTCAAGAACAAATGAAAGAGCTTTTAAGTCTTGACAAACAATTCCTAGCAGAGGAAGTTAGTGAAATACGAAAATATTTTGATGAATTTGTTAATGTATCAACCCCAGCTGAAATATACAAGCAGATAGATCATTTTAAAGAAAGAGTAGAAAAATTTTAGACAAAAAAATCACGATTCTTTTATTTAGACTTAATTTTATATCATAATTTCAAACTTTTATCTTTTTTGCATATTTAGATTAATTATTCGTTGAATTAGATATTGAAACTTTAGACTTAATTGAATAAAGATTTAATTCTAAATTTTAAATTATTTTAAAATGCTTTATTGTGATTTTTTTCTTTTCGAAGCATTCAAGTCAAGTGGAATTAAAATTATTCAAATAATGCTCCTAGTACAAAGATAAGAAAACGATATAACCAAAATCTTTAAATTATAAAGAATATTTATACGCAATCTTTTTCATGATTGATTTCAGAGTTTAAAATGCAAATACAAAATAAATAAAGCTTTTAAAGTTTAAATTTTATTAATTTACATTGAAATTAAATTTCTTTTGTTTTTTTTTCTAACATGGTTAACTGGAAAAAATCTTGACCGTGTAAAAAAGGTTTGCATAAGAGGCCGATCACTTTTTCATTTCTACCCAGTTAAAAAAATTTTGAAGAAATTTTTAGGGTTCTTTAAAGAAATTTTTAAAGATTCTTTAAAGGTTTCCCGACGCTTTTTCTTTATAACTTCTTTAAAGAAAAAACTTTAATAATTCATCTTAAATTCGATAAAGATTTATCTTTAATGATATTTAATAACAAATTAGTAGTGTCAAAATCACTATTTTTTGATTTAAAAGATTAAAATCAATTTTTCACAATTTTTATAGAAAACAATACAATTTTAATACAATCTTAAGAAATCAATTTTTACGAAAAGCATGCTTGACTACTACCTGTTGATACTCAAGTAATTATAAACATTAGATGTCATCATTAGGATGATAATAAAAGCTCTAAGCAATACGCATTATCAGGATGATATGGTCACTACAAAATCTATCGATTAATCTAGTTAATATCAAAATTACTAATTTGACAACTCAAAGGTCAAATCTAATCTTAAAAAAATAAATATTAAAAAAATGAGAAATAAATAGAAATTTTTGAGGAGTCAGAATTTATGAAAAATTTTATTTAATATTTTAATTAAAAATTTAAAATAATTATCATAAAAGATAGAATTTTGTTTAGTATAAAATGTTTTCAGTTAGAAAAGAAAATAATAAAAGCTAATGTTAACAATCCTAAGCAAACAATGTAGCATAAAAATTCCTTCAATCAAAGATATTAATCAGTTAAGTAAGAATTATAATCTCTTTTTGATTTAACTAATAGGATAGGTTCT
>PJRA01000160.1:1711417-1734864 GCA_016987375.1 Brachionus koreanus
AAAAAGAGGAATAACTAGCAAAAAAAAAAAGATTGCCATTCTGCATTTATGCTGACTCTTTGAATTAGAATCAAATTTACACTTAACAAAATGGATATTAGTTGTAGTAGAAAAATTATTTAGTCATGGGTTCAAAAACTATATAAAAAATGCTAGTAATTTCATCATATGTTCGAAGTTTTTAAACAAAGTCTTGAATTGTTGAAAGAAATTGATGTTTTTTTAAATTCATTCTTATTCATTCAATTCTACATCAAATGTTTAGTAAAATCGATTTATCGGACTTTCAACATCTGAAGGTTCTTATTCGATGATGTTAGATGGCGAAGTTTTTGAAAGTAGATTCGCACTACTTTTGAAAACAACAGGCACTTCATTGTTTGTCTGAACACTGTCCAAAGCATTCGAATTTACTCTTAGATTTGCTTCACTTTCATTCAATGGATTCGAGTATACTTGTAAGTGTTTGTCCTGAGGGTCAGAAAATTCATTTATATTACAGTCGCTCAGTGAACCCGAATTCGGTGTGTCTTGTTTTTGACTCTCTTGAAGAATTTTTTTAAAACAACATTAATTTATTAAATTATATTAGATTACTTTTAATATAATCATCAACTTTTTTTCTATCATCATCTACATAAATTCCTGCAAATAGATAAGCAGCGAAGCTCAATGCTGCAAAAAAAGGTCCAGCATAGAGTGCCGATTGCAAACTAGTAAATTTTGTGTAGAATGAGTCTGGCTTTCCAATTTTAAGAGCATCACTTATCTAAAAAAAAAAGTTGAACTGATTAGTTTTGGCCTAAAAATGAGAGTTTGGGTTTTTTTTCAACTTACTGCTCCTATAACGTAAGGGCTTCCTGCATCTCCTAGCAAATGACAAATTAAAATGTTCATCGCAGAAGCTATTGATCTTCGGTTTGGATACACAGCGTAGAGTAGAATATCAGCTACTAGTGTCCAACTTAGACACATTCCACTAATCGCAATAGCAGCGATCAGCCAAAATAAAAATGGGTTGGCTTCACGAGTTGCCGCCACTAGAACAAACAAGGTCGGAACTGCTATTAAAGATCCCAAAGCACAAATTAATGGATCGGCATTCTTCATTTTTTGTCTCAATCTTTTAAGAATATAAAAATAAATAAATATTAATTTAATTTTTTAAAAAAATTTGTACTTGGATGACAAAATGGATGAAAGAGCAACACCAATTAGACCAGCAAAACATGTCACAACACCAAAAATTAGAGAAATTCTATAATTGAAAATTTTTTATTTTAAAAATAAAATTAGTATAACTATCATACTGGCTTGGTATTTGATTTTTAGAATAAATTGCATATTCGACATAAATTGGAACCCACCATGAAAGACCACCTAGCACAAATGATGCAAAAGTAAATCCCATAGTCGTCCACATGAATGTTTTGCTAAAATAAATAAAAATTAAAAATTACCTTTTCTAGAATTTAAAATTTCTAATCATTTTATTTTCCTTTTTTTTGTTTTTTTTTTTTTTTGGGTAAATTACTATGTTGCAAAAATCATAACCAAGACAAATGGATAAACATTTTAACACTAGAAAGCTCGTCTGAATATTAATAAGAATTTCAAATTTAGTTATGTGGACAAATTGATTTTTTTTTTCTAAAAATTAATAAAAATTTTTTAACAATTAAAGACAAAATGCTTAATTTTTAAAAGCTATTTTATAAAATTTTATTCCATCAAAAAATATTTAAGTTTCAATTTTTCAGAAACGGATTTTAGTGTAAAATTCAACTAGGTAAATTAGTTACAGATTAATTGACAAAAATTGAACATTAAATTATCAAAAAAATTTACTTTTGAATTTACCAAAAGAGTAGTAAATGATTAAGATCACTGTGACAGGTAATATTAGTATTAATTTTGACCTTAAGTTGAAATTTAACCAAGATTTTTAAAATAAATGTGGATACAGTTTAAGAATTTGAAATATTACCAAACGCTGAATCAACTAAAAACGCATTTAGAAGATCTCAAAAAATTTTATAGAGCAGCAAAATATTAATTTCAGCTCACGGTTTTTCATCAAAATACAAGTATCCACAAATAGAAGAAACTTGCCAGTATTTGAGTCAAAAATTTCCATTTATTTGAGTTGTTTTTTTCACTAAAAGAAAATTCGCCAGTCGTTTGCCATGCTAAACATGTATTTTCTTATTTCCATTTGAAGAAAAAAAATGGATAATTTTTTTTATTTGAGTCACTTTTTAAAACTAAAAAATTTTCGAATAGAAAAAACACTTTGATGAACAAAATTTCCTTTATGTGATGAAATACGGTAATCATAAACTTTAATAATTTTGAATTAATACAGTTAGTATATGATAATAAAACTTTTTGAATAATTAAATTATTAATTTGAATTTATTATCTAAACCCTAATCATCTGATAAGATAAGAAAAAAATGTATAAATTTAAATGAAATTAAATGCTTTATCAATCATAAATTTAATTTTGGTTAAATATTTTAGTAGTCTGAATTAGTTTTTTTTTTTCAATTTTGTAATGCTTTATGAACAAAGATGAAAAAAATTTATTCTTACTTTTTTAGTAAATAGATGACATCATTGAACATGGATGATTTATTAGTATCGACATTACTGCCTTCTGCGCCGCCACGTTTGGGCTCTTCGACAACAAAAATAAGCAAGATAATGCAAATAAGCCCAAGTGGAGGCGTAACTCTTAGCGACCATTGCCAACTTCCGAACAAGTCAGCGACATTTGAGCCTACAATGTAGCCCAGACCACTTCCCACTGGTACTGCCAAGTAAAATAATGCCAACATTTTTGTCCTTTTTTCGTCCGTAAACAAGTCTCCAATAATAGTCGGTGCCACACATGAGTAGGATGCCTCGCCGATGCCGACAAGACTTCTGATGAACAAAAATAGCCAAAATTTCTTTAGAAAAAATAGAGTTAATTTTATTAATTAAATTAAAAATTCTGTTTAAATTACATCAGCTGGAACAATCGATCCGATAAATGTCATAAATGACCAAAAACTAATGCCAAATATAATCAGCCATTTTCGCGAATATCTATCGCCTAGATACCCAAATAAGGGTGCCAATAACATATAACTACATATGAAAGCAGTTTGTAATAGACCACTTTGACTATCATTTATGTCAAAATAATTTTGCAACTTAAGCAGAACACCTATAATGAAAAAAATTTATAATTTCAAGTCCTAAATTTTAGACTTTGTTTGAGAATGAGCAAGTTGAGTATGTAAATTTTAAATTCATAATCAAGTCAGGTTATTTTTTTTAGTTTAAAAAAATTATGAATCGATTCTCAAAGAGTCAAACTTATCGCAAATTAGCTTGCCCACACTCAAGCAAATTTTTAATTTGAAAAAAAAAAAAGTATTAAAAAGTTATGACTCAAATAAATCTTTTTGTCATTGTTAAAGATCAACATTTAAAAAAATTTTCAATCTAATTTTTTAGTTTTAATCCTAATTTTAGAATTTTAAGTTTTTTTTCTCACAACAATTCCAAATATAAGAAAAAGTCTAATTTTGATTGATCTTTGATTTTAAAAGATTAGAACAAGTCATAACTTTAACATTTAAGCCTTTTTCATGTGATTTAATTGTAGAAAAAAATTTTTTCTTCTTAAATCTCTTCTAATTATTAAATTTTTTTTTTCGTACCGGCAAGAGTGTATCTATCAACATAATTGAGTAAATTTACAACAAACAAAATAAGCACAGCTATATAATTTTTAGCTAATTGAGTTTTTTTTCTAGATTTTTTAAATTGAACATCATTGGATGAAACATTCGATACTAAAACAGGATAATTTAAGTTAGAATTGTGTCTCATTCGGACAGATTCAGATCGTTTCAATTCACCATTTTGATTTAGTAAATCTTTATTTTGATCATTTAAATTCAAATTCTCTTGATTGTTATTTTCATCAATTTGCATTTGGTCGATTGGTTCGATTATTTGAGAATAAGCAGATATGGATTCGGTAGAGTTTGTTGTGATTGAACTGTTAACTCCATTTTTCTGATTGCTATCGGACACTTTGGGACTAAACGAAGTGACCATAAACTCTTTTTTCTCCGTTTTTGAAATGGACCGATTTAAAAGGGGCTTTGTGGTGCTCGAATCCTCGTATGCTTCCTCAATTTCGGCATCGTCTTCCTCGCTTGTCAAACAAGCTTCGTACTGGTTCGAGAACGAGTGCGAAATGCTTCGTTTTTTTCTTTTTCTCTTTTCTTTAGCGTTTAGTACGATCGATGAAGAGGGAGACAATCTTTGCTTGCTGCCAGAGAAAAGTTTTTTTACCGATGATTTAAAATCACTGAGGATAACGGAGTTGTTTGCCGAAGTACTGTTAGAATTTTTCTTTGAAGAAGAAAAATTGGTGTTAAACGAATTAGTGCGTAGGCGGCGCACGACTTGGTTATCTTTGCTTAGGTCTCTAAGCTCTAGATCGTATGGTTTAACCGAATTTGACCTAGACAAACTTTTGTAGTCACCATTCACGAGCTGATCGAACACGTCTCTGTCCTCCGCCATTTTTGATTTAAATGTGTCCGGTACATTTTGATATTCAGAGCCCATCACAAACAAATTATTTATTAATGAGATTCAACTAACTCTATTTGAAAATAATTAAATAATAAATTAACTTTTTTTATACGACCTTTAGAAAATTAAAAAAACAAAAGCCAATCTTTATTAAGACTATTTTTAGGCCAAACATTAAAATCCCCATTTTTAAAAAAGATATTTCATTTTTTTTTATTTTAAATTTAAATCGAAAGATTTGAAAAAGTTATTTAAATTTTTTTCTAATTAAATTAGATTTATTAGAGAATGTTTTCTTTGACTTAAAACATATTTCGTATCAATAATTGACTACCACTACTACTTATTTTTGAATCAACAACAAGAGTTGATAGCGGATCTTAGCTAAACTCAAGTAATACACATAAGTAAGTGTCAAGAACGAACAGAATTGATATACGTGTATTTAGATCTAATTTATTAACAAACAGAAATGCATAAATATAAATAAATTATAATAAATTTATTTTTTTTTCATATTGTTACTAGACTCTAGTGAACTCTAACACGAAAATTTTTCAGTTATATTATTTTGAAAAAAATTGCTGAGAGACTGGTAAAACCAAACTTTAATGACGCTAGACTTTGAGTTTAACAATAGAAAATTATGAATTACACATAACTAGTTTTAGAACAAGAATAATAATAAAAAGAAAATTTACGTTTGGTAAACTAGCTAAAAGAAAAATACCAATTAGATTTGATTTGGAATTAAATAATGAAAGAGAAGAAAAAAATGACAAGTTTAAATCTCTAAATGATAGCTAAGACTTGACATCAGTTTTTGATTATTATTTTTTAAATAAATAAAATATTCTTGTAACAATATTGCTTTCAAGTTATTAATTTATTTTTAGCCTAGTAAAAAAATCAGGCCATTTATGTTTTTTTTTTTAAATTAAAAATAAACTAAATGTTCGATCAAAGCTTGATTTAATCTTACTACATACAACTAAATAGAAGCATTTTTTATAGATTAATTTGAGCGAAAATTCTTAAAGTATCTAAGACAATCAAATCAAAAAAGATGCATAAGCTATTTTTCATAATTCTGATTATTTTGTCTTTAATCTGTATAGTTAATTTCCGGGCTACAAATAAAATAATTAAAATTCATATTCTCATAATCATAGCTAACAATTTTGATGTGGTTCCTGGTGAGACTTTAGAGTTTGATTATCGATTTTGAATGATAAAAAAGGATTTGTGTTAACTATTTTTTTATTTTTTTTTAATTTAATGGAAAATTTGGTCCGCTATTTATACAGCAATAGACTATTAGTTGCTTCAAACTGGGCCTAAAAATAAACAGTTATTTAGATGGAATTCTAACAAATTGCTGGTACTCACACTAAATATTTATTCAACTTAAAACAATTTGTAATATGATGACGTGTCAAATTTTTTATACTTTTTAATTGAAAAAAAAATTATTTGCCAAACATAAATTTTTTGCCTAAATAATTAAAATTGTCTATTTTTGTATACAAAAAAATGTAAATTTTAAGCTTTCTATTAAATACGGCTGAAAAATCAATAAACTACTTATTTATGCTATTTTTTTCTATCTGTTAAATATGGTTTTAGTGAATTGTTTCAAATTTAAGAGTCTAAATGCTATCAGAATATGTTGCCTTTGTTGACTTTTTGTTGTTTTGAATTTCGATGACAGCATTATCAACCTTTTTTAAATTTTTTTTTATTTAGATTAAAAACTTCTTATTAACCTAATTAAATTCTTTTTTGTAAATTAAGATTTTTTAGTTGCTATAAAAAATAGAATCTGAATAATCTAGAAGATTCTGTTTTCATAATAAAAATTGAATGTCAGAATAAAATTTAAATTTTCCTATTTTTGCAGTGCCATACATTACGAAATAATTATCCAAAATTTATAATTGAAAATTATTTATTTTTCATTATAAGGGAAATTTTGAAATTAAAAAGTCTATGATACAATCATTTTTTACCTATCACTATCTAATAAAATCATTAAATTAAACATCATTTATATCAAATAATTAATTGGAAAATGGAAACTATTCGTTTAGAATATTGTTGCTTGAAAAAACTTGATGTAATTCAACTTTAATTAAATGAAAAATTTTGGATTTAATGGCGTTTTTTCAAAATCATTTTGGCGAGTTTTAAATCTTTTTGAAAACAAATAGCTGAGAGATTTGAAGATTTTTAAAATTTTACTCTCAGTTTATTTTGATTGTTTTAAATTTTAGAGCTTTGAGAACATGAAATTATATCAAGTAAACAATTTTTTCACCTCTGTTGTTGAAATTTTAAAAACGTAATTCTGGAAGAAAGCATTTTTTTATTTCGAAATTCCAAAGTTGCTTACATTTAATTAAATTTACTATTTTTAACTAGCCACAACCAAAACTCAAAAAAATCTGAATAATTTATTTTTAAATCTTTAAAAAAAAAATCTTCATTTTTTTCTTAATCTTTCATTAAATGAGAATTATTGCATTAAAATGTAAAAGTTGATAATTTAAATTTTAAAATAGAAACAAAAGTATATTATGAAAATTAATAATTTTTCTTTGGTAATTTGTTTTTAGGTAAATTTTGAATTCAATATTCAATACTAAAACTATTTTAAAATTTGAATAACATAAAAATTAGAAATTATTTTCAACAATTTTGTTTGATTATGTTCTTACATTATTTAAACAAAGCTTATTAAAATATTAATATTATGTATTTCTTCTTTTTTTTTATTGAATATACTTACA
Organism: Brachionus koreanus; assembly: GCA_016987375.1. Lineage (NCBI taxonomy): Eukaryota > Metazoa > Rotifera > Eurotatoria > Ploima > Brachionidae > Brachionus > Brachionus koreanus. The sequence goes on from PJRA01000160.1 coordinate 1,718,809, forward strand.
TACTAAAGTATGATTAATTTTAACCTTAACACAAACTCAATTCTTTTGATGTAAATAAATCAATATTTTAATAAATATTTTTTTAAAAATTTATTTCTATAGTTTTTACAAATAACTAAATTTTTTCAAAATAATATTAGTATTTTTTATTGAAAGCACAAAATTTATTCAAATGCTCAATTTAAAATTCAATCAAATTTTAATTTCTGTGCAAAGTTAAAATCTTATCAATTCTTTTATACGAGATTAAAACAATTTTGTTCTTGTTAAGAGCTTTTCTATGTAGCATTAGATAAATTTTAAATCACATGAAAAAGATGATAAAGCTTAGAAAAATAATATTTACCAGCTATTGTGAATCTATCGCTGTAATTAATAAGGTTCAGGGTGAACATGATAACAAGGGTAACATAGCTTGATTTTTTATTCAAAGGTTGATTTTGATTTGAAGAAATAAGTGAGGCTGATGATTGAGCTGTAGATAAATTAGACTCTGAATTAACTTCCAAAGAAATTTGACGATCGCTTTCCATTTTAAAATTTTCTAATTTAATATTTTCTCGTTGCTTAAATATCATTTTAAATAAATATGCATAAAATAAGAAAAGTTAAAAAAAAATTACTTTTTATCAATAAGCTTTTTATCAAAATATATTCGGCGTAGACTCGTATTTTGTAAGATTAAGCTTTCCATACATCTACTTAAAAAAAAAATAATTAACACCCTATTTCTAAATCTATGCCTTTTAATTTAAATAAAACAAAAATTAACTCAGAGAATTAGTTTTTTTTTTTTTAAATCAGGTGATATTTTTAGATTTGTACAAAAATTGTTTCGTAACACATGAAATTGTTTTTTTCATTTTGTAATATTAAAAAAATAATAATTTGATTACAGTAACCTAAATAAATTATGAGTCAAAATTTTCAAACTTCTTAAAAGTTACAAATTTCCAAATTAAACACTTGTATTATCTATTATGAAAAAGTTAAATGTCATTAAGTTATTAACACTCTTTTAACATCATGTTTATACGCAATAATTTATATTATCTGAATTTGAATTCATTAATATATAATAAATTAATTTTTCTTTCCAATTTGTTTGATGTATGCTGAAAAAATTATGAAGATAAAATTTCAAACATGTAATAGAAATGTCTTGAAACGATTTTAACTCTTCTTGACATCAAAATATAGCTTGAAAAAATTTTAATATGTTAAACTTATTCAAAGAATATTCCTCACTTTAAAGGAAAATAAATAATATTATAATTATGGTATTTTACAAAATAAAAAAAATTTTAATAGTAAATTAAAACTTTAGAACAAATTACACTATTAAAGAATTTAGTTCATTAAGTAAAATCTAATATTTTTAGATTAATTTGAACAGTTCTCTGATTACTAAACTCCAATTTAAATTTTAAAAATGATCTTTTAATTATTTTAAAATTGAAAACCTCTTGATTTTAAATTTCCAAATCTTATTTTAAAAAGGTCTAATTTCAAGTAAATTATTTGTATTTAGTTCTCCATTTTGGAAAGATTAATTTTTAACATACCATCTAATTATAAACAAAGAAAAATAATCTTAATTTATCGGATATTTTATTAATTCAATACATCAAATATTGTACCATACAAAACAAATTAATTACGGACCTTTAGGTCAAATAAATATGTTTTTCCTTTGATTTCTCTATGACAATTTTAAATGTCAAAATACGACATTTTAATTGAAATTGTAAGTAAATCTCGAAAATTATCTTGAAAAGAAACAGTCTTTAACTAATTATTTTGCTTCTTGATTTAAATTTACGGAAGTCTAATCTTTTTAAAAAAAGTAAATTCATCAAAAAAATCATTTTTAGAAGGGTTTTGAAAAAAAAATTTAATATTTTTTTAAATTAAAAAATAATATAAAATAAATGGATATCGGTGGACAAATGTGGTAAAAAATTTCAGATCAAATTTTAAGATATTTGGATTTTTTTTCTTAAAAGTTTCCAACATTAAAATTTTTAATAAAATCTTAAGATTTTTTTAGAATAATGCTGTAATTCAAAGACTTAAAATTTTGATAATATTTAAAAAAAAAACATTTTTTTCTTGAATTAAATATCAATTAAAACCAAATTTCAAATTAGTCTATTTAAATTTTCATATTTTTTCCATTAGATATTATTAACTTTTTAGAAAGAGGGATTTTATTTTGTCAAATGAATAAATTTGGGGATAGCTTTTTAAAAGTCAACTTATTTTTTAATTTTAATGCAAAAAAGTTAATTTAATTCATGAAAAATTTTCTATCCTTTGCCATTTTTAATAAACCACTCCAAGCTAAGATTTGAAATTAATTTTTAAGTAACAAGCTTAGAGAAAATTTTTATTTTTTAATTTTAAATAAAAATAAAGATTTAAAATAAACTTTATTTTTTGATTAATAAACAAAAAATGTTTCCAAGAGAAATATAATTTTTAAAATTTTTTAATTTCTTTGAAAAACTAACTTTACTATAAACTAAATTAATAAATTTTGCTCAACACAAAATATCTTGCCATATGCATTGAAAATTGAGCAGCGAAGATAATAAACAAAAAAAGCTGACAAAAGCCATAAATCCAAAAAGACTCAATTAACCTTCAATTTTGAATTTCTCCTTAAATCAAAAAATTATCCAAATTATAAAAATGGTTTGAAAATTTTAGAAAACGAAGATAAAATGTAAAAATTAAATTTTAAGTCGACCGATGATATTAAAGAATTGAATGTATTAGTAGAAGATGAAAATATTTTGCCAAGCGATTTAATTGCATCTCAAACAGTTGCCGAGCTTGAAAATGAATTAAAAAAGTTTCGACTCGAATGGAAAAAAGAGCTGGAGGAAGAAAAACAAACAGACAAAAGTGAATTTTTGAGCAGTTTTAATAAAAAAAATAACGAAAATGAGGTAAATACAAGGCCAAAAAATGTTGCTGTGTATCATCAGTTGCCGAATCGAAATCGAATTCAACCTGATAATTTTTTAGAGACTGAAAATTCGAATCCAATTGATCTGGATTATCAGCAACCGAAAACGAATGAAGAAAAGGCTCAGTATTTATTCAATAAAGGAGTCATATTAGAACAACAAAGTAGACACTTTGAAGCAATAAAATTTTACCGAATGGCAATGCAACTTGATGCTGACATTGAATTCAAAATGTCCTCTACTAAACAGCCAAAAAATAAATCTGAATTGAAACATGAAGAAAATCCAACAATTGAAAAAATTGAATCAAAAGAACAAGTTCCGTCTACTGAATCTGATAAACCTTTGTACCAAATTTTTAAAGAATATGTAGATTCTCAAAATAAACTATGTGAAAAAGCATATCCTCAACGAGTATTTATTATTTATAGAATATAAAAATTTTTTAATTTTTAGTTTAATTCTGATAGACAAAACATTTTTCTGATTTACCTTTTGAAGTGGTCATTCTTATTCTAAAATGGGTTGCATCTGAACATTTAGATATGCGTTCTCTAGACAATTTTTCTGCAGTTAGTTATACTTTTTTTTGATTTAAAATTCAATAATTCTTAAAAATTTTAAAAAGGTTTGTAAAGGGTTTTATGTGTGTGGCCGAGATCAAGAATTATGGAAACTTGCTTGTGCAAAGTTAGTTAAAAAATTTAATAGAAATTTTGTCATTAGGAATTTCCCTTTAGAATATGGGGTTCAAATAATATCAATAACTATCTGCCAATGTATTCCAGCTGGCGTCAAATGTATCTGAAAAGGCCAAGATTAAACCTTGATGGCGTTTATATTAGTAAAACAACTTATGCTAGAGAAGGTGAGCGTTCTTTGGACAATTTCTATAAGCCATGGCATTTGGTAGAGTTTTATCGGTATCTGCGCTTTTTTCCTGATGGAACGGTTCTCTTTTTAACATCACCTGACGAGCCCAAAATTGTCGTCGGAAAACTGAAGCAACCGAGTAACCTGTCAAATTTGACTCAAAATTTTTACAATCAATTCATCTCAAATGAGCAAAGCATTGTTAAAGGAAAGTGGACTTTGGCATTGAGCAAAGTCTGCTTGGTATTGATTAAAAAAACTCAGATAAAAAACACTTTAACATCTAAAGTTGGAAGAAAAAAAGAAAAAGAGACGATTCAAGAACAGGAACATGTTTATCGAATGGAATTCGAATTGACAGGCAAAATGAATAATCAATTACAATGGAAAAAATACGAAATAGATACAGTTAATAAGTATGATTTAGAATAGAAAATTTTTTTTTCAATTTTTATTTTTTTTAAATTTTTTTTAAGGTCTTCTAATAGTGTAAATACAGCCATATTTGATTTGAATAAAATTGATTTTCCAAATTTCTACTTCTCCAGAGTGAAAAGCTATTCGATTAACAGTGATGCGCCCCTAAAATAAGCGATTTTATCTTTCATTTTTTTTGTTTTGATTTTTTATTTTTTGTTTTAATTAATAAAATTTTAAATTTTAAATATAAAAAAATTATTTATTTTTAATGACGTTTAAAAACGTAGTAAACTTTTAAAAAAAAAACAAACATCAATAAGAATATTTTATTCACTTTTTTTAAAAGACAGTTATGATATCAGTGTCATTCAATGAATTAAAATGACTAACAGTGATTCAATACACGACCAAGTAAAACTAAGACTATTTTAAATTTAGTCAAATTTTTAATTAAAATAAAAATAAAGAAAATCAACTCTCTGTCGACTAAGAAAAAAATTTTAACCTCTTTGGTTGCTGGTTCCCTAGCTGGAGCTGTTGCTAAAACAACAATAGCTCCCCTTGATCGAGCAAAAATAAATTTTCAGGTCCGAAAAGCTCCATTTAGTTATGAAGCTTTAATTGATTTTCTACACAGTGATTATTCCAGATATGGATTTCGCAATTTATGGCGAGGGAACACTGCCAGTATGGTTAGAGTGATGCCTTCTGCAGCTATAAATTTCACCAGTCATGAACAATATAAACGCATTCTAAACGTTGATAGAAAATGGTACTAAATTTATTTATTAGTTCATTTAATTAATCTTTTTTGTTCAGTTCTACTCCATTCAAACGATTTCTTGCTGGATCATTAGCCGGATCCACAGCTGCCTTTTTTACATATCCACTGGACATTGCTAGAGCAAGAATGGCTGTTACAAACAAGAGCCAGTATTTGATTTAGTCATTAAAGTAAAAAATATAATTTCTAATAAAATGAAATTTTTTAGATTTGGAAATCTGGTAGAAATTTTTAAAGAAACTTACAAATTCGAAGGTTTAAGAGGCTTTTATCGTGGCTATACTGTTAGCTTAATTGGTGCTTTGCCTTATGCCGGGAGTGCATATTTTGTATACGAAACCCTGAAAATTTTTCATAGAAGTGAATCTTATTTCAAATAAATAGAAAAATAAATAAATATTAATTCTAAAAGATGAGAAAAAAAAAGAACCCAGACCAATTGAGAGAATGATTTATGGTGCAATTGCAGGTGCTGCTGGTCAAACATCCTCATATCCTTTCGATATAATTCGAAGGAGAATGCAAACAGCATTTATTTTGAATAAACATGAATCCGATTTAGGAATTCTGGAGCTTTTTTCGAAAATTATTCGTCACGAGGGATTTATCAAAGGCCTCTATAAGGGCTTGTCAATGAACTGGATAAAAGGTCCAATAGCTGCCGGTGTCGGATTCATGACTTATGATATTTTACAGTATTTTTCTAGAAAGACGTATGTCAATATTTTTCATCAATAAAGCAGAAATTAAATTTCAGTTACAGAGTTGTTAAGCAAAAAATTTTTATTTGTAAAATTAATTATCCAATTTTAAAAAAAATTTTTTACAAAACTGTCTGATGCCTAAAAAAAATAAAATACTGATTTTAAATAACAGTTTGAATGTTTGATATTTTCCCACTAAAATAAAAATTGGGTGGTATATTGAAGTCTTATCAGTTTAAAAAAACTTGTTCAAAATCGTTCGATAATATTTTAACAATATTTAAATACACTCTTTTGTAATTACATTAAAATATATTTTGAAAAATGAAAACATTAATCTTTATTGCTTTATTTTTGGCTTTTAGTTTTTTTGTTTCTGGTAAGATATAATTTAAAAAATAGCATTTAACTTTTTTAAATTTTAATTTAGCATCACCATTGTTTAGAGATGATTGGACTATCATTAAAGTAAAAAATAAAGGCGGATATGTAGCACGTTTCGAAGTTTACTATAAGTTAGGAGATCAGTATATAAAAGAAGAGACCGGAACTTTTCCAGGTAAAAATTAGTCTAAGAAAATTTAAGTTTTTATTTTATTTTTTTAGTTGGACAGGCTAGATCGGTTTTAATACCACCAGAAGCAGTTTCAATCGTTATCAGATGTGAAAATAATATTTTTATTAGCAGTTGGTCTACTATATTTTCCTATAATATGGAAGTAGCAAAGACAACATGTTTTGAAATTTCTGGAACAACTTTAGGCCCAAAATGGCAAACTGTTGATTGTTAATTTTCTTAATAAATATTTTAAAAATCAAATAACTAGAAAATCTTTACATCTTAAAAAAAATCTGATTATTTATTTATAAAATTATAATTATTATTTATCTAAAATACAGTAAAGTACGGTTAATACAGATAGGATCATTAATAGCTTCGAATGTTGAACATCCGTTTTGTCACCCGAGCCTGATTCGTTGTGTTTGAATGTTTGAAGCTTTAATAAAAATTAAGTTTTGAAGCTGACTAGCCAGTCAAGATTCGGAGTGAATTCAGAATAATTAGTAGCGTATTCTGTTATTTTTGCTTTTATAATTGATCCATCTAGTTGTATATAATTTTTGGTTCAAAACTTAATCTCATTAATCCTAATATATCTTAAAAAAATTTAGATAAATCTTATTTAAATCAACATTTTTTGTATATAAGAATAATTCAAAAATTAAGAAATTAGAAAAGGAAATATATCATTTACATATTTTTGATCAAGATTTTTAAAAATTACAATTAATTTTTTAAAATTTTATTTAAGTATAGATAATTGATAAATTAACAAAAAATAAATATGAAAAAAAAACAAGAACAACTACTTGTTGAATGCAAATATTTTTATAATGTCCATAATGTGGAATGTCATAAAATTAACAACATTATTAAAATAACAGATTTAAAAACGTTTATAAGGCGCTAAAGATTTAAAAAAAAAAAAAAGAAATTTAGAACTATTCTTTACATCATGAATAAGTTTTATAATAGTTTAACATTAATCTTTTAACTTAGTTTCAACTTTAAACCTAAAGATGGCAAAATAAAAGTAAACAATTAAATTAGCATGTCAGATTTATTCGCCTGGACATTTAAAATTAATGGCATAGTCACAGTAGCCAAAATTTGGATTAAATCTTAGACCTGGAGGACAATCTCTTCTGAATAAAATTCCATTACTTAAACCTACAGATGATTGACCAAAATAAACACATTCCAAATATCTTCCGCTTGCACAACCATAAATATCGGTAAAAATTCCATCTTGAGTGCATTTGAAGTATTCAGTCTCGCATCTTGAGCCAGTAAAACCAGGTTTGCAATTGCAATAAGCGGATGGAGTAACACCAGTCAATGTTTCAGAACATGTTCCATTATTTAAGCATTTGATATCACTGCATTTATTTGAATCTAAATTATAAAAATTTAAATTTATTGTCAAAAGTAATTATTTGCTTTCCCAAAATTTTAAGCATTTAAAGCAAGTTAAACTATCCGATAAGCTTAGACTCATAAACCCTACCGGGAATGATCGGAATTTCACAATAAAAACCAGCAAAATTTTTCAGACACCAACATTCTGCTGTTGGCACTGAACCTCTTAAAACTACATTACATACTCCACCATTTTGACATTTTATATTTTTACAAAGACTGGATGCTAATTTTTTTTTGAAAAATTATTTTTTTTTTATTTTCAGCCCTACTTGATAAGTAAATTTAGGTTAAAATTACTTGTTAATGTCTCGCAAAATTGTCCTGAATAGCCAGACGGACAAATACAGCCTTGACTGCTGCACACACCACCATTGAAGCATGGATTAGGATAGCAGTTTGATGTAGTTGTTGAAGCCACTGTAGTGGTTGTCGAAGCTTAAAAAAAAACAAGATTAGAAATTTTTTAAAGATAAGCTTGATAAAAGCGTAAGCGAGGCAAAAGAAAAAGCGCGCAGCACAGCAATTTCTTACGACTGAAATGCTGACAATAGGGGCCAGAAAACTCGGATGTTTTGCAAAAACAACCGGCAAAATCTCCACTATGGCTTAAAATACAAGTTCCTCCATTAAAACATGGATCTGGATCACAAGGATCAACATAGATAACTTCATTTACTTGAAAAAAAATATTATAACATCCTATTTTGTTTTCTTAAACTTAAGCTAAAGCATTTTTTTATACCAGAAACTATTTCACAAAATTTTCCACTGTAGCCAATTTGGCAAAGACAGCCATAAAATTCTCCTGAGTCATAATTGATGCAAGTGGCATGATTCTTACATGGATTGGGATTACAAGTGGACAGTAATGAACTTATCAAAACAGTATCTTTCGGCTCTTTAAATTAAAAACCCTTATTTTATTTCACTTTCTTTAGCCTAGTTACCGTTTAGCTCGCACAAACTACCAAAATAGCCCTCGGGACAAACGCAGATAAAAGTGCTGCCGATTATGCGACAAACTCCTTGGTTCTTGCATATGTTTTGATTTGGACAAAGGTCCGGAAGACTATTTTCCGGCTCTAAATTTTAAATTTTAACCAAAAATTTTTAATTCGTTTGGTGAATAAGAATTTTAGAAAAAGGAAAAAGAAATGGAAAAATAAATTTTTAATTGATGCATACAAAATTGGCACATATCTCCACTGAAACCAACTGGACATACACAAATAAAACCACTTTGAGACACTATATAACACGATCCACCATTGAAACAAATATTTTGCTGACATGGAGTAACTATTTGATTTAAAAGTGGTGTAATTGATGATGTTGTAAGCACATAATTGTGTGGAACAGTGATTGGAGTCGTTGTTGTAGCCATGGTTGTAGTGGCAATTTTAATACCTGATTGATTTTAAATTTTAAACAGTCAAAGATTGGTGCTAACTCTAGATAAAGAGTGAAAGTTTTTAACTATCTAACTAGAAAGGCTCTATTCTAAATACAAGAGGTTCTATGTCTAAATAAAAAAGGAACTTTAAATTACTTTGTGTCGGTATTGCTGTAAATGAAGAAGCCGGACAAAATGTCGGTCTAAAATAACCATCTGGACAATAGCAGGCATAGCTGTTTTCCAAATCAATACAAGTACCTCCATTTTGACATGGTGATGACAAGCATTCGTTTATATCTTTAATAATTTAGTTATCAAAAATTTCAACTAGTTTAGAAAAATAAATCAGTTTTTATTACCAATTTCACAGTAGGTTCCAGTAAAGCCATCTTTGCAATTACATTTTTCAGAACCATCTGCAGTGAGAATGCAAGTACCACCGAATTTACAAGGGTTGTTCAAACAACCTGAACTTTCTAAAAAACAACGAATATTTTTTTGATTGAAAATTTTTTTTTTGGAAAAATTAAGTTACGTTCGCAGTTGGCTCCAGTGTAACCAATTGGACAAGTGCATCTGTAAGAATTGACCAAATTTTCGCATATTCCTCCGTTTTTACAGGGATTCGAGACACATTCATTTATTTCTTAATAAATTAAAAAAAATTGATAAACTTGTTAATAATTATTATTTTGAAAAGTGAAAATTACCATTTTCGCATCTGTAACCAGTGTAGCCGGTGACACATTGGCAACAAGTTTGGCCTGTTTGAATTGGATTGCACCAACGTTCAGTCGTACTATATGGAACACAAGTACCTCCATTGAGACATGAATTTAAATTGCAACCCTCAATGACAGCTTGTGCTGATAAAAAATAAATTATTTTGAAAATTTCTAAAATTTGCTCTATTACATTCGCAGCTCGAGGTTCTAAAATCATTCGGTCCACATTGACAAACAAATCCGGTGGGTGAATTCGGTGCTTCAATGCACATGTTTAATCCACACGGCTGAGAAGCGCATTTATTCACACTGTTTGTTGCTTTAAAATAAAAATAAAATTTTAAATTAATTAATTCACTATCATTTTTATAATTACATGAGCATGGTTCGAATTTATATGAATTATCTTTGCATTTGCAGGCATATTGATGAGTGGGGTGAGTTGTAAGTACACATTCTCCGTCACCACATGCATTTTCGGGGCAAATTTTGGTGATAGTCTCTAAAAATTTTTTTTTTAGAAAAATAAATCTGAGTTTTTTTATTTTTAGACTACGTTTTTCACAAAGGACGCCACTGAAGCCGGTTGGACATGAGCAAAAAAATGATCCGACTAAATCCAAGCATTGAGCACCATTTTGGCAAGGATTAGATGAGCACTCGTTAATCTCTTTCTCGCATTGAGTTCCTGTATAGCCTGCTGAACACACACAATAAAATCCAGTTACCATTTTTTGTGCCAATGCAACATCATAGCATGTGCCATAATTGCATGGATTTGAATAGCAAGCCGCTTTAAATAAAAAATTGAATAAATTTTGAAATAAAGAATTAATTATTTAGATGTTAAGGCTTGCTTACACAACTGGCGCTTTGATTTAGTTAGATTTGAGCTTGATAAATTAAGAGACAATCCGCTACTGTTTGGGGAAAATTTTAATATTTTTGGATGCTCATTGCTCGATGGAAGCATCATTGCACAATCAACCAAAATTGACATTACTGTAAAATAAAATATTTTTTCCATCATTGTTTTTTTTTTCAGTGCCAATATTTTTCTCAAATTACTAAAAAAATTTCTAATTCTTAAAAAAAATAATTTTAAATTTAGAGAAAAAATTGTGTTTTATATATACGCTAATAAAGGCGTATATTTTCCCACAATTTAAAACAATGAAAAGTTTTTGCTAATTAATCAGATTTGTTTGTAATCTCTCAAATAAGAGATGGTCTTTTAAAAGCATACTTTAACGCGTTTCCTCAACTGTTTACTCTAAATTAGCCAGCTAATTAAAAAATATTTACATTCATTTTTGGTCTAAATCTTTGCCTAATTAGTACAATTATTTGCAATAAATGTTTGCTTAATGCTTAATCAATTTCAAATCAATAGATTCGTTTTTAATGTTTTTTCTTTACATGAAGTGACAAGCCCTTTATGAATATTTAGATCTAAATTGAACTAGAACACACAGCGGAAAAAGCTAGAAAAGAAAACATTTAAATATTTTAAATATTTTTCGAGTTTACAATTAATATTCGGCAAATAATGGTTTAATTTGATAGATAATGTACAGGTCTCTATTGCTTAATTAATCACGTTTTCTTTGTTAAATAGTTTTTCCCATGTTTGACAGAATAAGTACAAATTTTTTTTCCTTTTTTTATTTAAAATTTTTCTTTTCTCCAAACAATATTTTATTTGAAACCATATTTCTAAAGCTCACAAAAAAATATTTCTTTAATATAAGAAAAAATTGCAAGAATATTTTATTTAATTTTTATATCGGAAATTTAGTGTTTGGCTGCAACAACTAAAAAACGAAAAAAGTATAAGATTTAAGCCTTAAGTAGCGGTGGTTTCAAATATCTAAGAATAAGTATCTTTAATATGTCAATTTAATCAAAATACGCTAATGAAAACTTGAAAAAAAATTCTATTGAAAATTTGTGATTCTTCATTCATAACCTAATATAGACTTTCTCATGAAATATTTTAGCATTGATATTGAATATTTAAGGTTAAACAACTTTTATTAATTTTAACAAAAAAAGTAGTGGTGGTTTTAAATATTTTGATTAAAAACTTGAAAAAATTTTATGTTTTTATATAGGCAGAAAAAAATTAATTTTAATTGTATAATCTTAAGAATAAATCAAAATTTGATCTATTTAGCACTGATATGGATCTGGTTACTAGTAATTTGTTATGCAATATCCGATTATCGACCAAATAAAGATAAAATTGAATACTTTTAATAAAAATCTTAATTTTAAAATAAAATTGACAAGCTATTTATATTTCAATAGTATCAAATAGCCCACTAAACTTTAAATTTTTGGAATAATCTGAAGCCAAAATTCTTGTTTAAATTTCACATCTTATTGTAAAGATTTTCTTATTCTTTACTTTTTGTAAATCATGTTTAAATCTATGGCAAATTGAAAGAGTCACGCAAAGACGCGTCGTCACTCTTTCACTTTTTAATCGCTTCACTTGTTAATTAAAAGTCAAGAAGCTTATCTTGAATTTAACAAGCCGTATTGTGTCCGTTCTTTGGTCAAATATCATTGAAGTGTGCGAGTACATATGCTAAACAAAAGAATTGAAATTAATGCCTCTATTTAATTAAAATTATTTGAACTAGACAAAAAATAACTTAAAAATCTAATCAATTAAGAATTAAAGAAGTACCATGCATTGAAATATGAGGCTATCGATTAAATTATCAGACTAAAATTTTGCCAATTTTATAATTAATTGCCAGCTTATAAACTTGCAGCCAAATTTATACTGGATCATATATTTATTAAAATAAATGTTTATCTTAAACCAAAGAGCCATATTTGAAGGAGAAAAGCCTTAATTTTAATTTGATATTTATGTAATTTAATAGGCATATTTTTCAAATATTTAATTTGAATATTGCCTTGTTGAATCCAATTATGCAATATAGAGCAAATCGTTTTTAATATCAGAAGCCTTTTATCCATAAATATTTGACTCCTATATCACGAAAAAAAATTTTAAATTTTTTATAAATATTTGTTACTTAAGTCATCAATAAAAATATAAATATTTATTAAGAAAGTAGTTGTTATTATCAATAAATATTTTTATCATCATATAATAGAAAAATTTTTTTATGAAAAACTACTAATCACAGAAGCTAAAAAAAAGAACCTCAAATGATGAGGGTTTAATGCAATTTTTGATATTTGATACTATAATTTTCTTTTAAATTAAAATAAATTGATTATTATTGAGTTTTTTTTATCCGAAAGATCATAAATTTAGTTTTAAATTTGTCATTTATCATATAAAAATTGAATTCTTCAAAATAATTTTAATTGATATTCGAAAAAATCAATTTTATCTATACTTGCTGAGGGTTCAAAACTCGACTAAAACTCGAATTATATAACTAGTAAAAGTTGATTAATAAATACTTATTAGTCAGCTTTCTTTGAAAGTAGTTTTGTAAATTGGTCTGATCTTTCGTTACCATCTAGATTTTGTTTTAATTGGCGAGATAGGAGTAAATGAACTGGACATAGGACAAAATTTATTTATTAATGAATTAGGAAATTTGTAATGTTGTTGCAATCTTCGTTGAAAACATTGGAATTAAAGATGGCTAAACAACAACCATTTATCAAACCAATATTTTTTTAAAGCAATTAAAGAACAGTTTAATATCCTTGGATTTTTTGAAATTCCTTCGTAGTATCTAAAAAACATTTAATAAGAAAAATGCCTCATTTTCTATCAGTTTAATGGTGAAGAGAGAGAACCTCATTTATGTATTTACTTACTATAGTTCTAATACTTCAATAATGATAATCTATCATACACTTATGGAAAAACTATATTCTATCTGATTCGGTTAGGAATGTTGTTTCACAAATCAAAAAATATGATGAAATTTTACTTCAAAGAAAGCTACCATGGTGAAACTACATCTAATCACGCTCCACAGTTTTCCTACTGTAGCTTATTAGTATTATAATTTCTTTAATTTTTAAAATAAACCAAATGATCCTCAAAAGCTGATTTTTTTTTTACATTGCTGTGCTTCTAACACCGAAGAATTAAATTACACCGAAATTACAAAAAAATTTAATCAAAACACCAAATTTCTAATTTTTTTTTTTAGAAATATCTAATTCAATGAAAAAGACAATAAAATAAGAAGTAGATGCTTACTTAATCTAAACATCTATCCAGATATTTTTTAAATTGATTCATCTAAATTTCAAATTTCAAATTTATCCATTCAATCCTCTTGTTTAAAACTTTACTTTAATTCTTAAAATTTTTATACTCTAGGTTTTTTTTTAATGAGAAGGATTCTGAATAATTAGATAAAAAATTTTTATTTAAAAATAGTTGATTAAGAGTACAAAATTTATAGATAATTTTTTTTAATTTGAATTTTGAATATGCCAAGATACTTATAATTTTTGTAAATTTTAATTTCAATCAGTAATTAAAGTAAAAAAAAATTCAACTTTATAATGATGATTGATACAAAAAAAACTAATCCTAGCTTGTAAATAGATTTATATCACTAGTCTATTTATTAAATATTTTTCAAAAAAGATTAGCGGTTCTTGTTGACATTTTTTCTATAGAGCGTCTTTAATCGAGTTTTAATAATCCTTCCCATCAACTTATCTTTATTTTCTAGTTAATTAATGCTTAAAATTTAGAATCAAGACCTGCTTTTATAGTTATTTTTTAAAGCTCTAATATGTTATAATTAGTGTTGGATACATTTATAAAAAAATTAATTTTTTCTATACGCTCTACACTAAGTTATGGCGGTCCAGTGGCCTTCATTGACGGTATCCAACTACAGTTGTTATTTATTTTCTTTTTTTTTTTTTTAAAAAGATATAAAGCTGAGACAGAGTAAAATATTTTAATCAAAATAAAATGATATCAAAATCAGAAGAATTTAAAGCCTATAAGTGACCGTTTCACTATAAAAATTTATTTTTTTTTCACATGAACTGTAATACAACTCTTTTCAAATTCGAACTTAAAATTCTTAATAAAATTTGTATTTAATAGATAAATTTAACTTGAGCAACAAATATCAGATTCTAAGGAGATCGTGTTAAATTTTACTATTAAAACTACTTTTTATTTTTAAATGAATTTTTCTACTTTTCTGAATAAATAAACCATGTTTAATTATTATTAAAAATACAATTTTTGGCAATTAATTTCAAAAATGAACTCGTAATTGATTGAGAAGTTTTGAAACATCTCATATGTCAATTATTAAGGCCAAATTTATAGAAAAAGTTTATTTAATTTTCGATCAGACATGACAAAAAAACTAAATAATTAAAAAAAATATTTATTTTGATTAAAAGATAAGTATATAAAGACGATTACTTCCTGTCAAAGAAGAATCTAAAAAATGTAAACTTTTAAGCAAATTATAATTTTCAATCGGATATGATAAAAAAGCTTAGGAAAAGATTTCGGCAATTTTTTTAAAATAAAAATCAAATCTTAGCTACTGAAGAAATTTATTCCAAATTTTTGTCTAAAAAAAGGTCACTTCTATTTATTTATATACGTGTAAATATTTTAATAAGACTAAGATCAAGTAGTCTAATTTGTAGTTCGTGCTTGAGTCGAAGACTGTTTGTTCCATGCACATTTCCTTCACAAAAACTCATCAAATATTAGAAATATGATATGTTCTTAGAATGGAATTTGGCAAACTAATATCTGTAGAGCTTGAAATATCTACATCAGTAAGATTAACCTATTTGTCTAGAATGTTCATGTATAAACTAACTTAACTTACTTTCTATGAAATTTCCATATTAAATATTTGATTTGAAAGGATAATATTTTTAAGATTTTATGTCTGGAAAAAAAATATTTAAAAAAATTCACAGATGATTTTTTAACTTATTGAAAACAAGAAAAAATTTAAATTTTGCTTATTTTATGTAAAACATATTATCAGATTTTTTTAATGTTAAAACTTTTATCGTTTTTTTTTCAATGTTATTTGTCAACGAACAAATAAATTTGCCAATATTTAGTTTCTTTTTCAAAATAAAATATATCTAAATGTATAACAAAATCTGAAAGAATTTATCTAAAAATTATTTTCACTTTAATTTTGTTGAAAAATATCTAAAAATATTTAGGAAAATTCAGTGTTT
>PJRA01000160.1:1737500-1762759 GCA_016987375.1 Brachionus koreanus
GCTAGAAAGTTTAATTGCCAATATACCTTTATCGGAAAGATTTTAAAAATTAAGAAAAAACACAAGAGACCTCATTTAAATGCTAACCAAGAGAAGGCAGCAAGGCCAAAATGTCGTCGAATGCTTTTAAAATATAGCGGATATGAATTTATAATTGATGATGAATCATATTTGTCTACTTGTTCTTTACACTCTCACGCGTGTAAAGAACAAGTAGTGAAATTATGCTAAAGTTTATGAGGGTGATTGAAAGGCAAAAATCTTAGGCAACTCGAAAACAAATTTCGCGTTTGCCAGAGCAATACCGACCCAAAGGTTGTACAAGACCATGCCAAGAGTGTTCGCTCTAGGCTCGATAGCATACGTCGTCATGGACTTCAAAACCTTAAGTGATATTATTTTTTCAAAATAGGAAAGTTCAGTTATAATTTAAAACAAATTTTAAAATTTCCTTTCAGATTTGTAAATAACTAAAAAAAATTTCTTTACATTATCTTCAACTAGTCCAACAATCAATGGAATGGAATGGCTGAGTCCTGCCTTAACATATCATCTAAAATTAAAAATTCCTTTTTAAATGAATTTAAATAAGGAAAGGATAATTTAATATTGATCATATTTGTTTAGATTTCAAACCCCATTATTTATCAATGTAAACAATGAAAAGCACAAATCTTGATTTTTTTGATTTATTTAGAAATTGTATCAAGACTTTATTGAATTATTTTTTAAAGAAATTTTAAAATTCAAAATAATTGTGTAAAAATAAAATTAAAAATAGTTAAAACCAATCTGAAGCAAAATCTATTTATTTCTTTATGTTAATTAACTAAGTCTTCAAGTGAAGAAAATACTTGAAAAATTTTTGTATCTAACGAAATTTAAATTTTTTCTATTCCAATAATTACTTTTAAATTTAACTTGATCACTTTTCGTATAAACATATAGATCTTTGAATGGATCAGGTCTATTCCACATTGCCATTATACCAAATCCAGAATGACCAACGACTCCTGCATCACAATGCTGCATTAGATGAAAGTCGAGTATCACTTCTTCGAAGCTAGCACATCCATTTGATTTTGTTTTTTCAACGTGTAAACTTGAATTATCATTAAATACAACATTTAAATGCGAAAAAAATTTCTTCGCCTGCATTTTTACGTTTTCTCTATCCGAAGTGACGAATATCGAATATTTATCGGTTGAATTTAAAAAAGTTTTATTAATAAAATACCAGTAGTCCATAGATGAATTTTTATCTGCTTGTCCTACATGTCCCGGATCTCCCATTCTCACTTGAGCACATATCACTTTCGTATCTGGGGTTGGTTTTAATTTTTTCAAGTAAAAATCATGCTTGAACTGTAAACGCTTATTCAGCTTAAACAACTTTTTATACCAACTATTCAGAAGATAGGCTATCTTAAATTCAGAATAGTTGTATCCAAGTTGTTCAATTGATTTTTTAAAGTTCTGATTTTCGGAAAGAGGATCTGAAAACATTATAGATCCTTTAATACTGATTAAGGAGTATTCAGTAAGATCTGACAAAAGAACTCTTACTGTTTTAAATTTCTTTAATAAACCAAAATTCCAACCAACGTTAACAATTTTACTTGAGTTAAGTTTTTTTTTTGTCAATAATGAGTGATCCCAATTGATTTCGTTTGGCTCTAGGACATGCTTAAGATCACATTTTTTTGTCATTTTTATCAAAAACTTTCGATTTGTGATCAATGAAAAAGCATATGTTGACAGAAGACCTTTTAATCTATCGGCCCATCCTCCACAAATATCTGTATCAGTGCACATATACTGAATATATTTTTGATCTTCCTTTTTTTTAAAACTTAAGCTGTTTAAATTTAAAAAATAAAATAAAGAAATTGCAATTAGTAAAACAACTAGTATAAATAAAAATTGAAAAAGATTGTAATTTTTCATTCTTTTTATCTAAAAATTGAGCCATTTTATAAGGTTTACATTTATAAATTTTATAATCATTATTTAAAAGCATTAGATATAAGAAAGAAAAGAGTAAAAATCATGTTGCTGCTGGTAATCTGAGAGAGTGAAGTTGGGAGCAATTAGTTGGAGCAGAGCATTTTTTTTAAATATATGCTTAAATAAACTTGATAGGAAGGATTGAAACAACAAAAAAAATTATTAACAAGAATTAACATTTTTTGTTAATTTCGACAAAAAAAAAATTTATAAAAAAATTTATTGATTATGTAAATTGATATTTTATATCAATTAAAAAAATTTAAAGTTTTAATTGCATCGCTCAGATGCAATTAATTAACAAACTTGAGTTTCTCAAGATAGATTTTTAAATAAATCAGGGGCCTTTGGCCTTTGAATACTCCCCTGTATCTAAAAAGCATGTGTTTATTTGAAAATCTATTTTCAGAAACTCAATTTCGAATTAAATTTTTACGATTATATTAGATTTCCCAAATTAGTAAGTCTTCCTTTCTCTTATGTTTAGATATTAAGAAATAAAATTTTAATCAATGCTTTAATATATCATTACAATTATTATTTATTCAAATCTGGGTCCACAGTTTCGGCATACTTAAAAGTCTTATTTACATATTAAAAATCTCTTAAGCATACAATAGTTAAATCAAAACATATTAAGATAAAAAACATATAAAAAAAATTGAAAATCACAAAAAAAATATTTACCAGTTTTTTAAAAACATACTCAAAATTTTTAGAATTTAATATTTAAAAATTAGAAGTAATTTAAAAAACTTTTTTTTTTATTAATTTAACTGAATCGTGGGCACAAAATTACGTTAAACTATATTCTTGAATATTTAAAGATTCAGATAAATCAAATTTTTTTATACCAACTTAAATGAAAAAATTTTTGATTTTAAATATTATTTTAGATATATAATTATGAACATTTAATTCCATTTGCCGATTGGGAATTCAAATCAAAATAGATTTATCAAATTTGCATGAATTTTATATCATACTGAAACTTCGTGGCCAGAAAAAAGCTTGAAAGCATTATCAAAAATAAACTTTAAATTGAACCTAAGTTTGGCGAATAAGATGCATCTGATGGGGAACATGACTACCCTGGGAATCAAAGAGTAATTGAAGCAAAATATTACCGAAAAATCCAAAATTATTAGTTCAACTTTCTTCAGCTTTATATAGAGTTTGTAGAGCCAATTTGGAAAACAGATTTAAATCAAATCGACATTTATGGCTTTTAAAAATCTAATGATAGGTCACTTTCATCATTTAAATGGACATAATCATAAAATTAAAATATAGAAAACCAAAATACGCAAAGCTTCTTAAAATAGATATTCAGGTTTATGGACTGGATTGGATGCAACGAATTTGAATGCCTTCAAAGTTGAACTAATTAGTTACTTAAGAAGAGGAACGGTCAGAAAAATATTTATTTGTATTTTTTTAGCAAACTTACACCTAAAAAATACTTTCTTAAATTAGGCTCTTGATATTTTTATTAAATTACTAAGATCAGAAAATCTACGAAATTAGGTGTTAAAAATTTACAATTATATAAAAAATCATTTAAAATTAAAATTATAAGATTATATGATTTTTAAGAATTTAATTTTTTAATTTATTAATTAATAGTTCTACTATATTTTTGATACAATGTAAATTTTTTTAAATTAATGATTTATAACTGCTTTCAATTAAGTCTATTTGGGTTAACTGGGCAGTTTTTTTATTTTAATACAAACTCATGATTGTAAAACTTTAGTTAAATGATAATTAAAACTGATTCAATTCCTATTCAACTACTTTATTTTTATTTTCATATTCAAATAAGAATTTTTAAAACTTTTTTTAAAATTGAAATAAAAAAAATGTGACATGATCCCTTTAAATCTTTTAAAAACAATTAAAAATGAAAAAATGATTCTCAATATCGTGAGGGAGCTCTTAGTGTAAAATAAGGCACAATTTTATCTGGTTCCTTTAATAAAAATGGATTGCAATTAGTCATTTAACTACTCAAAAATCAATATTTTGTCGCTCGAGCAACAAGCTTCCAAATTTTATTATTTCATTAAATTAATCATATTAAACTTTTTAACGCGTATGTTATTTATTCTGGACTGCAGTGCTAAGAGAATGAATCGAGAATTTCATTATTATATTCGGAAAAAAAATCCACGATTAGCCTGACTATTTTTTAATTTAAAAAAAAATAATTTTT
The DNA here is from genome assembly GCA_016987375.1 of Brachionus koreanus. Taxonomy (NCBI): domain Eukaryota; kingdom Metazoa; phylum Rotifera; class Eurotatoria; order Ploima; family Brachionidae; genus Brachionus; species Brachionus koreanus. The sequence continues at coordinate 1,741,723 of PJRA01000160.1, forward strand.
ACTATTTTAAAACTAAATCTTATTTATAAAATTCTTCTCAGTTTTACCACTTCTCTTATAATGAAATTTTTACTTATTTGCAAAATTTGTTGATAATTATTTAACTCTTAGAAGCTCACTTCGTGGGAACTACCACCAGTAAGACCTCCCTTCAGTCTTACTCTCTTTTTCCTTGTTTAGCATTTCTCATCTTTCTCTCAACTGTTTCTCTAGCCTTTTCTTTGTTCGAACTCTTTTGGGTCTGAACATATACAGCAATGATTTGGTACGAGGATTTGACGATATTTTTCGTAAAATAACGTTGTTATATGTAGAAGACTGAAATTTTGCGATAAATTTCGTAATATGACTTTTAAAATATTTTAGGTAAAATAACAAAATATTTCTTTTATTGGAAAATTAAACAGAAAAATAGCAAATTTAAATTCTATATGAAAAAATTAAAAAAAAAAAAAGTCAAAATCAATTGTTTTGTTGGCTTTTTTGAAAAACTGTATTTTTTAGTAAATTAACGTTATCTACCGTAAAAACACGTTATTTTTGTCAATTATCGTGATTATACCAAAATCATTTTTCGTTTTTTTACTAAATTTAACGTAAAATTTCAGTTTCTTACATATAATAACGTTTATTTACGTAAAATATTGTCAAATCGTCATAGCAAATCAATGCTTTGTCTATACTTCTGTGTGACTCAATTTTTTTCAGCTTTTTGGCTTCTCCACAAGCTTGATGATTGAAGCATTCAAAAAATCAAGCATACCCGGGAAATTTTTATTAATCTTCTTAATTAACTTATGCTTGCTTTTATTAGCTCCTTGTTATATCTAATCAATTACTCCCTCTGTTTTAGGCCTATTTTGCAAAGACAAAGGTGGTGCACAGCAGGTACCATGGTAGGACCATTTTTATTAATAAATTTTCAGCTGAAAATAAAAAAAATTTTTTTCTTTAATTAAATATTTATTTTTTTTTTATTGAAAATAATCATCATTTTGGTATCAAAATAAGAAATATTTGCAATTGCAAATACACTTATAAGAAAACTGTGTTATAAGAAAGATTAACTGAAATTTTTTTGGCTAATTAAAATTGCTTCTAATTCGTTGAATAATAAGTTATTAATGGTTGGGATCATTTCCATCAACTTTTCTAATAAAAAAAAATTTTAAGATTAAAAATTTAAATATAATTGTTCGAAATTATTATACTATAAACTAGAATTGTTGTCGATGAGCTAAAAAAACTGTTGGTAACCGATTATCATAATTACAGTTTGAATTTGTGATTAGTTATATAAACCAATTTATGAAACTGGTTAAATATTTAAACCAGTTTTTAGTTCAAAATTAAACATGGTGTGAAGATACATGCACGTCTCCACTTTCCTCAAAATATATGAATAGACATTTAATTACCATGGCAATTCGCATGAAGTTTGCAAAACCACTACCTACAGCCTAAGGAGTACCAATAAATAATTATATTTTCATTTCATTTATTGATTATTTTTCACTTTATACATGTTATTTTCCAATTAATCCAAAAAAAATTATAAAATTTATAAGTAATTATGAAAGTATTTGTATTTTGTTTTCTATTTTTTTATAATATTTGAGTTTTTTTGGTGCTTAATTAAAATTAGAAATAATTTGGCTGTGCAAGATTCCATAAGTTTTGAATCCTTGATCTTTTGCTTGCATTACTAACACATAAACCGTTCGGCAATACGGGCTTTTAATACTTCACATTACAATTAAAATGAAAGAATAAGACTGAATGCTTTTCTCAAAGAAAGTAATTTATTCAATTTTTATAAATATTAATATTGAACTTAATTACTACGTCGACGCTAACTCGTAGTTACAATAAACACTAAACATTTGAATTACAGCAAATGCTTAATAATAAAAAATTCAGTTAGATAAAATTTTAAAATCAAAAATCAAAAAAAATATCTCCTAGTCATAATTCTTTAATAGTTGCTGAAAAAAAAATTTTCTTGAACCGAGTTAAGAAATTAGTCTTAAGAAGAATATCTTTTTATTCAAGATATATTTATTACAACAAAAAAACGACTTTCAATTATTTTAATAGAATATTTTTTTCAAAAATTGAAATTTGCATTTAAACAAAATAAAATATAATAGGAAATTTTTTTATGTGAAGATCATTAACTAGAGGTTGTCTTGAATTAGGAAATTTATTTGAAATGAATATCTTTTTATTTATTGACGATTTAAAATAATTTATAGAAGAAAATTTTTTCTCAATAATATTTCATTTGATAAAGTTGGTTAAAATTTTGGAAAAAAAAACCATATAAAAAATATTTTTGATTTTTGAATCAAACAAAAATAAACGAAAGGCCATTAAATTTTCTAAATTTTCACATTGGTCTTCCTCGTCCACCACCCGGATAAGGTCTATTTGCAACTGAATCTCCTTGATTAGCTCTTGGTGCTTTAATTGTTTCATCAATGCTCAGAATCAAACAAGCAGCTTCTGAAGCAGCTGTTAATGAATTTATCTTGACAACAGCTGGCTCCCAAACAGTTGCAGAAAAATTATCAGCAATGTCCTCTCTGTTTATGTCAACTCCAAACCAAATGCCACCTTCAGAATGCTTTTGGCGAAGTTTGTTCAAAATATCGGTCGCATCAAAGCCAGCATTTTCACAAAGTTGTCTTGGAATCACCTCAAATGCACGAGCCAATGCTGAAATGATAATCTGTTCTTTTCCAGCAATAGTTTTTGAATAATCTCTGAGAAATTTGGAAATTTCCATTTCAATGGCACCGCCACCAGCCACAATTGCATCGTTCTTTACCGCACGTCTCACGATCATGATGGCGTCGTGCAAAGACCTCTCGGTTTCTTCGATGAATTGCTCAGCGCCTCCTCTCAAAATGAACGTGCATGTCTTAGCCTGAGGGCATCCAGTGAACAAATTGTATCTTTCTCCTCCTATTTGCATCTCTTCAAAAAAAGCACATGAGCCGAGCACACTGCGATCCAAATTTTCTACTGTGGATTGAATGGCACCACCGCAAGCTTTCATTGTTCTCTTCAAATCTTCTTCTGATACTCGACCGGCACAGAATAGATCTCGGTCGGCAAAGTACTGAGTGGCCACGTCTCCAATTGGAAGCCTACTTAGGACTACTTTGGCGCCGCTTTTGTATATTTTTTCTAGCTTGTCATATAAAATTTGCCATTCGGCATCCACTATGTTCTGGTATTCTTCAACACTGTCGACTCTAATCTCAGCATTGTCTCTTTCAGCTTTTAGTTCAAGCTCAATATTGAGCAAAGCTATTAGTGGATTTTCATATTTTTTGGGCTGCATTTCGAAACCAGCATAGGAAAAAGTTTTCTTAAATGCTACACCAGCTACCAGACGAGAATCTTCGAGAGCACCACCTTGGACTTTCTTTATACCGATCATGTTCAATGGCAGCAATTCATCCAGAAGCATTACAGCATCTACGACCATATTTGCAAAAAAGTCTTTGCTATGTGCCACTAATTTAGAACTTAAAGTAGTCGCAGCACATTTAGTCAATAGACTTCGCTGTTCTTCTTTATTTTCTTTATTTAATTTTATAGATATTTCTCTTATTTTATCTACTGCCATTCTACTGCCCAATCTCAATGATTTTATTATAACTTGTGGGTGAACTCCTTCTTCAATAAATTGCTTGCAATTTTTTAAAATTTCAGTAGCCAAAAGCACAACACTGGTGGTGCCATCTCCTACTTCGGCATCTTGCGATTTGGCTATGTCGACTAGAGTCTTGCCAGCTGGATGAACAACCTCTAATAAGTTCATGATTGTGGCACCATCATTTGAAATAGTAGTTTTACCTAAAAATAAAAATAGAATAAAGTTAATTTTAAATTATCTTTGTTATCGGGACTACTTTTGGAGTCAACAATCAGTTTGTCCATGCCTCTGGGACCTAGAGTCGAGCGAACAGCCTCGGCTATGGCAGAACAAGCATTTATATTGCTGATGATTTGAGGTTTTCCTTGGGAAGTGTCAGTTCCTTCTTTGAGCAAAATAATTTGTGGTTGCTTGATTTAATAAAATATTTAATATAATATTTTGTTTAACTAAAAAAAAAAAGATAAAATTGAAAAATATGTACCATTTTTTAGTTCAATTAGCAGTTTTTTAATCTAAAAAATGGAATTTTCGGTATTGGTTTTAATTAAAATAAGATTTGAAAAAAATGTGCTTTAATACAGAATTCAAATTTTGCTAAAAAATAAAAAGTTATTTGTGAGATATCAGATAAATTATAATTTTTCTCAAATTGGTACTTGAATGAGACTAAAAAAAAAAATTTGAATTGAATTTTTTTTTTGAAATGCGTTGATATGGGGATTAGTTTTTGAGTTCTGTAAAGGTTGTGTTTTTATTTAAATATGAGAGCATGCATATGAAACGAATTTAAAATAGTGTTGCGCAGAAAGCATGTTTCTAGCTGTATTTTATTTACTACAGCATATTTACTTGGTAAAGAGAAAAAATCAGTCTTAGAAAAAGTTAAAAAAGTTTCGACATGATTGAAAATTTTTTTTTCATCAGTTAAATAATTTTTTTTAGTTGCTTTTATTAAACTATTAATTATTTTAATTTTTTAAAACAAGATTAGGTCATTTTGGTATAATTTTAAAAACTGTAGCAATTCGTCAAAATTAAATTTAATTTTCCAATTAGGTTGAGCTATTTAATTTAACAAAAATCAACGGTAAGCTTTTGGTGTGGCTCGAAAATTTTCTACAAGATAGGAAACAGAGAGTAGTTATAAGTCTGTATGAATCTGATTGGATTGATGTGCTAAGTGAGGTTCCACAAGGTTCAGTTCTTGGTCCGTTATTATTCTTGATCTTCATAAATGATTTACCAGAGCTCAGAGCTAGTAAGTCACTTTTGTAAGCTGTTTGCGGAAGACAGCAAATTGATTAGTGTCATTAGAAATACTAGTGATCAAACGCTAATTCAAGATGACATTGACAAGATGGTTGAGTGGTCAGAGCGTTGGAGTATGTGATTTGATGAGTCCAAGTTTAAAGTAATGTATGTTGGCAACTCAAAGATAGCTTGGCATGAAATCTTAATTTTAGATGCGAATAATATTAGAGTTAAAGCTTAAACTACTACTGAGTGCGATCATGGTGTAATGTTGAACAACAAACTTAAATGGAATGATCAAATTAATAGCTGTGTTAAACAAGCTTGCTTGGTATGCTCAAGAAAACCTTTGTGTATTGGGATGTTCAGTCATTTTTGCAACTTTACAAAACATATGTTAGACCGCATCTAGAATACTATGCGCCTGTCTGGAATCCTTATTTAAAGAAGGTTATATTTAGACTAGAACAAGTACAAAGACGAGCAACGAAAAAAAATTTTTGCTCAACAAATAAAAAACTTCAAGACTAGCTTATTTGGGTTTAGAAACTCTTTAAGAAAGGTGAGAGCGTGGAGATCTGATTCAATTTTATAAAATTCACAACAAATAAAATCATGTCAATTGGTATTAAGATGCAGAACTTATGAGTTAAGTGAATAATGAAGGATTTTTATTCACTATTAGGAAAATCGATTGACAACTAGCCCTAGTTCATCAACATAAGTACTCTGAAAGCGTTTCACAAGCATCGAATATTCGACTGTTTACAGCCATCAATTTAGGAAAATGTTGCTGTCGTATCATTAGCATTTAACAATTGTCTCTCTGCGATTTCTTTGCAGAAAATAAGATAAAAAAATTTTCTAGCGTTATAAACCATTAAAATACAAATTTCTTAATAATGATTTGATATACATTTTTAGCAATATAAATCTTTTTCTTTTTTTGCAACAATCATGAGATTAATTTAACGATCTGATAACTTTTTACTGTGGTATCAGGAATTCTGATTCAGACTGATTAATTTGAATAAAGATATATAAAAATAAAAATTTATTTATGAAATCGACAATTATTTATTAAAGGATGTTTTTCAAAAATTCATAAAATAAATGATATCATTTAACATAGAACTATAAATTAAAATTAGAGTGTATACATTGATAAATAGCTAATTCATATCACTGATGCTCAAAAAATAGATAGAAATAAAAATATTATAAGTAATAAAGTTTAAAGAAATAATTTTTTGAACACAAATCGAAGTACTGAAATACTATTAAAATTCATTTGAATCAAAAAAAAAATAAAATTGACAAGTTTAATAAAATTACAATGAATTTTTTATTTGTTATTGAATTATTAAAAAAAAAAAATTTTTTTATAACCCTAATATTCATTCCACACTTTAATTCAGAGACATTATTATTATAAAAAAAATAAATAAATCAGTTAACTTTCAAAACGATTCAAATTTAATTCTAAATGAACGCATGTAAAAGTAGACTATTTTTTTTTAAATGGTAGCATTTTTGAAACAAGGCTTGATATTGAATTTCTTAAATTTTTATTCATTAAGTAAATGACTAAAAATTGTGAACAAAAAACAGCGTTATTAATTATGAGAACTAACCAAAAAATTTTATTTAATCCTAGATTTTTTTCCTGAAATGTGACAACTAAATTATTAATAAAAATAAAATTTTTTAGCTTTGTATAACAGAGATAAATATTTGGAATTCTTGACACTACAATAAAAAGACTGTTAAAAATAATCAAAAAAATATTTTTTATAAATTTTTTTTTTGATTTTCTTAAATCTTTGATTTCTCTAAATTTCCTTTTTAATTTATAACGATAAATAAAAATAATAAGTTTAATATCTATTAAAAATAATGAAATAATAATTAATATATGAAATATATCTTGTGAAATGCTTATTTTGAGTTTCAGAGAATCCAACCAACTTTCAAATTTTTTTTCGAATATAACAAGTCCAATAAAATCGAAATTAAAAATAATAGAAAATAAAATAATCAGTGGTAACATAACTGAGTAGGTCTTGTTTAAAATATTGCTTAATTTAATTGATTTTTGATTTGTAATTAGCAGATACCTTTCTATAATCATTAAATAAGTCGCCAACAAAGCACCAGTTATTGAAAAAAATGTAATTGAATTAACAATTCTGTATTTAATTAGAATAAGTATTGTATTTTCTAAACGAAAATCCATATCACAAGAAAAATCCTCTGGTAAAGTCAAAATTTCTGATGAAAATTTACACACAATGTTAAAAATTAACGTTGTTAAAGAGATTATTTGGAAACAAAATTGAATTTTTAAATAGTCGTACATTTTTTCTTTGTAATTGTGAATAATTAATGAAAAATAGCCAAAAGATATGACAGGAAGTCCTATCATAAAGATCAAAAGCATAGTAAAAATTTCCAAAATAATCAGCGGACAGGTTGTTATGATATTATTATCGCAGTCAAAAAGATAGTCAGATTCATCCAAGTCAATTTTTCTACAACTGAATATTTTTTGACTGAAATTGCACTGATTTACACGCTGTTCAATATCTTCAAAGCAGCTTGAAATTGGAGTCGTTTTCATTGAAATGCTAGCTTGATTTGATCTGAAAAATGACTCTAGCTTATGATTTAATAGCAGCCAAATTATTGTACAGGTGCATGTAAAATTTTTTTTTGATTTGATTATTGGAAAAACCATGTGTTTGTGTGGAAAATTAGCAAAATAGCAGAAATCCTCATCCGGATAAGAGTAGCTTTGTTCTGGATCATTTAAGACTAAATATACTTTTGAAATATAATATTTACTTGCTTTTTTTAAACTTAAGCCTGAACAATCACTCAAATTATTGATTGTTGCATGAATGTTTAAACTTTTCATCCATATATTTTGGGAATTTTTCAAAAAGAATTTAAAGTTGTTAATTTGCAAATGAAATTGTTCAAGACTTGCTAAATTTGTAAAACAATCGCCATCTATATCACTGATAATAGAATTGTAAACTGAAATCTTTTTTGTATTCGAATGAATCAAAAGACTAAAAAAATTTTTCCTAATCTTTCCATTCATTCCATATATTTTTATTTGATCAATTTTTGTGTTTGAATAATAATCTAAGTAGTCTAGGATTGGCAAATTAATAAAATTTGGATAATTTTTAGCATTAGAAAGTTTTAAAATTCCAATGTTTGATGAATAGAATATTAAAGGACAAAAACTACTTGGAAATGTTACATTATAAAAAATCAGATATGGTCGATGGCTGTTTTTTTGGTTTGATTTCATTTTTTTAATAAAAAAATTAATCAAATAAACACAGTAATCTCTATTGACCAAACTGGTTCCATTAAAATAAAAATCTAAATAGCTATCGTGGATCTCATCAATAAAGTTTTCTAATGGAAAATTATGCATGTAAAACTTGGATACATTTTTAATAATAAAATTTGAAAACAAAAGTCTTGAATAATTTTTTATTCGTCCGATAAAAAGTTGATTGTACGATAGATTTATAGAAACATTTTTTTTAGTCATTAATTGATCGAAAAATTGTTGATTTAAAGTTATGTCTCTGTTATAAACGCATTCTAAATTGTTAAAATCATCCATTACACATCTTGTATTAATTGTTTTTAAAAGAAAACAAAAGAAATAAATCTTAATATTCATCTTAAAAAAATTCAAAATTAATCTGAAGAACTAAAAAAAATTTGCTTCTTTTAGCAAGCATTAAATTCTTAATAGCAAGCATTTTTTAACTAAAAAAAAAGAAATATTTTTAATTAAAAATAGTTTTTATTATTTTCGATTTTAAGATCTTATAGTTAAAATTCTATAAAAAATAATTAACTAGTTTAAATATTTTAAAATTTCAAAAAAGCAATTATTACTTGTGCAATCTCGAAAGTAATTCAACTGAGTGTATGTGAGTATAACCCTAATTCTTTTCTAAGACACTATTCAATCCTTACTCGAATTAGACAAAAAAAAACTGACCGAAGAAATTTAACCTATAATTTAATTTAAGGAATATATTGACTAAAAGAAATAATGAGGAAAAATGGATTTCTTTATTCAAGATTGATAAATAGCTTTTTGTGATTAAGAAACCGATGTTGAGAAATGCAATGCTTTCAATTTAGAATAATATCAATTTGATTTTTATTGAGTTTGTAAGAAAAATTTGAGAATTTAATGAAAATTTAACCATTTTTTCAAAAAATTAATTCATGTTTAAATTTAAATTTACAAAATTAACTATTTTTTAATATTAAAATTTAATTTAAATTAAATAAAAGAAGCATTTATCGTTCGACTATGATAAGTACGCTACAATATTGACGGACCTTGGAAATTTAATTGAAAATAGACAACTGTAATTTTAAGTTACTATTTCAGAAATTAAGCTCAATGATCTTAAAAGTAAAGATAGATTTTAACAGTAAAAAAAATTAATCAAATGATTCATCATTTAAACTTAATGAGCTGTTTGCATTGTTTGTTTGAAGCATTTCAAAAAGGCTAAAACAGTTTTTTAAATTCTTTAATAATTTCGCTTTTAAAAGCATGTCATTAAAAATTTATTTTTTATTTTTTTAAAATAAGTGCTCAATTTTGAATAAAATGTCATATTAAAATAGAGTACTCTATTTTAATGACATGTCAATAATTAGGATAATTACATTATTTAATTTAAATTTTTCGACTACATCACTTATTCTATTTTAAAATTGAATTTAAAATTCTATTTTAATTTTTTTAATTTTTTTGGCTTAATTTTCCTGAAAGCTAACTTGAAAAAAAAATTTCCAACGAGTAATAATTTATAAAATTATTTATTTCAAATAGAATAATGTCTCATTCAATAATTTTATTCTATCAATTACCATAAGTGACGTTTAAATAGAAAGATATTCTTAATTAAAATTTGAAAAGATATTAAAAATAATAATTTAACCATTTTATATTGATTTAATAGTAAAATGATGTATTTTGTTGAATCTGAAAAGATAGTTTAACTTTTTAACACTAGAGACACCAAACGAGTCATTTTGACTCATTTGAAAAATTTTTAAATTCTCGTATCTTTTGAATAGTTTTTTCAAATAAATATATCTTTTTTGATTCATGTAGATTTTAAATTTTTTTTTAAAAAATAATATTACTTTATAGATTATTAAAGTTTTTTATAAAATATCTTTGAATTAAAAAAATGTGAAAAATGTTTAGTGTTTCTAGTGTTAAATTCAATGAACTAAAAAGCTAATAAATAAACAAAATGTTCTTAAAAATGTCAATGTTTTATTTTTGACAAGTATTATTAATTTATTGCTCAAAAGCTTATTTCAATGTAGTGATTTCATTATTTTTTAGTTTATTGTCTATTTTTTTTTACTTTGTGTACAAAAAATTAAAAGTAAACTTCAACAAAATTACAAATTTCTGTTTTTCTAAGGCTTTCTTTCCTTAGTCACATTAAAAGCTTATTTCTTTGGTTCAATTTCGAAAATAAAATAGCAACTAGAAATTGTTAGACAATATTGATTGACTGTCAATGCTATTAAGCGATAGCAAAAATAATGTCCCAAGTAAAACCAACAATTTCATTTATGATGTATGCTTACCTTGAGTTAAACCTTTATACTTACTTGAATTACTTGAATCAAACCACTCTTTTTTAAAATATCCAAGAATCAAATTTTCAACTTGTTCACAACCAGTTTTAAGCCATATTTTATTCGAATAAACTTTGAAAGTAAAATAATAAAGGTCAATGTGGAAGCTACTATTAATTTAATTTAAAAAAAATATTTAATAAACATATTTTAAATTTTTATTTTTTATGCTATTTTTTTGATTAAGGTATTATTTTGATATTGTATTAAATATAATGCAATTTGAGTACTAAAGCTGAGTGAGATTTTAATTAAAAATATTTTGATATTAGAAACTACATCAACTAACAGACATGATAACAATGGTTCATTAATCTATTTGAGGTAAAAACAAATATGCTAAATCTAATACTCGTCTGTATCTTTAATGAGATAAATCAGCTTGTTAATTTTATCAATATATTGCATCAATGGTCTTTAGTTTTCTTCTGATTTTACTTCAAAAAAATGATAAATTACTATTTAAAAAATTATTTATGGAAAGTTATTGACTAAAATAAGATCTTGTAAACAATCTTGACTTATTCAGTATAATAATTTAAAAATTTTATAAATATCAATACAGTAAATTTAAAATTTATATTGACTTGTTGTGTTTCAGAAAAAATTGATTAATGAGATCCAAGTTAAAGAAAGCTAAAAATTAAATATCTTCTGAAATTGCATGTAAATTTAAATGTTTTTTCTTATTAAATAATGATAGATGTAATGTGTGGGCTACTAATATTTTTGAGACAATGAACTATGGGACAAAAGCATGATTCTCAGCACCAAAATCATCGTTTTATTAAAATGCTTTTAAATTTAGTGTTTTTATAAAACATTTATCTGTATTTGATATAGGAAAATAATCCTTTTAAAGTAATAATAAATATTGAAAATGACACACATCAACTGTATTTAGATTTGAATTATATGAAAAAAATTAAAATAATGATATTAAGTGAATAAAATTTTTTTCATTATAATTTTATTTTTAGATATATAGTAATCAGTTTCTGCAAATTTTGTTGCAGATCGGTCCTCTTTAGTGGTGAGACCTTCACGTGGTTGAAGAGCAAAATTAAATAAAATATTTTAACTGTAATCTTTGTACAACAATGGCATTTTCAATACAATTTTTAAAATTTTTATTTCTAAAATTATACAATGGTTTGAAATTTTTAAATGAAAGTCAAAAACTTCTCTGGTCCTCTAGTGATAAATGACATAAATATCAATATGGTTTTATGAAGTTTGGTACAAAATAACAAAATAGAACAGAAATTAATGCCTAAAAAGCTCTTAATTTTATAAAAATGATTGGATTTTTTTCTGAAGACTTTTAGTTAGTTCTGAAAATGCAACAAATTGGAACATAGATAATTGCATCAAAAGTTAAAGTCTACTAATATACCTGCTTTTTATCTTTAAAAAAAAGCTTTAAGAATATTTAACATTCTGTTCTATTCTATTATACTAAAATTAACAAAAAAAAAATTAAACTATTTCTATTGACTCACAATTGAAGTTATCTAAGAATACTTATAGATTTAACAAGTAGAACTATTAAATTTATCTGAAATTCATCTTTTTGAGTTACTTAGCGTAAATTCAATATAAATAAATATCCTTTTATGAATTTTATTGAAAACTTTTAGTTCCTTGTTTTTGATATTTTAGCAATTTGTTAAAAAAAGGTACTGGTGGGTAAATTAAATTTAAATCCTAAAAAAATAATTTGAAAAAATTTGCAAAATTATGGCAATTACTAGTTAATTACTAAAATTATTTTTTATAGTATAAAACAAAGGTTTGAAATTTTTAAAAAGATGCCCAAAACTTCTCGAGTCCTCTCGTGATAACTGTTTTAGATAACAATTTAACATTGCCTTAAAGGCGTTCATTGAAATAATAATAATTATTATTTAAAATATTTTTAAACACTCACAAAAGAGGTTAAAAATAAAGAAAAAAAAGCAAGCAGAAAATTTACATTTAATTAAAAACCATCCTTTTGGGTAACTTAAAGTAAACCCAATATAAATAAAGATCATTTTTTGAATTGTGCTGACAACTTTTGGTTTTTTATTTTTAATCTTTTAAACTTTTAAATTCAATTAAATAAGATAACAAAAAAGTTATCATAAAAAACCTAACAATTTTGTTAAAAAAAGGTACTGTCATGTAAAATAAATTGAAATGCTAATAAAATAATTTGAAAAAATCATTAATATTTTAATTATTCAAACTTGTCATTTTTGAAAACAGTATTTTTTTTTAATTTAAACATTTAACTAAAAAAAAAAAACAGTATTCAATTTTTATCTGAATTTTTACTCAAAATGGATCATTTGGACGATTCTATATTGGATAATTTTACATTTGAAAAATCCAAAAATTTGAGTCAAGAATTCAAATCTAAACAACCGTCATCTATTCAAAAGCAGTCAAATTTTCGTAACAAAAATACGGCAAACAAAAACAATGAAAGTCAAAAAAGTGAACGAATCAAATATCGAAAAACCAAGATAATGCCATGGGATATGGACATCCTTCGGGATCGTTTTACCCCACAACCATTTCAAGTTCAACTAATTGACTTTTATATAAAAAACTTGACCAATTGTGATGCTAAATTTAAAAACTTTTTGATTTTCATGCGTAATAAAGATTGGAAAAACTACCTCAAATTAACCCTATTGAAAGAGTTTCATGTTCGTCTTAGTGAAATCGAATATGAATTCGGAATAAAAAAATTTATTATTTTAGTAACTGACATGGGATCGGAAACAAGTAAGTACGTTGAGTTGATCAATCGGCACACATGCTTAAAAATAGCCGGCATTGAATCCTATTTAATGAACAATTTAGATCAAAGCTCTCTGAATAAATTAAAACAAGAAGCCGAAATTTTGATTATGAATGTGTCTGTTCTGGAAACATGGATAGTAAAGGGATTTATTCAACCAAGCGAATTGGCTTTGGCTATATTTGAAGAAGTTTCAGCAACCTTTCATAATAACTCTTACGAGAATATTTTGAATTTTTTAAAATCCTCAACAAGCAAACCAATAATTGTCGGCTTTGGCTCATTAGAAATAAAAAAGTCGACTCAACCTGATGAAATAAAACAGCATTTAGATCATTTAAAGAACATATTTTGTGCTGATTTTGTTGAAACAGCAACTGATTTGCTAGACACTAATAATTTATTCAAAGGCATTGAACCATTGGAACATGCTCAAGTATGTGATAGTGAAAATTTAAAAATAAATGATAATTTTGAATGCAAACTAAGAGAAAAAATAAAAATCTCCTATCTTTATTTGGAAGAAATGAACAAATTCACAATACCCAATTTTAGTACCAACAATTTTAAAGACATTCAATCTTATATAAATCAACTTTGTGTTAGAGTATTGAATGAGTGTGTTTATTTGCTAAACGAGATTGGTATTTGGTGTCTGGCAAAATCTTTACTTCCATTCATTTGCCAATTGGACAAGTTAGCTAATTATATAGAAAACGCAGATCGTAAATTATACTCAAATGAAAATTTTATGATCAACAATGATCAATTGTTTATTGATAATGAGAGTTATTCATATAAAATTTTAGAAAATCCATCGATACATCAAGTGCTTTGTCTCAAGTACACTTCAACAGTATTGCGAGAGCTTCGAGAAATGTGCATCAAGCAATTTGTAAACAGCAAGCATCAATCAACAGGCAGCGATGATCCCATGGAAAATTTTCTCAATTCTTTCACAACACCCAAAGTGCGAGCACTAATCAGTATTCTAAAAGAGTCGAGTCTGAGCTCCAGTAAGATTAGTCCTGAAGAACTGTGCTGTTTGATCCTGGTCCAAAACAAACAAGTGGCCACTTCACTCAGTCTGCTGCTTAAAAAGCTTTCCAAAGAAGACCCGGGTCTGAACTACTTGTTTCCAAATTACATAATTGGACCTTCTGGGATAAAAACAGATGCCGATTGTTTGTCCAGCCAAGGCTCGGACTGCTTCAAACAAGAGGACATTTTGCGTAAGTTCTATTCAGGTGAATTAAATCTTCTCATTTGTACTTATGAAATGGAGGAAAAAATTCATTCGCCAAACTATGTCAATCTAATTGTTAGATTTAACTGTGGCCTATTGAGCCAAAGCACAGACGAATTGCCTTTTGATTATTTTTCTTACATTTCTGTAAAAACTAGGGCCAAGTCAAAAAATTCTCACTGTCACTTTTTTGTAGAAAAAGAAAATTTTGAAAATTTTTTAAATCAATTTGGTAAATTTAAAAAAATTGAGTCTCTCTTAATAAACGAGTATTCTCATTTGATTGAATTAAATCGATCAGTTCATTCATATTCAGTTAGCATAAGATCTTTTTTAAGCATTGAAAATTCAATTTATTACATAAATAAATATTGTTTACGTTTACCGAGCGATTCGTTGACTCAATTGACGCCAAAAATAGAAATAGAAACAAGAAAAATGGCTGCCAAATGCCAGTATAAATGTACACTATTTCTTCCGATCAATTCAGGATGTAGACAACCAATCGAAAGCGAATGGTTCGATGAAGTAAAAATGGCAAAACTTAACGCCGCCTATGCAGCATGTTTGATTCTATTCAAGCTTAGTGAAGTCACTGAATATGCTGAACCGGTTACTAAGGAAATATTCTATCGTCAAAAGCACAAAGCTGATTCAGACGATGAACGCGAATGGTCTCAGTTTAATTCATATTTTTCCAAAAATCCGGATAATTTAAATCAGTCTGTTGCCAATTATATGTCTCAAAGACCAGGCGGAAATAAAAGAAAGCAAATTTATAGGAAAAAAATGTCCGATAATTTGACTTGTACTAATTTAGTAAGCGTCCAACAAGCTTGTTATTTGTATGCCATCAAGTGTCAATTAACCACGCCACTTCAGCTAGAAAGTGCTTCAGGTCCGAAAAAAATAAAAGTTTTCGGAATATTGATAACAAAGCCCCTGTTGGAACTAGTCGATTTTCCCATATTCACTTCAATCGGAGAGGAAACAATTAGCATTAGCTTAATTAAATCTGGAATTTACTTGACTCTCAATCAGCTAAGAATTTTGCGAGTATTTCACAAATTTATATTCTCCAATGTTTTACGAATGGAGGGCAGAGGCGCTTTTGCATCAAACATTCTCAATTACCCGGATCAAAAGCAAAATTCTAAAGGCTATTACATTTGCTTGTTAAATGAAACCAGCTTTGATTTAGAATGGAAATTAATGGCTTCCATTGAAGGATGCTCGGACAGAACTTTGATGAAAGTGCCGGATTACGCTAGAAAATTCAATGATCAAGATGAAGAAGATCATTATGATTCAAATCCGCCATTGTTTATGTTTAATGAAAATTTTTACCAAGATTCTGTTGTAGTTCCATACTACAGAAATATAGACATTCAGCCTCAATTTTATTGTGTAGCTCAAATAGACTACAGTCTAAATCCTCTTTCAGCTTTTCCAGTCTCCTCACATTCAAAGGTGTCCGCATTTGAAACCTTTTATGAATACTTTGCATGCAAGTATCGAATCCTAATCACCGAGCTGAACCAACCATTGCTAATTGTTAATCATCCATCGACCAGATTGAATCTTTTGACACCACGATACATGAACATGAAAGCCTGTGTGTTGCAAAAATCGTTTCATCAGGCGTTCAAATCGGACAAAAAGTCGTCCAACAACCAAATTTTTTTGGTACCCGAATTGGTAAATGTGCATCCATTGTCATCCAGTGTTTGGCGTAGATCGCTTTGTTTGCCATCAATTTTGTATCGAATGAACTGTTTGCTAAATGTTGAAGAGTTTAGACGAGATGTTGCCAAATCAACAGGGGTAGGCGTGCCATGGTTTAGTGAGAAATTCAATCGGCTCGAATTTGTTTGGGACACTAGCCGAGAGATTGAAATAAGCAATTTGCCGGACAATGAAGTTGACATAGCTATGATTGAAAATGAGAAAAAAGCAAATTTTCAAGAGAACGAAATAGATCCAAAGTGGAATTTTGAAATAGGAGAGTGGGATTCAAATTGTTTAAATGAGCTGAATTCGGCAAACAAAAATTTGGATCTACAATTTATTGATTTCAAGTCAAACGAAATCGATGGTACACCGTCTGGATGGAATGACGAAAATTTCAAGACTTTGTTCATTGATCCGAA
The DNA here is from genome assembly GCA_016987375.1 of Brachionus koreanus. NCBI lineage: Eukaryota > Metazoa > Rotifera > Eurotatoria > Ploima > Brachionidae > Brachionus > Brachionus koreanus. The sequence goes on from PJRA01000160.1 coordinate 1,758,543, forward strand.
CGAAATGAATTTTTTGGTTGATGATATAGACAGTGAATTTGAAGATTATGATACTGAAGAAAAGCCACAAGAGCTGATCAAACAAGATGACAAATATGCTGAATTTGATGACGAAGAGGAAGAAGAAGAAGAACAATTAGATACTAATAAATTTACAATTGATTTGACTACTTTAAAGGCAGATATGAAAAAAAAATCAGCAAAACTTTTATCAAAGTTAAGTGTTAGCTCAAATAATTGTAATTTGGTCAAAGGTTTGCTCGCAAACGGCATTGACACTGATCATTTAAAAACCACTCTAAAAGCAAATGAGCAAAACTTTGACTTCAGTTTAGCTAATTTAAACTATGATTCACTCATTTTCAAAAATCAAAATTCAACTAAATTTAAATTAAATATTGATTTGGAAAATTTTACTAATTTAGAATGGATAAACAAGATTAAATTTAATTTTTATTCAAAAAATAGCAATGAATACGAAAATAGTTTAGAAAATTTTAAATTTATGCTAAAAAATAATAAAGCTGTCATTGATCAAATGGACAATATTGGTTTGATTGAATCAAAATTAAGCTTTCCGTTGAGAAAAGAGCTTGTTGAAGAAAAAATAGGAAATTGTTGCATCATATCGAATGAGCGGAAAAAATCAATAAAAAAAAATCGTGTGAGAAAATTTGGCGAAGTTCTCTCAATCCGAAATACCGATTGGCAGTTTAACTTTAGTTTGGATGACGATTTAAATGACGAGTCTGGTCCAGGTCCGGCACTTTTGCTTCAAGCTTTGACTTTGTCAAACGCTGCCGATGGCTTCGATTTAGAGAGACTAGAAACTGTGGGCGATTCATTTTTAAAGCAAGCCGTTACAGTTTATTTATTTTTTACATATCCCAATATTCACGAGGGAAAATTAAGCTTTTTGCGCAGCAAACAAGTCAGCAATTACAATTTATATAAATTAGGCAAGAGAAAAAGACTCCAAGAGTTGATTATATCAAGCAAATTTGATCCATTGGACTCATGGTTGCCACCACTTTATGAAAGTGTGATAAATACGACCAATTTTGGAAGCGAATTTTCCAACATGTTGTACACAAAATTGAACAATAGCTCAAAGATACAAGCTAGTAAATCTACGGAGAGAACAGATAAGTTTGACAAATACCAAGATCATGTGTTGTCGGATAAGTCAATAGCTGATTGTGTTGAGTCTATAATCGGAGCCTATTTAATAACAAGTGGTCCCTATGCTGCTTTGCAAGTGATGTCATGGTTTGGTTTGGAAGTTCTGCCCAAGGCAAAATGTGAAGACGGCTCTGAAGTGTTGATTAATTTACCAAAAGTGCCAGAGCTCCAAATCTACGATCCAGCCAAGTTAGAAGACTTGTTGTATGGTTTGGAAAATTTCGAAGCCTGCATTGGATATAAGTTCAAACAGCCAGCTTATTTGTTGCAGGCGTTTACCCATTCGTCTTATACATTCAATGCAATCACAGATTGTTATCAAAGACTAGAGTTTTTGGGCGACGCCATTCTCGATTATGTTATAACTCGTCATTTGTATGAAGATAAAAAAAGGCACTCACCAGGCGAATTAACTGATCTGAGATCAGCCTTGGTCAATAACAACATTTTTGCTTATTTAGCTGTAAAATATGAATTTTACAAGTATTTTAAGTATTCCTCACCCACAATGTTTACCATTATTGACAATTTTGTGCGAAATCAAAAGAATAGAAATGATGAATTTGATATTGACGAAGAGGTAAGAGATTTTAAATTTAAAACAAATTAAAAAAAAAAGTCTAATTAATTTTGAAAAAATTTATTGATCTAAAAAACTAATTTAACAATAAAATCTTTTTACAGCCAGAAATAAGATTATTACAAGCAAAAAATAAATTTTCACACACAAAAATGATCCTGATAAAAACTACTCATGTTTTTTTTATTAAAATACAAAAATACATCACACGAAATTTTTCTCATTGCAGATAGACTAAATCATCTAGACTAAATATTTTTAGTTTTTTGTATTTTTAGGCGGTCTACGTCTCTTTGACCTTTTTGGCTTCTTCTGAATATTTTCTTTAGCAACTGAAGCCTTTGCAACTTTACGAGGCCTTCCTCGCTTCCTCTTTCTTGAATATTGGATCTACCATTATCAACTTATACATTAGTAACTTCGTTATTAACAATTTCATCTTCAGATCCGGATTTTTGCTTTCGATATTTGATTTAGGATAATGAATTAGGTGTTTGTTCAGTCAGAATCGATTAAATTCCTCGAAATATTCGAAAATAGATTCAAGTTCGAAAGATGGACTTTTTGGCATTTTTTTATTTACAATTTAAAATATATTTTTAAAAATTTTGGCTAAAATATACTAATGAGATTAACACACACAAAATTAAGATTTTGAAAATAAAAAAAAAAATTTTGGTGATTGTGTGTGAAAATCTTTTTTTTTTATTGTCAAGACGCTACATCCTTTCCTATTGAGTCTTTGACGCTGTTTTGTGATCAGGATAAAAAAATTATAAAATTATGAGGCCAGAAATTTAGAGATCAGAAAATTTGCTAAAATTAAAAATTTAAATTATGGCAAATATTACTAATTTAAAAAAAAATCATATAAATAGTCTTTAGGGGCAGTTTAAAATTTATGCCTAGTTAAATAATTTTTCTGCTACATAGTGTCTTAACTTTTCACAAAAAATGCCATCAGCCGGTAACATGAGTTTCTTTGCTTGTCCTTGTACTTGTTCTAGTCTAAATATATCCTTTTTTAACACTCAAAGGACCGGCGGTGTCATTTTGACACTTTTTCAAAATTTCAAATTTGATTTTTTAATTAACTATCAATCATATATGCATGTTTTAGTATTTATTTTAAAGCTTTGAAAATGGTCTTTTAAATTTAGTCTTTTTCATATTACAGACTTTTATGGAACTAATGAAACATTTAAACAAATTTTTTGACAAAAATAGCCGGTCCTTTGAGTGTTAAATGAGGATTCCAGGCAGGCGCATAGTATTCTAGACGCGTCTTACATATGTTTTGTAAAGTTGCATAAATGATTGAACATCCCAATACACAAAGGTTTTCTTGAGCATACCAAACATGTTGTTGGCTTGTTTAACGCAGCTATCAATTTGATCATTCCATTTGAGTTCATTTATTCACCATTACATCAAGATCGCGCTCAGTAGTAGTTTCAGCTAATACAACTCTGATATCATTCGTATTTAACATTAAGATTTCTTGTCTAGCAATCTTTGATATGCCAATATACATTACTTAACACTTAGACTCAAGTTTGATCAGTTTATTAAATTTCTCCACTTTTTTCAATTTTTTAGGGTTTTTAATTTTGTTCAATGAACAATATTCTTGATCAAATTTTTCTAGACTAAAGACCATCGGTCAAAAAACGTTATCCAGAACATTAAATTAAACCGCAGATAAAAAATTAAATCAAATTCAAAGGTTTAATTTTAATTTTTAGCATATGATTTTGAACTATAAACAAAACAAATCTACAATCAAATCATTTGATAAATAGTTATTTTAAAAGCTTTCTCAACTAGGGTTGGTGTAAAGATTAGAATTCAAACAGATTAAAAATAAATAAAATTAGCTAAAAATTAAAGGATAAAATTATTATAGCAGGACGTCTACTGTCGTCACTGCTTGAGGAACTTCGTTCCTCAATAGCATTAAATACTACTACTACTACTACTAAAATAAAATTATTTTGTAATAAAAATTAAGTATTTGTATAATACTTTTGATTTTAGATATGATTGAAAAAAATTATTAAAAAATGATTAAATTTATTGAATAAAAAACAAATATAGGAAGTAAAAAAAGTAGTTCAAAAGACCCCTCAGGTTTTTTAGTGTTAATATATTGTTGTGACATTATAAAATTTATTTGTTTTTAAATAAATAAACTATTCGAAATATTGGAATTTTCCCTTTTAATTAACAAAAAATTTATGTGAAAAAATAAAATAGAAAACAAGTTAAACTAATACAATTTAACTGTCTGTTTTTAATTGCAATTTATTGAAATCAGACTAAAAGCTTTGTCATAACAAACAACAACATTGAACAATACTAAGTTCAATGAGTATTTAAAAATTTTAAGTAAAATTATGCAAAAACTTAATTTTTTGTGCACAATTTTTAAATATTTCTTTTATATTTATTTATT
>PJRA01000160.1:1762856-1798370 GCA_016987375.1 Brachionus koreanus
TAAAAATTTTTTTTTGGTTTGATCTAAAATTCGTTTAGCCAGAATTGGCTTTCATTTTTGAAAATAAAATCTAAATAATTTAGTTTGGTTTAATTTTTTTTTTGTTTAGTTTTTTGATTTTCAAATTGATGATGAAGAAGATGACGAATATTTTATGCTATTAAACAACACTGACGAAATCGATGAGTCCGAAATTAAGTCCTCAACAGCCAATGATCAAGAAAAATCTTTTAGATCCTATTTAAATTCGCAAAATAATGAATTTGAAGAACTTGAAGTTCCCAAGTGTTTAGGAGATATTTTTGAATCAGTTGCCGGAGCGATTTTTTTGGATTCAAATAAGTCGTTTGATGCAGTTTGGAGAGTTTATTTTGGGCTTATGAAGCCTTATATTGACAAATTTACAAATGAAGTGCCAAAATCTCCCATTAGAGAGCTGTTAGAGCTAGAACCTGAAACTGCAAAATTTGAGAAACCAGAGCGAACAATAGATGGAAAAATACGTGTAACAGTTTCTGTGTTCGGCCGTGGTAAGTTTAAAGGAATTGGTAGAAACTATCGTATAGCAAAAAACGCTGCTGCAAAATTAGCCCTTAAGTTTCTAAAAGGTCAATCCAAAACAAATGACTAATTGATTGATTGCCAAAGTTTATCTGTAAATTGTTATTATTTAAATATAAAATATTTATGTTCGGTAATAAGTTTTCACATGCAAAAAGTTATTTTTTTATTTTTTTACTAATGATTTTTATTTGAATTTTAAAATATAACTTCTAAAAGAAATTTTAAGTTTATAAACTAATTTTTGCTTTTTGCTCAGGAATTATTAATAAACTTTTTAAAAAGCTTTTGTTAAAAAAAATAAAATGAATCAAAAATCATGACTTTAAAAACAAGTTTGAAGAGAAATTAAATGAATAATTGAAATGTTTATTTTCTAGTATATGGACAGATTTGCTTGAATTCTCAAATTAGTAATAAAAAATTATAATTAAAGAACTCATGAAGTTTATTTTTTAACATATTTATACTATTTATTTGTAGGTTATTAAATTATCAACATTCTTGACTATATTTCTAATAAAAATCAAATTAAAGTTAAACTATTATTATTGATATTTTTTAAATGTATCTTTTTAGAAAATAGCGAATTTTTTAACTATATTTAAGTTTTTTTTCTTGTTCATATCAGTCATTTATTTTTAATATCACATTCTATCATACAACACTTTACCAAATTCTGCAAAATTTCGCTATTTTAAACAATTGAAAAAAATTATTATTTTATAAATCAATAATAAATTTTCAAATCTAGAATTAAGAAAGATCACTTTTAAAGGCTTGAATAACTCTAATTGATTTAAAAGATTTAAATTTTCTTAGATGCTTTGCTTTTTAAAAATTGCTTCTAACTTTAACATAAAAAAATTTAATTTCATTTACTTGAAATGGATAATTAAATTCTTGAAAAGGCATAAAAGAAAAGAAATGAGACATTGATATATATTTCAAGAATGAATGGTCTAATTAACTAACTAACAAAGTAAATTTTCAAAAAATGAAATTTAATGGTTATTGTAAAATTCAAATAGAAACAAAATATAAATTTTTCCTATTTTGATAAATTAAAATCTACTCGAGTATTTTTACTTTTTTACTTTATACTTTCTTTTTAATTTTTATTTTCTTTTTTTCTGGAAATGAGTATTTTTAATAGTGTTTTTAATAATTTTTAATCAGTAATTTATGCAGTATTTTTTGAAAAAAAATTATATTAATAGATATTAATTAATAAAAATAGGAAGATTTATGTTTTGTTTGTATCTGAATTTCACAATACCAATTTAGTGAGAAAAATCAAATTTACATGAATTTTATTTTTCTCACTAAATTTGATTTGATTTTTCACCCAGGCTTCTGAGCTAATCAAAATCAAAATAAATGTGTTTAATGATAACATTGATTTGGCCTTAAAATTATTTTCATAAATGTTTTAGTTTTTAAAAATTTATTTTTAAAGAATTGAGAAAAAATTTTGATCGATTTGAATATCATAAGTTAAAAATAGTTTTATTAAAATATATTTTAGTTTAATAAAAAAAAAGTCAAAAAAAAAAAACAAAAATAGGGCCAAGCTTTTTCAAAAAAAAATTAAAATTTTCTCTTAATATTAATTTTTTTACATATAATTAAAAAATGTCTAAGTTTTTATTAACTACGGTGATTTTTAAGACAATATAACTAAATTTATAGGAAATTTAAACTTATTTATAAAGAATCTAGATAGAAGTTTAGATGATTAATTTTTGAATGAAACTATAAGTGTTACACAGAGTATTTAAGTGTTTTTTATCTAATTTTTTTAAAAAAATATAAAAAACTTCTAAATTGTTTAAAACTGTTGACTTTCGCTTGCCTCTATGACAGATATGTTATTTCTTGAACTCGACGCCATATTTGACTGATACAAATCTTCACTCGATTTTAAACTAGAATGACATTTTATTAATTTTTAAAAATTGATTTTTTTTTATCTTTAATCTACTTACTTTCGAGCAAATTTAAAATGAATAGCAAGAAAAACAAAACCGAGAACTATACAAAGCGATCCGACAACAAGATATGCAATTCCCAGAAATGGATTTTTTCCTCCGATCCAAGTAGTTGTGCTTATAATAAAAGTTTTTCGCCCGTCAAAAGACGTAACTGGATAATCTTAAAAAAAATAGGAATTATTAATAGCAATAATGATTGAATTATTGCTGTGTAAACTAACTGTAATTAATTTTAATTTTATAATAGCCTTTCGGCAGCGAACTATTAAAATTAACTGTAGAATGATCAATTCTTCTGTATAATTTTCTGAAATTTGGCAAAGCTGCAGTTCTCATCCATACAATTAGATCTTCGTTTTTGAAACCATTATTGTTCGGATCCTCCGGATCCAATTCGGTGACATTTTTTTTCCAATTTATTGGTTTAATCGTATTGATGAAACTCTCAGGATTTTTGAATTTTACATCTTTATCAGTATTCCAAGCTATTCCAGTTCTTAATAGATTTATTTTTAACGGAGGACTTTGATCAGCTGCACCGGTATAATTTAGTTCAAATGAATCATTAAAAAGAGAGTTGGCAATGGCGCCACATGGAGCTATGAATTTTTTTACCCAATCCACTACTTGTTCATCATATGGCTTACATTCACTGTTCAGACTTTCGTATGAATTTCCTAATAGCTGGTTGTCATCTCGTGATTTTACATACCGCCTATGGTTTTGGTAAAAATTTCTAAGACCATAATAAACATAGACTGGGGCCTCAAAGTCCTCCTCCAGCTTAAAAGATATTTCACACAAACAAGTTGTTGTATCATTAATTAATTTTGAGCATGGTGTATTTGTACCAACAGAATTGCAATCAGTATAGTCATAAACAAACTCATTTACCTAAAATACATAAAATAAGTAACTTGACTTAAATACTTTAGACTTGATTTTTTACTTACTATATTGGAATAATGTAACAAGATACCACCGAGAATAACAAAAATAACTCCAATCGAAAAAAATAAAGGTAAAACGGTTTTAGCGGTAAGAATAGGTTGCCAAGCTGGCAATCTTTGCTGTTTCAATAATGTATCTATTTTTAAAATAAAAAAAAATAAATCATGTGACATTTGACAAAAATTATTAAACTAAAAATAACTTTTTATTTAGTTGAATTGAAAAAATAAAAAAAGAGAAGCTTCTTTACATCATGAGTTATATGATAAAATTTATATTTTTAATTAAACTAAATATCAGTTGAATTATCATAGCTTATTCTTTAAAACTTTCTTATTTTAAACGATTTATTTAAATATTTACTTAGCAATTTTAAATAAAATAAATTTCAAAATTTCAATGTTAAAAAAGTGTGGCAATTAGATCAATGATCAAATTTTTTCATTCATTCTTAAAAAAAATTTTGGGTTTACAATTTTTGGATAGCTTTTAAATATATGATTTTATGCAGTAGCATATTTTCATGTAAAGCCATTAACCTAAACATGTTCAACCATCTATTATGCATAATTCTGCATGATATATGAAAAATTAATCTTAACATTGAATGTTTACTCTAAAAATAGGCTTTTTATTAAAAATTTTTGAGCATCAATATAAAAATTTGATCTTAAACTTTAAGATGCTAAAAATTTTCATCACAAAATGTTGGCTGAATTGGAAAGTCTATCTCAAATGCTCATGCAGAAAAAAAATTTATTTTAAATTTTCATAAATTTAAATCAAATAACTAATACAAATGATATAAAAAATTATTGCGAGGAACGAGCTAAGTCGAGACGAGCTTAATAACCAAACAAGACCGTTCGGTTTTTGACTAAATCAATTTGATTTGAGGGGAAAGTAAGCAGAACTATTGGATTAGATTCAATTGATTCGCGAAAAAACAAATATCAATTGGACAATATTTTAATAATTCAAATTAAAAAAGAGGATTTAGTTAATTGATTCAATATAAAAAAAGACGTTTAACGTTTCGTTACTCGCATATCAAAAGCTCTGCTTCACTATCTTACTATTTTATCAAATGAACTAATGGTTTGTTATTAAAAAAAATTTAAAATTAATAAAAAACTTCAATTAATGTTTCAAATAATGTTTGTCTTGGTAAATAATTTTTCATAGATTAAAATGAAATAAATACTTTTTAATGTAAAACAATCATAGTGAATTTTGAAATAAATTTGTTTATATTTTAAGTGTTAAAGATTCATGCGCTAAAAATTTTTTATTCAGTTTGCTCATAAAAATCAGTATTTGAAACTAGAATGAGAGGCTTTCTAGCCTCATCTAGAATGCTTTGTGTAAATTATTTATATTTTGAGTCTAAGACTAGGAAAAATTTAATTAATTTCCATTGACATCAAGTTTAACTTTTTCTTTATAAAATAGTTCAAATATTAGAAAAACTCTAAAATTATTAATGCTTTGCAAGAATCGCAAACAGGTAAATTTTTTAAATAAATTAAAATTATTTATTATTCACAATAAAACAGGTGAAGAAGATGTATTTTAACTGGAAAAAAAAATTAATTTTAAAAGTATCACGTTTCTTTAACGTAGCTAGACATTTTAATCTAATTAAATTTTCGAAAAAATCAACTGTGTAAATAGATTCAAATTTTAAAAGTCAATTCTGCGCTAAACTAATATTAAAAATTAAAAGAAAATACTTTTTGGCCGCTTGGATTGTTTATTTTGAGGTTGTTCTGTTGACGAGACGATCGGTCCCGATGTAATGTCATCTCTGCTTCCTTCTGTCTTGTTATAACCACGGTTTATTGCACTAGATTTAGCTCGTTTTATCTGGTCTATATTGGTGATAACCGAATCGTTTTGATCCATTTTGAATTTTACTATCGTCAAATTAATAACGAAGCGTTGATGAAATTTCAAATAAAAGCTGTTCAATTACAGTTAAGATAAAAAATCATGACTTTTTTTTCTAATAAAATTAAAAAATTTATTAGACAAGAGAGATAAAAATTTAGTTAAAATGCAAATATGTTCTTATTCACTAATGAAAATCCTGTAATTAAAATAACAAAGGTAAATTAAATTTTTATCTCGAATTATAGACTCTAAATTGATGAATGTCGACTGAGATTATATAATCTAAGTCTATAAAAAAAATTAAATTTTGACTCTGGATGAACACTTTTACTGATTATTTTTCTCTTTTTATTTTTTTTTTTTGGGAAAATTTATGTTTTTTTTTTTCTAAAATTATGATCTTTCGATCCAAATATTACTCTAAAAATAAAATTATAAAATAAATTATAAAATATTATTATAATTGGAATATTTTCGCACTCGAACATTCACTAATCAATTTTAAGTTAACTAAAATATTAATCTAATGACCAAATAATATTAAATATTGGCTTGGACAAACTTTTTTTCCAACCTAAATAATTCTATTTCTAATTGTTTGCTAATTGAAAGAAAAATTACGAATTAAAATAAAATAAAATCTGTGATAGATAAACAATTTAATCAAGCAAAAACCTTAAATTAATCAAAACCTCTGTTTCCGTGCTTCATAAAATTTTGAACATTTGATATCAATTTAAATTTTTTTTTTATTAATTCATCGAATCGATGTCTGTAGCCATGACTACATGACTTGATTCTATAAATAAAGCAATTTTATGTAGAGAACAAAGGATGTTTGTTTGCAAAATTGGAATTTGGGAAAATAAAATGAAAAGCTTACGTCAATTGAATAAAATTTTTTGAATTTCTCCTGACTAAGAATGTTTTTACATTCACCAACTAACTAAAGAGACAAAAAATAAATTTCTATTTAATGGAAAACATATACTAACTTCAACCGAATGATGCAAAAAAAAATAATTATTGTCTTGGTGGCATCTGCAATCATAGAAACTTTTAGTAACAATTTATTAAATTTGGTTATTAAAAATTATAAGTTTTCTTGATGACGGCTTGTTGGTTTAAGACCAAGTTTTTCTTTAAATGGAAATAAAATGAAAATTATTTTGTTTATTTTGATTTTTTTCTTTGAAAAAATAAAAAAATTTGACATTCTAAAATTAAATAAATTACTACTTTAGTTAAAAAATTTAAATACAAAAAACATAAAAAAACGACTAAATGTAAAAAAAGTATTAATTTCAATGAACAAAAAATTAATTAAAAATTAATCAGCAAAGAAAAATTATCTTTTATGTTAAATTCAAATTAAGATGGTTGAGTCCAAAAAATTATCGATCTAAAACAAAATCTAATTAATGTACTCTATTTCATTATAAACATAGATTAGAAATTTGCTTATAAAAAAAAACTAACAGTTGTCAAGCTTTGAGTTTATTTTGCTAAAATTTGAAAAATTTATTATAATAACTGTTATAATTTTTGAATTAATTCAATCTAAAATAGAATTATTTTTTGATATTCAATACTTCTATTCTAACAAATCCTTTCTTTTAGTTTTTAAATTAATTTGACGATTTCCAAAAAAAAAAAAGATTTGAATTATGAGTAATTAAACTATGCCGAAAGTTTGGAGGCGTTTGCAGCGAATTGGTAAAAAAGCCACTAAATTTAAATTCACTACATTTGACCATAATGTTGCCATAAATTGTGTTTCAAAATGGCAGCCAAATGAAGTTTGCATCACATGGACTCATAGAAACAGAAAGTATCAATCGCGGGTAATTTTTCATGGGACATGAATTTTTGTGGCTTTACCATTTTTAAAGTATTCAAAATGGGAGCCAGGATTGACAAATGTTTACGAAGGTACTGTTGAATGGGAAAAATCAAAAGATCAAATTGAGTTTGATGTCACGCTTTACAAGTCAATTAATGAAAATGACTATGAAGAAAAAGAATGGACTTTGACGATTGAGAGTGTAATTTAGTGAACCAATAAATACTAAAACTATTCAATTGATATTCTTAAAGGATAATTCAGATGGTAAAAAGCGAACATTGGCTACAGGAAAGTTTAATCTGGAAAAATATGTGAGCTTGGAGCCTTTTTTTCAGACTGAAGTTCATAATTTTAGCTTAAAACCAGCATCTAGCAAGATAAAATCAGTAACTATATCATTCCAAATTGCTTGTCAGTTTATTAAAGAAGGAAAAGCAACGTAAGATCTTTTATTTATTTTAAAAGTTGAGTTTAAAAATTTTTAGAGCATAAATTTTACTTTTTGAAATTTTGATTTATCCAAAGTTTGCTTTAGACCTCATTCTTAAATGAGGTGAAAATTAATTTGGATTTTTTCAGTTCTATTCACAAAATATTAATTAATGACTCCTCCATTATAACTAAGTTTTCATTCATAAAATGTTAAATTCTAATTGCTAAATTTTTTGGCTAGTTTTGATACAAAAAACCAATTTCAAAAATTTAGCATTTGCTCGATACAAATTATTTATGGATAGATTTTTTTCAAAAAAATAATTTTAATTGAAATTCACTATGGAACAAAAATTAAAAATCTTATTTAATTTTTGTTCTATATTTGAAAAAAATAAACTTTTACAACATTTTAATAAAATTTATATGCAAAAAATTTACAAAAAAATAAATCAATTAAATCTAATATTTATATATTCATTCATGAATACATTTGTCATTTTATATTAAAATATCAAATATAATAATTTGATGATTGCCTTTAAAAAAAAATTTTAAGTTTTTTTTTTTAAATGTAATTTTTATTTTTAAATTAAGTATTGATTTCTCTAAAAAAAATAAATTTAATATGTACCTTTAAAAGTCTATTATCTTTTTTGAATTACTGAAGATTTTTAATTTGATTTATTTTTGAATTTAAATTTAAAAAAATTAAGATAAATATTCTCAAATAATTATAAACTCCACTTTTTCGAAAATTATTTTATACCAAATAGAAAAAATAATTAAATATTTCCGCTGAGATTAAAAACTTTTAATTAGCAGCTTTAAGTTATCCTACTTTTTCTAATATTCAAAAATTTGATTACAAAATTTTTATATACTATTTTTTGTTAATTCATATAAATATTTATCTGAAAAATATTTAAATGGACTTAACAATTATATCCAATTTTTGAAATTAATTAGCTTTGCGAATTAATTCTTTTACTCTTACAGGGATGAAGACATGATAAGCATTGCTTCTTATATGTCAACTGCTTCAACGGCAACAAACACTTGTTCAAATATTTTAGGCGAACATAAGTACGATGGAAATTCATTATATAGAGAAAACAATTTAAAATCGGATCGCTTTATGGCAAATGATAGTGAAATATTTGAAAGTGAAGAGCCTGATATAGACTCCTATTTCAATAATAATTTCAAAACCAAATTAGACAATATAGCCTTTAACTTTATGGAGAGCACATCTAATAATACATTGACAAACACTCCAACAAATTCAGAAAGAGATTCTCTTCCAGTTATTAAAAAAAGCAACATCCCTCAAAATAAATCTTGTGTATCAGCATCAAATTTAGCCATAATGCCATCTTTAAAAAATTTAACTTTGACAAATTCGAATAAAAATACTAAGCTTTCAAAAACTCAGAAAGACACCGAAAAAAATCACCCAAAAGAGATGAATCTTTTTTTGGAATCAAATGACACTGTTTCTAACCCGTTTGAAGACGAAACAACTGATGATTCGAATCCATTTGTGAATGATGAATCGTCTGAAAATACAGCAATTGAGGTTGATAGAAATTTTAACATAAAGCTAAATTCTAAAAATAATGAATTAAACGAGGATGATTCGAATAAGACTAGTAAAGATTTGCTTGACTGGTGCAAAGATATTGTTCAATGTTCTAAGTTGTTAAATCACAAATTATTGAGTGAACTAGAAGTAAATGATTTTGCAGGATCATGGATTAATGGAATAGCATTTTGTGTTATAATTCATCATTTCAGGCCTAATTTAATGTGAGTTTTATTTTATTTTTTCCCAAATTTTTTTCAAAAATTTTTCAAAATTATTTTGCTAAGCTTTCAATTGAAAGCAATATATTTAATTTATCATTAATTTATATCATAATATCATTAATTTTGATAAATTTTCAATTATATAGTTATATTTATATTGTAAAATAATGTAAAGGAGTGTCTAAATTAGCTTTTATAATCTTTAATAAAGCTATAATTTTAGTTAAAGCGGATAATTCGATTAACAATCAGCAAATTATGTTAACTATTTTGTAAACATTATTTCTTGTTAACATAATTTGTTATCAAATTGTTACCAACAAAACCGATGGTCCCTTTTTTGCTAAAATTTTCTGTTAACACAATCGGGTAGACCCCAGTTTTTATTACAAAAATTTTTTTTAATAAATCATATAAATAATTGAATGAAAAAATTTTGATTCAATGAATGTACTCAGCTCTCCTCCGGCTACATCCTAAATATTTTAACTTTAGTTAATTAATACAAAATTTTAAAATAAATTTTTCACTGATTTTTATCTAAAAAAAATTATATGGATTAGAAAAAAAATGAATTCACAATACTTTTCGGCTAATCGATACTACACTTAACGATAATACAAATCTTTTAATATGGCTAAGATTTTTTCTCCAGTAAAGCCATAATATACCTGAAAAGTGTTTCAATATGTATTTTTGAATAAATTACTAAACTTTTAGTTATCGGATAATACATTAGATCAACTCGCTTTATCGGTCAAAAAAATAATTATTTTTCTATTTCATAAGATTTTAAAGCTAATTTTTTTTTTCTAACTTAAACGTTCCAAGACTTTGCAATTCGGTTAATTCAAAAGCTAATGTTAAGATCAATAATTAGTTTTTAATTTGCAATTATTTTAATCTCTTTTTAAACACAAACATTTGAGTAATTATTTTTCTAAATTCAAACACACATCATTTTTTCAATACATTTCTTATTTTTTGATCATTATAAAAATGATTTTAAAATTTAGTACCGGAGGATCTTTTCATCGCTTTATGTTACATTTTTTCTTTAAAAGAAAGGATGTTAATTTATAGAATCCTCAGATTCTAGAACTTATAAAAAAATTTAATAAAATACATTTTGAAAAGTTTAAATTTTTCTATTTGCAGATCAATTTATATGTTTTTAAAATAAAAAGTAATAAATTTAAATTTTTTCTTTATTTAAAGCAATTTGAATAACCTAAGCGAATCAGACTATAAATCAAATTTAAAACAAGCTTTTAATGCAACAGATAAGGAGTCAATAGTAAGAGTAGTGGATTATGTTGATTTTTTGAACCGAAAAAACCTAGATCGTCTATCCATCATGACTTATTTGTACCAAATTAGAGAAAAATATGACCCATCTAATCCGAACTCATTTAACCTTTCTCCAAAGTCAAAAACTTTAACTGCGTTTAGTCAAGAAACGAAGGCTACAAATCATTTAAGTTATGTTGCTACTCCGACTTCGACTGAAAAAAAGGAAATAAAATCTGTTAGAAAAAGAACTGATTTAACAGATAATAGACAAATAAAAAATTCATTTTTCAATCCTTTCGATTCTGAAGATGATGAATCGGCAAAAGAAAGATGTGTTAAAGAGAAAAAAAAAGGAATTATCGAAATTGGATCTGATGAAGTCCAAACAAATAATCAAAAAATGCGAACACCAAATAAAAAAGTAAAAATTTTTAAAAATATTCAAAAATAATCTAAATTTTCTAGGTGGCTTCGGATAAATTTTCAAAATTTATCACTCCTAAAAGCAAAACAATGGCTCCTAAAAAAAATCCATCTAGTGAGGAATTGATCAATAAGGCAAAAAAATTAATGGAAAGAAATAAAGTAAAAATAAAGGAATTTTTTTTTTATTCAATTAAATTTTTTACTTAGAGTTTTGAAGAAAACGATGAATTGAGAAAAAAAGTGGACAAAATAATTAACGAGTCCAAAAATATTTTAAGAAAGCCTTCAATAGATTTGATCAAGTCATCCAATCCTTTTGAAGAAGAGGATGAAGAGTTGGTCGGAGCTGAATACATCAGCCAAGAGATTATTAATATAAGACAAAAACAAAAAGAACTTGATGATAAAGGAGCATTGATAGAAAAACAATTGCGTTCTATTATGAAAAAAACAAATTCGGAAGAATACAATAAAATAAGCGATAAGGACAAAAAGCTTGAGGACAAGTTATTAAAAGAATGGTTTTTGTTGGTAAACGAAAGAAACGTTTTGTTGCATCAACAACAAGAGCTAGAGATACTGTATATTTTTTTTATCTAAAAATTATTGATTTTTAATTTTATTATCAAAAATAAAGTCAAAATGAAAAAAGTCTAGAGAAACGATCCCAAATTCTTAGTGACCAGCTCAGAAATTTAATGCAAATTGAAGATGATTTGAAGACTGAAGAACAAAAAAAAACTGAAAGCCTTCTTTTTAATGAACTTATTAATTTAGTAAACAAACGAAATGAACTAGTGCTACAATTGGATGAAGAAAATAAATTGTATTCTATTTAGCTTGATAAAAATTTTTGTTTGATCTATTTTTTACTAAGGTTAAATGAAGAAGAGTGTATAAATGAATATATTGTTAACAAGTCTACTTTTCAACCGCAACAAACTCAGTGTGTTGTTCAATAGAATCAGTTCAGCATTAAATTTTCCATAATTTATAATACAAAAATATCATTTTAAAATCATTTTTTTAAAAACATATTTTCCCAAAAAAATTTTAAAATAACAGTGTTAAATTCATTTTAAAAAACAATAAACAACAATTTATATTTATATTTTTTTTTTATTTGTAATAAAAATTTATAATAATAAAGAATAAAATCCAAAGCTTTATATTCTTTATATTTTTTCTAGAAAAACTTTAAAAAGCTTATACCTAAAATTTATTAAATAAGCACTGGTGGTTCAGTGGTAGAATGCTCGCCTGCCACGCGGGCGGCCCGGGTTCGATTCCCGGCCAGTGCATTTTTTAGAAAAATCAAATGATTTATTATTATTGATTTATTTACTTAATATTAATTCGAGTCTAAATCAATTTCAATTTATTAAAAAAAAAATTATTAAATTGTTTTTAAGTTTACATTTTTATTTAATGATAAAAAAAATCTGATTAAATAAAATTATATTTTCATCGATACTCCAATGCTATATATTCTTTACTCGGGTTCGATTCCCGGCTAGTGCATTTTTGATGAATAACATATTAAAAAATTGAAACACAATATTGCGTAATTGCCCAGTCACAAAAAAACGATGATTAATCGATGAAAACTAATACATGAATCATTAATGAGTTGATGAACCATTTCATCTAATTTCTATGGTAAAAATTAGAATATTTATTCGAAAATAATCGATGAAAATAAGGATCTGTCTAGAGTAAAGAATATATAGCATTGGAGTATCGATGAAAATATAATTTTATTTAATCAGATTTTTTTTATCATTAAATAAAAATGTAAACTTAAAAACAATTTAATAATTTTTTTTTTAATAAATTGAAATTGATTTAGACTCGAATTAATATTAAGTAAATAAATCAATAATAATAAATCATTTGATTTTTCTAAAAAATGCACTGGCCGGGAATCGAACCCGGGCCGCCCGCGTGGCAGGCGAGCATTCTACCACTGAACCACCAGTGCTAACAATTAGTCAAGGTTTCTTGTTATATATTTAATAAATAATTTTAAATTTTGTTTAAATGCTAAATTTGTCAAGTTAAATCACGTGATTTTAAAAGAACGCTATTTTGAAATTTTCTCTTAAAAATTTTCAAATTTACACCCTTCAAATTTTTATTTAAAATAATGCCATCCAAGGTAATTTTCATTTGTATTTTTAAATCAAACTAATCGTTTTTATGGTCAAAAAATTTGCTCAAAGAAAATTTTTTGTTTACGAAATTTGTTTTTTTTTTATTTTTAGCCAGTTCTATGGAATTTTTTTCGAAGCTCAGCTTCTTGGCGAGTTAGAATAGGTTTGAAAAATAAGCTAGCTTAAAAAAAGTTTGAATAATCTCTTTATTATTTAATAGCATTGGCACTAAAAGAAATTGAATATGAGTATAAAATAGTCAATTTGTTAACAGGAGAACAAGTATTTGATCTATTGTTAAAATTACATTATAAAAGTTATATTTGGAATAGTTGAGCGAGGAATTTACTAAATTAAACTCAAAACAAGAAATTCCAATTTTGGAAATCGATGGACTTCATCTTACCCAATCGGTAAAATGTTATTTATTCAAGCAAGATTCTTTTTCTATTCAAAAAATTAATTAAAGCTGCCTATTATTGAGTATTTAGATGAAACAAGACCACAAGAACCTAGATTAATCCCAAAAGATCCAGTTATACGATGTAAGGCTCGGGCTATTGCTGAAATAATCAACTCAGGTATTCAGCCCTATCAAAATACGAATGTGTTAAAGCGCTTGGTCGCTGAGATTGGCGAAGAGAAGAAAAACGAATGGCTTAAACATTACTTAACAAAAGGATTTAGAGCGATCGAAACTGCCTTAATACAATCAAGCGGAAAATATTGTGTCGGAGATTGCTTAACAATTGCTGATCTTTGTTTGGTACCACAAGTATATTCTGCTCACAGATTTAATGTCAGCTTACAAGATTTTCCAACTATTCTCAGAGTGAATGCTGAACTTGAAAAAATACCAGCTTTTCAAAAGTCTCATGCTCACGCTCAAATAGACACCCCTGATGAATTCAAAGGAAAATAACTGTGGAAAATTAATAAGAAATTAGTTATATTTAAAAAAAATTATTCGTCATTATTTCCAATTTATTTATTATTATTTCAAGGCTAATCAACAGACTAGCCCTTGTCTAATAGATTGACTATCATTTATTTATATTATAATAAAAGTTTATTACTTTAAAAAATAAAATAGTAGTTTTGACTAATTAGAAAAATTAAACATTGAAAAATTTAAATCAAATCTTTTAAATTTTTTAACAAAATCTATAAAAATTAAATTTATTTTATTGTAAATAGAAAGCTTGAAAGTTTTGAATTTCAACATTGATTTTTTGATCATAAAATGTCAAATGTAAGATTATGTCATCAAATTTAA
This sequence comes from Brachionus koreanus, assembly GCA_016987375.1. Classification (NCBI taxonomy): domain Eukaryota; kingdom Metazoa; phylum Rotifera; class Eurotatoria; order Ploima; family Brachionidae; genus Brachionus; species Brachionus koreanus. Next base: position 1,777,491 of record PJRA01000160.1, read on the forward strand.
ACTTAATCAATTTAAATATCGAAAAATAATAACTCTCAGCTAGTTTAATTATTGCTTCTTTTGAAAAATAACACATAAGAGTTGAGGAGAAGTCAAAGTAGGGTAAAAAAAAAGTTTTAAAAAACTGTATCTTAACAGAAGTTGACAGATAGAAGAGTCTTTTAATACTAAATAATTTTTTATTCACAACTAAAGAGATGGTACAAGCTTGTTTAGAAAAATTTAAATCTTGATCAATCTTAAAGGCCAATAGGCTTATTTTCTTAACAACTTTTATATGATTACCACATAAATTTACCATTTCAGGAATATTACAAGTTTTATTTGAAAAAATCATACAGAATGTTTTCGACCAATTTATATCAATCTTATTATAAAAACACCATTAATTTAAGCTACTAATAAATAAATAAATGAAAATTTACTAATTCTTAATGTCAAATTTTTTTAACAAAAAAGGGAAGTTGTTCACAAAAATGAGAAAGAGAAGATCCTTGTGGCACACCTAGTTTAAGAGGTACAGGTTTTGATTTTTGATTTTTTCTAACCAATGCTATTACTATCTGTGATCTATATATGAAATAATTAGAAAGGAGACTCAGAGAGTCATTGTCAAATCCATAATGAAACAATTTTAAAAGAAGAAGATTAGAATCAATCACATCAAAAGCTTTTTTAAAGTCAATAAATAAAGATAAAGCTGTCAATTTTTTCCCTGGCAAAATTCAGCTCACTTAGATATTCATGAACAGCTGTTTGACATGAGCGTCCAGATCTAAAACCGTGCTGATCATTAAAAAATATACCATTATTTCTAATTTATTTAAACGAAAACATCAATGATTTAGCTATCAAGCTTTTAATTAATCAATTTAACTATTCATAAAAATATTGTTTAATAAAAATAATTTGATTCAATTATTTTAAGACTTAATATTCATGTTTTGAAAATAATTACCTGCTTTTTAAAGTAAAAGGAATACTTTGGATATCACATGTGAGAGATTATCTTGGGTTTAAAATGGATTTATTGAGTGCATATTTATAGAGAAAGATTTTGCTTAAAAAGTAAATAATATATTTGGAAACGGGCGACAAATTTTATTACTTAAATTACAAGAAATTAGATTTCATAAAACACTTTATAATTTGCGCGTTATCGAAAAAGACAATTTTTCTTCTTTATTGAGTATTATTTACAGTCTTGGGTACCGTCAGTGGTGGCCATTGGACCACCAAAAAATTTGATATTTAATTTGGTTTTGATGGCCGTGTACTAAAATGAAATTCAAAAAAATTTCAAATATGAAAATTTGATGGATAAAAGAATTAAGTAAAGAAAAAATAACAAAATTTAGAGAAAAAAATTTAAACCATGCCGCCATCAAGACTGTCAACACCAAATTTTGGCGATAGAATTTTTAAATATTTTTGGTTCATTTTACTTTATAGCTCAAATGTAAAAATCAGTAATTATCAAAAAGCTGCTAAAAGAAGCAATTAAATCATGTCTAAAGGATATGGTGCAATATTTGTCGAAAATTATTAAATATGTCTTATACAATCTTTTTTTATATTTTTATAAATTATTCAATCCAGAAACTCTTAAAGACTAACACCCTTTATTTTATTTAATTTTTAACTATTATTGATTAAACAAAAAGATTTACCAAAAAATTGATTTATTTTTTGGATTCTTCAAAGAAATTTTGGCTGATTCAAATTTATAAGAATATAGAAAAAAAAAGTATAAGTAGTAGTAAAAGTGTATGAGAAATATAAAAAAAAATTTCGAAAAATACTTCTTCATTAAATAAATTCAATTTTATTCAAATATAATTTGTTTCAGAGACCCAATTTGATAGAAATCATTTTAGGTCAGAAGTAAAAAATAAAATTTTATAGGCTTTTTTAGACGCTTTTATTAGATCATCAAAAAGGAAAAAATCATTATCACTTTGATTGACGTCTATCTTATTTAACAAATCTTAATTCGAAAGTGATAAATTCAAAATAAGAAAAAAATTCAACATTTTTTTTTCTTTTAGAAACATAGCAAACATTTTCAAAAAGTTTACTAGCTACCTACAATATCTGTTTCTTTAATTAAATTGTTAAAAAATTTAATTGATCTAAGCAAGAAATTTAATTTTTAACTATTATTTTGGTATTTATAAAAAAAAATAATCTTAGAAAATAATCTAAGGAAGACCAAAGATGACTTGTAGGAGAACAGTTGAAAGAAAGCTGGAATTGATGAATTTTACATGTAGAAAAGTAGATATTTGCACCACAGATTGAGTAGAATGTGTTGGATATGTACATGCCATATGCTTTATTGGAATAAGAAAACAAAATGTTAAATTAAAGAAGATTTAACACTCGCACTGGATTTGGCACTTTATGTTACATCTTTTCTTTGTCTTTAGTTGAATAAGAATAATCGTTTTTGAATTTTTTTTAATCAGAAAACAAAACTCAAAAATATAAAAAAATATTTTTTTTTGTTACAAAATATGGTTATTTTCAAGGAATAAAAAGCAAAAAGAAAAGGGAGAACAAAGGATTGAAAAAACCCTCTGGGTTTTGAGTCTTAATTAAAGCTATTAAGAAAACAAACATTTTTATGCTGTTTTCCTGTTGACTTATAAAAAAAATTTTGTTAAGAAAATTTCTAATATTTTAAATTTTTTCTACATTTTGATGGAAAAAAGTTCATTTCAAATTTAACTAATACAGAGACATGGATTAAAGATACCTTTTAAAACTTTTATTGTTTATTTAATTTTATTATCAAAAAGTGTAACATAAAATTTACAATAGTTAAAATTTTGAGAACTTTCAACAAAAAAAAATATATATTTGTTCGAACTAGTTTGATTTTTTGTTTTAGAAAAAATTTACAAAATTCGATTTTGTTTGAGTAGAAATACAAATTTTCGATTTTTTTAAATTTTGTACTAGATTTAAATTGCCAGCAAAATATCCATAATTCGATTGTTTAAATCGGTTAACTAAAAATTTAGACAATTTGTCTTAATAAAATATTTTAAAATAAAACTCAATTAATTGAGAGACTCGACGTAGTCGTTTGGATTTTCGGAGCCTACGCCCGATTCTCGTGACGGTGATTTTTTAAGTCCTCTTTTTTCAGCACTCCGCCTCTCGTGAATCTAGATAAAAATTTTTGTTTTCAAAATTTTTCGATTTAAATAGATTAAGCTAACCTGTTCCGATATATTTGATAAATTTTTCATTGCTTCTTTATATGTGATCTTAGCATGTGCTAAAGCACGTTCCAACTCGTCTATTCGTGATTTTTGCGCCTCCATTTGGACATTCCATCGGTTTTTTTCTTCGTAATACGGCTGAGATTTATTGATAGATTTTTTTAAATCCTTTTCTAAAGCTAGACACCGTTCTTCGGACATTTGAAATTCTGCGGTTTTTTGGCGATGACTCTCTTCAGCTTGATCGACCATTTTTTTGCTAATATTAATTTTCGTGATAGTACTGCTCATGTGTTCTTGCCAAACGTCCGGTATTTCACCGGACAAATTATGCTCGGCCACAGAAAGAGTCTCTTTGGCAGTTTTAAACAAACTATAGGCTTTTTGATACTCTTGAACTGCTTTTTGAGTTTCAGAACGTAACTTGAAAATAAACATAATTATAAAATGATTAAGATTTTATTTTTATTTTATAAAAAAAAATTTAAAAATTTTTAAAGATATTTATTAAATTTTGAAATGAATATTGACCAACTTTATTGTCATATTTAATTGAAAATAAAATCAAAGCTTCATTTTCTAATAAAATGTGAAGCTAAATAAACTAAAAATTTTAATGAACTCTTTTGCTTAAATATATTTTTTCCAATTTTTAGATTAATGATGCAGCATAATAAGAAGAGAATTGAGAGACTAAGCCATGATTTTAGTTTCTAATAATTTTTAATGAATATGAAAATATTCACCAGGTCAAAAAGGCATAAACGCAGCTTTGGTGCATACATGAAAGTCTTGAAATTTCTACAAAAAATAAAAATCAAGTTTTCAGATAATGTATTTGATCTAGCGTTATAAATGGGAAATTTGATAATCATTACTTAATATTAAATTTTTTAAAAAAAATTTCTAACAATAGTGCTCTATTAATTATGGTTTTATTAAAACTCTCGTTATATTATTAATTTTTGAAATTTGCATTTAATAAAAAACAATCTGAATATGCAGTCTTGCTTTCTGAAATAAATTTGCTTAAAAAAAAAACTTTTAGAAAATTAATAAAAATAAATTTTATAAGTATTTGGTGTGATGATTTGTATGATGAATAAGTTCAAAAATTTTCAATTGGTCTTCCTTAAATTATAAATTAATCTTTTTTTAATTTTTAAGTTGAGCTAAAGAATTTTTATTTTTAATTAGTGTTGGATCCGTACACACGGTCAGTGGTCCGGTAAAAATTATTTGTGGCCGAGGCCAACCAAAAACCAGCGGCTATAAATACGGCCAACTATTTTGCCGGCGGTTATTTGGTCGGTCTCCCAAACGATCTAATTTTTCATCCAAAATAAAGATTTGTAAATTTATAATTATTTAATTAAATATTAAGTATTAAAATTTGGAAAAATTTATGAATCAAAGACAATTTAAATATTTTTTAGATAAAATATTTATATAAATATTTTTTTAGTATTAGTTTATGAAAATGAGTTTTGCATGGAAAAGTATTCAAAACTCTGTCATTTTTTTAAAAGAAAATTTTGATATTCTTTTCAACATTTTCAACATCAGCACATAAACAAACTGACATTATCAACAGACTTATTTATCAAAGACAATTTAAATATTTTGAAAATATTTTTTAACCAAAAATCTTCTTCGAAAATTACTCAAGGCATTTTGTTTTAAAAAATGATATTTTTTAAAATTTCAATCAAAAATATTTCATATACTAGTTGGCTGTATTTATGGCCGTATTTTTTTGCGGCCAAAATTTGAGACCGTTTTGAGGACCGGCCGTCTGGCCCCAAAAAACCGTCTGCGATTTCGACCGGTTCGCTAAGACCGCATCCAACACTATTTTTAATTACTCAATAAAAGATACGGGGCATTTAAAATAATTAAATTTTCAGCCTATTTTATTTTCTTTTAGAACTTGATGCGCTGATTAAGAATATATGTGAAATTTTGCTAATTACTAAATTTTTTCATATTCAATGGCTTGTCAAAGTTTGAGACTATAGTTGAAGGCATAATTTTTGTTTTATGAAAGATTAAAGATTTTAAGTTTTTTTAAATTCCTTTTTATACTCTATTTTGTATTTTTTACTCTATTTTGAAAAAACTTTTTTCATTTTCTCTAAATTGATTATTTTTTATATCCTCTTATTTTTACTTTTTTGCCTATGAGGCTTGAATTAATAATAATAAATAAATAAATTAAAGATTTTTACTGTAATTAAAGTAATTAATTAAAGTAAGTAGGATTTCAAAATTTTTTTCAGTTTGGTTATCACTGTTTCTTTATTTTAAAAAATTAGAGAAAACTACCAATAAAGTAATTTTTTCTATCAGAGCGCTTGGTGCGGAAAGAATCTAAAAAAGCTATCTTCTTTTTAAGGAAACAAAAACTGTTACAAAGATTTTGGCAATCATTTTAGGCATATTTCACTAGAAAAATTGTCAAAATATAAGAAATTAGGTATACCTTTTCGGTTAAATTTAGAGCTTCATAATACGGCTTTGATTTGATAATAGATGAACCAAATTTTTTTTGCAAAAATTCTAATCTTTGTAGCTGTCGATTTCTGGTTGTATTGAAAAGATTTTTCGCATCCTTTTTAAAACAAAATATTTTAATTATATTTTTTTTATTTGCAAAGTACTTCTAGTTCATTTTCCATTTTGTTTATATCCGAACTTGCTTGATTGAGTCGCTCAAGCTCTTCCTAAAATTTAAATTTGAATTTTCTCAAGTCTACCAAACCAAAAATAGCCGCTTACTTGAATTCGTGGATCGAGTGTTTCTGAATCATCATCAAAAGTTGTACCAAGTTCTTCTATAAGTGACATGTTCTGTACATAACGCAAATTTTCAAACAAACGTAAAAACAAAAACAAATGCGGAATTAGATTTATTAAAACTCGGTCTTTATCTTAAATTTTTTTAATTCTGATCAGACACAGACAGCTGTAATGGTTTTTAAAATATGATAAGACTTTTTAATTGGCTCGAAACTAAAAGCTTCATCTCAGTAGCTATGAGCAAGCCAACTATCCATTTTTTTTAATATAGACTTAGGTTAATTATGGACTAATTATCAAAAATTTCTACTTAAAAACAAAATGCTAATATAAGAATTTTGTTTAGCATTTTTCTTAAATTATCCAAATATCTCTAGATTCATAATAATTAAATTAAAATAATTTATTCAAATTAAAATTTAGCTTTTGGATTAAAACAAATGTAGACTGTAAATATGTCTGTTCTAAATTAAACCAAAACCATATAGGTTTGATAGACACTAACTTTTTCCTAATATTTTTTATAAAGAGAATTACAAAGGAACTTAAAAATTTAAATTAAACGATGAAAATTAATTATTTTTATTTAAAAATAGATAAACTGAAAATTATAAGTTAAATTAAAAAGAAATATAGAAAAAGGTCATAAATAAAATTCTTTCCCTACGCAAATATTTTTTTCGTATTTCTTATTTTTAGTGTTTGTTACTTCAAGTTTCATAATACAACCTTTGATTCATGAAAACATAGAATTAAATAATACTTTTTCTAAAATTATTTTCTTTATAATAATTATGAAAAAATCCTATTTTTTAGATTAACTTTATTGACATTATTTTCTAACTTAAAAATATTAGAAAAACAAACATTTTTGTTTTTTTTTTGTTATTTAATCTTTTTATATTAAATCAAAATTTGTCATCCATCACCTGTGGCGTTTGTTGAGAAATTTTGATTTTAAACCAAGTATCAAAACGTGAATTAAACACAATAAAAATTCATGTGAAATTCTAAGGCAAGAAAAAATCTTGCAAGTTAAAATTTTTTCAAAATTTTGCTTGCCATTGTGAAAATAAAATAATTCACTTATTTGACTCAAAAATAAAATTCTTAAGTTATTCAAAGGTTTGAATAACTTGGATCTTGGTAACAGTATTTTTTGTCTCTTTTATTTTAAAAATTCTAAATATTATATTCTCACTTTTTTTATTCAAGATTTGATTTGAATAAATTTGCCTTTCCTTGAAAATTTCTTTAAATTCACTTGCTTGGTTTTCCTGAAAAATTGGAAATGAAATTTTATTGAAAAATTAATATTCAACTGATCATGATTTCAAATCGTATCATATTTATGTAATATTCAAAATAATATATAGCAATATAGAAAAATAAAATTTGGTTCCACATTATAATAACTCTTAAGAAAAATTTAACATTTTGTTAATTTCTTTTTATTCAATTCACACCCTAGTTCCAAATAAAATCAAACTCAATAAAATAATTAAAGAATTTAATTAAAAAAATAAATTAAAATTGAGTTAAGACTACTTGGAAAATATGATATTATGCATTGTCTTCAAGAAACCAATTTTTGTTTTTCCATAATTAGATTTAAAAATATATTTATGAATTAAAAAAAAATTTCAAATATTTTTATCAGGTCAATCTACGATTTTTTTTTATTTTAAAATTTATTTTTAAAGCTAAATAAATTAGGCTTATAAATTTAAGGACTCAAAATTATTTTGCATATGAACGAAGCCTATTTCTTTTAAAATTTTTATCTTAACAAATAGTTTATGTTTGATTTAAATAAGAAGGTTCTTGAAAATTTTAAAAATATTACAAAACTTTTAGGTCAGAATGAAAACTTAAATTAAAAATTAAATATTCCATATTATTTTCTAAAAATTAATTTTTCCACACTTTTTAGACAAATTCCTTATTATAGAAATTTTATCACCCGACAGAAAATTTAAATAAATAATTTTTAAATAAAAATTCATCATTTTCAACATTTGTTATAAATTAATTGAAAAATATAAAATTAAATTTGTAAATAAAGAAAGGATTTGCTACAAACAGATAAAGTTTTGTCTATTTCAAAATTAATCTAAATAAACCCATAAATATCAATATAATTTGAGCTTAGAATATGGATTATAACCACAGTTGAGCTGAATCTATTTTATAATCTTCTATGAGAAATTTTTAGTCTTTCTTAATTTAAAGAAAAAAAATTTAAATTTGGCATACTGAATTAACTTTATTTTTAAATTTTCTAAATGTAAAGAATTTATTTTGAATTCCAATATTCGGCCAAAGCTTGTTCATCAGATTTATTTTTTCTTATTTCTTCTAGTTCATCTTGTTTGGTCAAATGATATTTTCCTCTCATGAATTCTGGTAATGGCTTGTAACGAGGACAAGCTATTTGACCTTCGACTAAACAAATACAGTATCTTGAGCATCCTTCTCCAAAATTAGCCTGATTTGTTTGCGCCTCTCGTTCAATTTCTTCAGCAGTTTTTCCCACTAATTTCTCACAATATTCCAATATCTCATGTTCTTTTTTTTTATAACAATTTACGTATATGCTATTTATCTTGTCATCTTCAAGTGTATGAAATGTAATAAATGGAGTTTTAACAATATTTTTCAATTGAACACATTGAACATGAGGATTTTTGTATTGAATTTGGGCCAAGTGCCAAAATACGAATCGACGTAGACCATCACTCTCAGGTTCAGTTTCATGATAATTTATAGTACAAACTTTAACTTTTTCTTTAAATACTAGAGTTCCTCCTTTTAGATAATCTATTGTACGCCGCCATGCAGCTGGACCTTTTTTAAAAGGCATTTTTAATTTTTGTTTTCAATGAAATTTTACCAAAAATTTAAATTTTATGTTTGTTTTCATTTAATATACGTATAAATAAAATTATTATAACAAAGTTTTGTTAATTTTGTTTTAATTTTATAACAATTTGTTTATTTCAAATTTTAAGATTTTAATTTAAAAATCCAATTTTAAAATAATTTCATTTGATTGAGGGTATCTCAGTAGATGATTCAAGATTATGAGTTTTTAATGATATTTCAAAAATTTTTGATGAATTTAAAATATTAAGTTGGCTGTAATTTTTAAATTTTATATGTGAAAATAATTAATTTGATATTTATTTAAAGAATTATTTTATTGATTATTTACTTATTTGTATCGAGCTAGTGCTCCTTGAGAATAAATATGAAATAAAGTTAAATTAGACAAAAAAAACAAATTAAATAAGTTAAAATAAAACATAAAGAAAATTAAAAATAATGTATTGAAATATCTAGAGATTGGACATTTTAAAATATTTTTTAGTTCAAGAAAAATTCTAAGGAAACAATTACAAAATTAAGCAAGTTATTAAATAAAGCTTTATTTGAAACCTTCTTTGTATTTTCCCACTAATCTGACGACCAAAGGAACATAATGACTCAGTCCTGCCCTTTCATATTTTTCACTCGATTATTATTACTCAAGTCGTGGATTACAGTGCTCTTTTAATTAATCCAACATTGGTCCAAATGTAAATTTGGGGTCTAACTGGATGTCTAAAAATTTGATGTTATTTAACAGATAAGATAAGGAGGTAAATTAATTCTTATTAGCAAGTAAATAAGTCCATCATGACATCATGACAAGTCTTTTGACTTGACTTTTAATTTTTTTTTTTTGAAAAAAAAGTCAGTATTGATTACATTTTTATTTAAGTTGAAATTTTAATTTAAAAATTAAATGTCAAAATTAATAAGATTAAATTATTCGATAAAATTAAAGAATTTTTTTTTCTTTATTAAAGTTTCATCTTGTGGAAAACTCAAAAAAAGTCTTTTTAAAGTCTTTTTAACGGGTTGATGTCTTTGGTCACATAATTTAAGTTTTTATTCATCCATGTAGAGCAGTCAATTGAAAAGTGGGCAGATGCCAAGTCAAGCCAGAAAACCTAGTCAAAGTACATCGATGATACTTATGTATGAATGAAAGAAGCCGTTTATTCAAGCATTCGTTGATATAGATATCGGAACTGATGGCAAGCGACTATGATCTTCATATCATTTGTGTTATATCTGGCAATGTGAAATATTAGTACAAATAGTGAGTCAAAGACATCTGGCTTGTAAATTTGATATCCACCAATGAACAGTTGGTTGGCAATTGAAAATGCGAATTTCATCAAGAAAGCGTGAAAAAAATATGAAAAAGCCAATTACTTGCTTAGCGCAAAACTTTCAAATATGCTATTTCGTTCACCATGTTCACTTATTTTGGACGGATACCAAATTTACAAGTCAGATGTCTTTGACTCACTCCAGTTCGGTTATTGGTCAATGTTTTCAGTTTTTTCTTCGTTGAAGTTGTCCAGGTGGTTGGTCTAATTGTCCTTTGTCGCACCTCCATTTTGAATACGGATGATCGTATTATATATTGTACTTCGAGCGATTCCTTGCTTTGTAGAATGCGCAACAAGGTCATATTTTTTCATTGATGAAATCATAATTTGATTGATTTTCGAAAATTCCCTCGTCCAGTCACAGAAAGTCCCATTTAAAAAAAATTTTTTTGCAATATTATTGCTATTGTTTAGTAGCTTATAAATATATATATTTTTATGTTTTAATGAAAGAGCATTAGCTCGGTGGAGAAAAAAAACAAATAAATAAATTCAATTTATTTAATTTTTGTCATCTTCACCACTAAAAACAATTAATGTTTAGCATTAATATTTCTAACAAGTCAAAAAAGATAATTAAAAGAGTTTGTAGAAGATTTTTATTTAGAAAAAAAAAAGAAATTCAGACAACTTGTTTTCTCAGGCTTCAATCTAAAGTTTCGATCAAATGATCTTTAAAATAGTTGATTGCTCTATTAGCTTCCTCAAAGCCAATATTGAAAAGCGGATGTGTTCGATTCTTTATAAAAGGATTAACAATTTTTTAAAAAATTTCATTCAAAAGTCAAATATTAAAGTCATTTTTAAGTATTTTCGAAAATTTTTATCTATTTTTTTAATTTCTTTTCAATTTATTTAAATTCATGTATGACTTTAAAATGACCCTAATATTTTTCTATTTGATAAATGATGATTAAAAATTTACCACTAAACTTTCATCGTTTTCACAAATATTTACGGTATTGTCCATACAGTATTGAGAGACCGAAAGTCCTGATAATCCATAACAAGTATGATAATAGTCTCGATTTCTTTTTAATAATTTAATAATATATTATATAAAAAAATTCAACTTGCATACTTTCCGGGCTTGTCAATTATTCCCCCAAAATTTGCCTGACAACAAATTAGAATATATTCTTGAAGAGCCTCTAGGATTAGAATAACTTGCGTTAAAAATTATTTCATAATAATCTAAAAAAATACCGCTATCAAAAAGCCAATTTTGATTTTCTTGCAGATAATCGCTATCTGTGAGTTAAATTCTATTTTTATTTCTTTAAAAAAAGTAAAATAACAAAATTTACCCGACATTAAAACAGAATGAATTATAGGAAACATTCCTCCTTGCCAAAAAGAATAGCAACAATCAACTAGCTTGTTAGTTCTTCCTTGAAACCCACCCTCAAACTTCATTTGTTTGTTTACAAGCCAATACTATTTAAAATTTTTAAAAAATTCTTTTGAAAAATTAAAAATTTACAGTAAGTTTTTCTATATCACATAGGCTTTCTTTTCCCATGAGTTTAAGGGCTGCAAGTGCACAAAAACTATAACCTCCATGTGCTTCGTTGAAAGGACTTGCGCCAAAACCACCTTCATAAGTCTGACAACTTGACAAAAAAGTTTGCTAATAGAAAATCTTTAAAAAAAAATTACCTTAAGATCCAGTCGGATACTTTTTCGAATAATTTTGATTCAAATTGTTCTAAATTACACAATTTTGCCACACTAATGGCACAGTAAGCTCCACTATAGCAAGATGAAATTAAATTTTGATTAAAATCGGATGAATAAAAAATACCGGACATCTACTTCTCCATCAGTATGCATTCGCATTTCACCATTTTCCATTATCAACGACTTGATCCATGAAAGTAATGGTTTTACCTTTTAAAATTAAATTTTAATTCAAATATTTTGTTAATTTTATTTTACTTTGATTATTTTTAAAGCTCTATCAGAGTTTAAAGTGCACAAAGCATTCACAGCAGCATAAGTTGTTGCTAAATGGGATATTTGACCAGGTCCACCGCCAAAGCCTCCTGTCTCATTTTGACAAGTGTCCAAAAATTTTGTCACTCTAATTTTATTATAAAAATCTAAAAAATAAATAATTATCTTTTTAATTTACTCATCAATTAGTTCTTCGCTAAAATCAGCATCTAAAAGATACAATGAATGCAAAATCCAATAGCATATCCAAGGCTGACTTGCGTCTAAGCACTTTTAAATTACAAACAGTAGAAAAATTAGTTGATAAAATTTTTAAATTTACTTCAAAAGAAGATGGCAAATTTCTAATTCCTCGTTGAAGAAATTTAATGTGAAAATTTCTATCAAGAAAAGGCAATCTTTTATGTTAAAAAAAATGAACTAAATTTTAAATAATGTTAGATAATGTTTACTCAGAATCTTTTGAGTGATTTTTTTTAAATTTTTCATAACAATTTTTAACAAGCTCTTCTGTATTTATTTGTTCTTTGGTGCTGTGAGTTAGATCTTCGGTCGCTTTAGGCGTCATTAGATCAAAAAAATTAATGTCATTCAGACATCTTATATTTGAATGAACCGATAAATTCATTTTCTTTAATGTTTTAAAAAAAAATTAAATTTTCCTGATTATTTTATAATTAGATATTTAGTTTCACGTGACCAAAAATTGCAATATTTATACTAAAACTTATTTTAATATTTAAAATGAATTTAAGAAAATATTAAAAATGAACCCTGTATAGTTTTTAAACATGAAAACAAAAACCAATACGAATATAAATGAGTCAATGATCCGAGCTGTCAGAGATAAAAATCTACATAAGCTGAAAAATATTCTGGAAACATCGAAATGCTGTTTAAATTATTCGGACAAAGTAGGTAAATTGTCTTTTGGTTATACTTATTAGAAAGAATTGTCCGTATTGGAATTTTCTATTTAATTAAAAGTTCTTCTTTTAAAGATATTTTTTTTTGATTAAAACAAAAATGAATTAAGCAAAAAGACAAGACAATAATAATTTAAATAAATAAAATTCAAATTTTTTTTTTCAAATTCAATGTTATTAACAAATATTTTAAAATATATAAAAATTGATTTTAGCGTTTTCCGATTTTAGTTTTTTTGTGGTTGAAATTGAGAGCAATTTATACATTTTTTAGAAAATTTAAAATTTTAAGCTTTTGTGAAATTTGATACAAAATAATAAAAAATAGAACAAAATATTAAGAAAGCTTAAAACTTTTTTTCTAAAAATTTTTACTAGTACCGTAAATGAAACTTAGTGCAATATTCATAGTTGCATCACTAGCTAATGTTTGCTTATGATGTGCAAAATAGTTCCAAAATGCACTATAATCAAATTTGTTCAAATTTAAAATATGCTAAATTTGCAGAGTTTTACCAGAAAGAATGTTCTTAATAATGCAACAATGAATGTAGAAGCATGTTACATTTACAGAACTTATTTTTGATCTTTAAAAAAAATGTGTAAGAATTTTTAATATTTTGTTTTGTTTAGAATTTTTATTTCTTTTTTATTTTACTAAATTGATTTTGTGATTTCTTAAATTTTTCTTATATATGAATCTTCATCCATTGACAATTTGATAACTTTCAATCGTTAATGTTTCAAGTGAGATCCAACTTTCGTAGTTTCGAATCTAGCCATTTGATATCTTTATCTTCCTTTTTAAATTTATTTTCAAATTGTTTTTCATCATTTCTTGTAATTGATTTCCTTTCAAAATTGGTATCGTGAAAATCAAATACAAACAAGACAAAAAATTCGTCCTATTCTAGTAAGTTAAAAGAAAACGAAAAGAAAATGTCTTAAAAAATACATACTTTGTTGAACCTCTTTTATTTAAGATATTTTTTCTAATGTAAAATAATAGACAGACAAAAAAATAAAGCATTAGTAAGATTTTAATTGAATTGATCTGATTTCCTAGCAAAAAACAAAAGTAAAAATTTTATTTTAGATATAAAAATGTAGTTTTTTAAAGACTATCCGAACTTAAGGAAGCTTTTAATAAAACAAAGATCATTCGGCTATTGGTTTCGATGGAATCCATAATAAAATTCTTAAAAATCTTCCGATTTCTTTTCTCATTAGAGTTCTTAAATTTTTTAATATTTGTTAAAAACATGAATTTTTTCCTGAGGGCTGGAAGATCGCCAAAATTTCAATGCTTTTGAATAAAAAGAGTTCACTTCTGACCCTAATAACTATCGTCCAATAAGTGTTATTTGTTGTTTTGGAAAATTACTGGAAAGGATAGTTAATAACAGACTTTATTCATTTGTTGAAAATAATAAAATATTAGTAATTGAGCAATCTGGATTTAGATGACTAAGGAAGTCTGCAGACAACCTTATATTTTTAATTCAAAAAATATCTGAATCCTTTTCTAGATCTAAAAAGGTATGTGGTCTATTCTTTGATATTTCTGCATTTGATAGGGTTTGGCATGAAGGTCTCTTCTATAAATTAATTACACCTCAAATACCTGACTATCTTATCTTCTGGATTCGCTCATTCTTATCTTCTGGCTCAATTCTAGACTATAATTTTCCATTCTTAACTCTCTTTCACAAGCAGGCTTACAAAAGTTACAAGTTATTCAAAATAGTGCTGTTAGATACATTCTAAAACTTCCTCCCAAAACCTCCTCCGAATGATTATTCTATAAGGCATTTGATCACAGATTAAGCAATCTCTTAGAAAATTACTTAATTCTCTAGATTATTCAGTTCCACTGACTAAAAGGCTTGTTTCGGAGTACCATATAGACTTCGATCCTAGATTTGTTACGAATCCTACTCCTCTATGTAGCTGCTATTTAAAAATACAAAATTTTATCTGACTCTTAAAATCATTTACATATTATTCTTTTTCTGATTCTCATATTACCTTATTTATGTATTTTAGTTATTTTCACAATACCCTTCAATAGTCAATTCTTTAATTTACGACATTAGATATAAGACATTTTCTTTTAGTTTATATAACTTTATCAAAATTGGAAGAAATTTTTGTTTTTTTTGTATTTGAATTTCACAATACCTCAAAATTAGTAATTTTAAATGATTGTAAATGAATGAAATCCTAAAAAATTTCTTTAAAGATAAATTCTGGCAAGGGACCTGAAGACATTTTTTCTGCAAAAAAAATATTAATTAAAATTGAAATAAATATTGTAAAAAATTTTCTTGTTTTATTTAGATATTTTTTTAAAATTTTTAATCAACATTAAAAAAAAAATTTCGGTCGGCCATTTATTTTTCCATTTAAAACAAAATGTAAAATTTTATCAAAAGTGTTTTCTAAAAATGAGGCTCCAATCTGTCTCAAAATTGAATCCATCTGGTTTTGATTGATTTATTCTTAATATGGGATCATGTGTGCTTCTTTTCTATAATCAAACCAGGATTGAAAAGCGGTTATTTTGGAATTTTAAATTTAAATAAAAATTTTAAATATATCAAGCAAAAAGGCTATCATGAAGAAAAGTTTTGTCATTAAGAATTGCTAGATCCTTCTATCGTTAAATAAAAATGTCGAAATTAATCTTTTTAAAAGAAAGACACAGCAATTTTTTTTTCTTATAAAAGGATAAATATCTGAGAGCTACATCTACAATATTTTTACCATATTTTCCTGATAATGAATAAAATAATAATTAAAAATACATAAAAAGGATGGTATGAACGCTCTTCATTTAGCCACCAGTAATAATGATCTAGAAATGGTCAAATATCTGATTAATCAAAAGATTGATTTGAATTCACGATCTAATTTGAATCGAACACCACTACATTATGCTTGCCAAAGCGGCTTTTTAGACATTGTTTCATTGTTAATTGAGAGTAACTCAGACGTAAATGCTAGTGATTTTTTAGATATGACACCTCTGCACATGTGTGCCGAGAAAAACAACAATCAAATAGCTAGACTGTTATGCAAAAGTAAAAATATCAAGATTGATAAATATGATAAGTTCAATCGAACTAGCTATTCTATTGCCAAATCGAATAAAAATCACGAACTTATAAAAATACTTGAAGATCTAAAAAATGAAATAAAAAAGGAAGATAATATTGAAATAAGTGATGACAATTTGGATTTGAGTGCGCAATTATCCGAGTTCTACAAAAAAAAAAGTTTTGCTCGACCGATTAATCGATCAACAAAAGAGACAATTTCAAAAATTTATGCAGAAAAAAGAACAGAACCATGCTCAAGTATGAGCAAAAAATCAAAATTTAAAAGCAATTCAGCACAGCTCGATGAGAGTTTGTCAGATAGTGAATTTCAAACAGATTTTAATAAAAAGAAAAAATTAAGCTCTTCTCCTATAAATTTTGTAGATAATAATTTAAATTGGATGACCAATCAATCAAAAATAGATATTTCAAGTGTTGAACTATCGCTTACAGGTAATTAATTTAGATTGATATTTATTCATATTAAAGATTTCCAAAGAGGCTGGAAAATTAACTTTGGATTATTTGAATAAAATTGATCCGATTGGTGATGAACAAGTAATATGAGATTTTTTTTAGAATTATTTTTACTTTTTTCCCCATTTTCTAAGCGCCTGTTAATCAAATTGATGAGTGATTTGGAAAAAAATGATCAAGATGAAATAAACGAAATGTTAGTTGATCAAAAAGAACAAAATTTGGACAGCAATTTTTTAAATTTGATCGATCAAACAGATCAGAATAATATTGACTATTATAAAATTTTAGACGACTTATCGTTTTCTAAAAAAAATTAATGCATAATTGTATTTTATTTTTTTTATATTTTTTAATTTAATAAATATCTTAAAATTTTTTTTTTTTCTTAGCAAAAATAAAAATACCAACGTTGTTAAATTCTTTTTTTGTTGGCATTTCACATGAACTTTAGACCGGTCCCTAACACTAATTATTAAAAAAATTTGTTTACTTTAGTCTAAAAAAACAGAAACTTGATAAGTAAAAATAAAACAATTTTATTAATTTTTAATATATTTTTAGTATTAATTTTTTAAATTCTCTAAAAATTCTTTTATTCACTCCTTGTGAAGCATAGGATCATTACTTTCTACTCTGATTTAGCTAATATTCAATAAAGGAATTTTCCTTTTTCTTAATTATAAATTTTTAAATAATTGTTAATTTTAATCGATTGAATAAATAACCTTAAATTCCGCATCTTTTATTTTTTTTGGAAACATAACCTAGGTATATTATATATATATATTTTTTTTTGTAATGACTGAATCACTGGCTTTTTATTAAAGAAAAAAAAACATAGAAGCTTTTTATTAGCATTTATTTATTTATTTA
The DNA here is from genome assembly GCA_016987375.1 of Brachionus koreanus. NCBI lineage: Eukaryota > Metazoa > Rotifera > Eurotatoria > Ploima > Brachionidae > Brachionus > Brachionus koreanus. Next base: position 1,795,079 of record PJRA01000160.1, read on the forward strand.
TTTTAAAAATAATTTAGGCGAAGCCTTGGCCGGTTGGAATGGAGACTTTGTCCTTCCTTTCAGCCACATGATTGATTTTTGATGCTGCACAATGTTGCAAAATAACAAAAAGTTAATTTAGATTGAGTTTAGCATTTAAATTTTAAAATGTTAGAAAATAAATTATTAGCATTTAATTTTATATCATTATTTTCAACTTTAAAACTTCTTTTATTTTTTTATGAACTAAGAATTTAACTGAAAGGGAGGATTATGTTCCATTCCAAACTACCAGGGTTTATAACCCAAACTATATTTTTAATAATAATAATATAACCTAGGTAAAAACTCGGAGATATATTTTCTTCCACATCATCTAATAGATTAGAATGATAGATTTCAGTATATATATTTATTATATACGACTCATGATCCAACTAACCTATGTTTTATAAAACAAGATAGAGGAGTAAATTTTTTCGAAAGTTTAAAAAAAAATTTTCTGTTTTTTAAATTTAAATTCCAAGTTTGATATCGAAACAAAAAATTTTGGATAGTTTGGAAGTTTTTTAATTACTGGAGCCTTATTTGTATTAGATATTTTACAGACGTTTGTCAAATGAATCATTCTAATTATAATTGTTAGCAGATTTTGGAATATTACCAGTATCAATAAAATTAAATTAGACTAATATTTTATTCTTAAAAACAAAATTCAATTGATTTAAACCAATATTACAAACAATTTAAGAGTTTGGATTTTTCTTCACTGATTTGCTGGGACTTCATAGACATTTATTGAACGGTCTTCGGACACACTGACAATATTAGTTGCTGATGGATTGTATTTTACACCCCAAACTTGGTCCTGATGCTCATAAAATGTATGAACACATTTTAATTTTTCTCTGTCCCAAACTTTAACTGTTCTATCCGATGAACTTGATACAAAATGAATGTTATCTGGCGAAAAAGCAACACTGAGTACCCAAGAACCATGGCCACTTAATGTTCCAGTCACTTTGGCATTTTGGCTTTCGAAAATATTAAATAAAATTATTTTAAAATATCTTTCATATACTTACACATCAAAAACTTTAATGTAGTTATCATCTGATCCCGTGCATATGACTTGAGAATTGGGCGAAAAGGCTAAGGATCTAATGGGCATTGCATGGCCCTCAAAGGAATGTAACAGTTTATTTGCCTCTAAATCATAAATATATACAAATCCATCTATTGAACCACAAGCAAGATATTTTCCATCTGGACTCTTAAAAAAATAAAAAGGACTTATGATGGAAAATATGAATTTTTTAAAATGAATACGTATGAAATACTCATTGTAAATTTTCCTTTTTCATCAACTTGAAAATTTGTTTCTTTTTTACCGGTGTCCAAATTGAAAACATTCACTTTTCCTGAATAACTTCCTGATGCGATGTTTTTACCATCAGGTGAAAAGGATACAGTCCATGCGTCAGCTGGAGATGCATCTATTGTTTTGATCGGTTTTCCAGACTCTACGTCCCATATTCTAATCATAGCATCTAAAGAACTAGAGGCAATGAGTAAAAAGTTAAGGATTGCCATAATTTATTTGATATTTATTAATTTTGATAAAAAGGATATTTGATCCAGTATTGTTTATGTCAACAGAGACAACACCTAGCTGATGTCCTTCGCAAGTATGGCGTAATTCTAAGTTTTCTCTTTGCCATGACCATATTTTAATTTTGTCATCAACCGAACCTGTAGCAATTATTTCAAAGTTTTCTTTTTCAAATTTAGACCAAGCACAGCACCAAATACCGTCTTCATGTGCTTGTTCTTTTCGAAATTTTCGAGCATACTTAATAATAAAAAATTAGAATCAAAAAAATCGATTTCACAGAAAAATTAGGCTTTAATATTAAAATTAATAGGCTTACTAAAATTCGAGGCATTTTTAAAAGTTAAAAAAGTCAAAAATTTTTAAAGTAATAAGTGTTTAAAAAATTCGAATCAAATTTTGTGGTCCGAAGTATTTATTCCAAAAACCTATTCGATATTTAAAAGTCTAATTAAGGTTACAGTTTCTTTAATATAAATTGATTTTTTGTCTGATAATCTAGGCCATTTAACAAAAAGTTGAAACAATTGAAAATTTATTTTTTCTTTAATAAAGACTAGAAATTCAATTATTTATTTGATTTTAAAAAATAAGCTTTTGTCTCGAATACAATATTTGAGATTTATAAAATAAATTGTTTATAAATGAAATTTTTTATTAATATTGTGTTAATCAATTAAAAATAAACTTAAAAATTAAAAAGAAACAATTATTTATAGATTAAAGAATCTTTAATTTTTATTGATATTGATCTTTAAAGAAATTTTTATGCTGAATAAGTTTAGTTCGAAAGTTTGTGAAGAAAAATTCCAGTTTTTTTTTAAATTATCAAATACCAAATTTTTTTTCAAATTAAAAAGTTGCCTTAAACAAAAAATTGATCAGCTATAACTAAAAATGAATCTAATGTCAAAAATATAATGAAAGCAATGATAAAAATTTCATCTCGTAATCATATTTAAGTTTTAGTGGAAAACTGACAATAAAAAACTCTTCTATAAGATATTTTTGTAGTTTGCCAGAATTCGTATCAAACAGAACGCAAAATGAAAACTGCAAGCATTACAACTACACTTATAAATTCTTCAAATAAGACAAAATTAAAGAGTTGAGTTTTGAGTTAAACATTGATGACTTTTTGCTCGCACTTTGTGGTACACAAATGACAAACTGAAAAGTGTAAATCATTGTCAATAGTTTTAAGATATTTTTTACTAAAATAATTATTATTCATGTTATTTTGTTACTTTTTTATAATTAATTTAAATTAGATTACTTAATGCTTTGTTTTTTTAACTCATTGTTCATATTTTTATACATCAAATTTTTGACAATAAAATCATTTGATATTATTTTACACAAGAGCAAAAAAATTGACAAAAAAATACATAATCATTTTTTGCAGTTTTTTTTTTACTAAATTATTTAAAAAAATATTTTTTCTAACCCTAAATTTACCCCATAGAACCGTGTCGTTTGGCTAACCCTTAACCCCTAGTTTGATTATTAATGTGACCGATTTGGGTTTTGTGAAATTTGGTACAAAATAAATAGAACATAAATTAATGCTAAAAAAGCTAATAACTTTTTTTCTGAATTTAATTAGTTCTGTAAGCGCAAAAAACTGCAACATACTTAGTTGCACAAAAAATCAAAGTCTGCTAATGATGTGCAAAGTCTCTGCAAAATGCACTATAGTCA
>PJRA01000160.1:1805860-1820971 GCA_016987375.1 Brachionus koreanus
ATATTTTTAAAAAAAATAAGATTATCAAACAAAGCATAAGATATGAATTAAAATATTTATTAAAAGATTCGGCGATTTTTTTTTTCATAAACAAGACACATTTGTGTTGGCTCACAAATTTTAGCTTCGTCAAAAAACTCATCACTTGTCACGCAAATTGTCTGATAAAAAAGACAATCAATGAGATCATTGAGGAAAGCGCCAGTCTGCTTAAAATCAGGAAACGCATTTGCTTCCAAAAAAAAGCAATTTAAATTTTCATCGATCAAAAAATCGAATCCGTACAACTCGAAAGCATTTTCTAAAGGTTGAAACACCGTTGGCTCATGATGCAAACAATTAAATATTTCACTAATAGAATATTTGATTTGTATAAATATATTTTCTTTTATTTCCATGTTTCTGTCTTCGTTATCATCAAATCTAAGGTCCCAAAACCGCTTAACACATTCCTCTTCGGCATTGGCAAACTCTTCACTGGTTTTGTCTACACCTTCCAATTGAACACATGTATTTGTAATGTGAGATTTTATATCTAAATTATTATCTTCAATTCTTGTCACAATTTTATATTCTTCCAAGGCAAATAAAGCTAGAATGTCTCGATAGACATATATCTTTAAATTACCAACAGCCAGTTCATATACTCTTAAATGAAATTTACGATTATTGTAAAATTTAAGTCTAAGAGGATATTCAATATAGGATTGAATGACCCATTCTCTTAAGTCCAAAATTTCGTCCTCAGAATTTTCAATTCTTTTAATGAAAAAGTCCTTTAGCTGCTTTTTTGTATCAAAGATTAATATTTCAGCTCCTTTGTTTGTCATGCTTGATTTTAGAATAAATTTTTTTGTATTTTGGCCCTCTTTTATGCTCAAATTAGACTCAAGTGCTTGCTCAACTTCGAAACAATCATTTAATGCCTCATCTAGGTAGTCGATGTAATCAAGCTCAAACACATATGTTTCGGGTAGGTGCTTAAAAAGTTGGCTCTGGCTTTTGGCAATATATTTTCTCAAATAAAAAGCGATTTGAGCTTTGCGAATCAATCCTTTTCTAATGCAAAAACTATTGAACAGTACTTTATTGGAAGGGTTAATCAATTTTTCAAAATTTAAATATTCATATTCAAGCCAGTAAAAGTTGTATGTTAAATCGTTCGAGTCATTTTTTTCATTGTCGTATAACACGACTTCATATTGATCACGAAAATTAAAACAATTAGTTATTTTTTCACTTGAATAAATTTCGTCGATTCCTATTAAGACTTTAATTTTTTCTTTATTTTTTGATGAGCACATTTTAAAATGCTATACGATTTTTTTTTTACGAAAGATGGGATTTTAAAAAATTTTTATAAAACAAAATTACTTTTAAATCAGTTTTTTTTTTTTTAATTTTATTCAAGTTTGTTTTAACCGTTTTTTTCCCCCAATTAATATACCAATATGATCAGTTAATTTAATAAAATATTTCAAAAAGACAAAAGTTTAGGAATGAAAAATTAATATTTAATTCATTTATGAGAACTAATGCTGCAAAATTTTCATAGTCTTCAATAGTTTGCTTTTTACTTAGATAAACAGTACCGTAAACCCTTGCCAAATCGTGCATGGGATAATTTTTGATTCTTAAGTTTTGGTGCACGCTTAAACGACCATCCACCCCATGTTAAAATCGGCCCGTTTGGGATGCGTGTATCAAAATGCGCATTTTTTGTTTAGACGCGAAGTTAAAATTTAAAAAACCTGCAATAATGCTGGGTCAAAAACTGAAAATGCTGGCTTGACCCCGCATGACATTAGGTGGAACTTCCTTTTTGTTTATTTGCAAAGAAATATTAGGCAACGGAGAAAAATTTTTTTTTTAGTTTTTAAAACGAATTTACTGAATAAATTCTTAAAAATGAAAGAGAATTGCATTACTTATGTTCTTGTTCTTAACAAAAAACCTTTAATAAAAAATCATAAAATTAAATATAATGAGAGGATATAAATTATTAATCCTTTAAAAAGCAAAATCGATAATTAAAAATCAATATTTTATAAATTAATTTAAAACATTTTTAGTAAACAAGTGTTAGAATTTTTGTCAAGAGCTAATAAAAACAAATAAAGTAGCTTAAACCGCTTCAACTCATTAAGTAATTTAAATAAAAGAAGTCGATCAAAAATCGGTCTATCTAGGTTTTTTTTTGGGTTAATATTTAGATTTTAAAGAACTTATTAAACTCTAGACCTAAATTGAAGGTCTGAAATTTAAAATTTAGACCAAATAGAAATTTAAGTGCTTCTTTTTGTAATCTTTTTCGGTTTTCAAAAGATAAAGAGTCTTTTAAAACTTATCTTGGTTTCTTTAAATATTTTTTTCCTAGAATAAAATAGATAAATTTATAAGATTTCTTTCAAATAAAAAATTAAAATGTTTTTTAAATGAAATAAAATCTATAAAATTCAAAAAAAAATTTATTCAATTTTGTTTTAATTATTTTAAATTTATTTAATTGTAAAAAATATAATCTAGAAAAATATTCGAATTGAATTTTAAAATAAAAAAAAAATCTAATCTCATTTTATAAAGCTAAATTTTGAAAAAATTTGGAATTTTAAATGAAATTTTTTATAGACAACATTTTTTATCATTCAAATCTTGAATGAACTCAAACAATTTCCACTTCTGCTAATACATAAATTTAAGAAACAAACCTTTTAGTTTTTTCTTAAGACAAAATATACGAGTAAATTTTTCTATTTATTAATTCTAATGTGAATCGGATTTATTTTCATCAAACAGATATTCAAATTCTGAATCAAATTCTAGAAATTCTTTACTTTTTTTATCCAATTTGAGCTCTTCAATCTCAGCGTGACTAAAACCCTTTAATTGTTTTCGTACAACTATTCGAGTCATGGACTTAAGAGTCATCACTTTATGCTTATTAAAAATCTTATATACATCTGATAGGAAATTGTCTTTGTATTTTGCGCATCCAAGTTTTGATTCTAAAGTGATAATGTCCAGGCGAGTGAGAAATCCGCTAAGAACCATAGCTTCAATAAAATGAGGTAATAATTTAGCTAGACGAGCAGCTCTTGGATCTCCAGCAATACATGACACGAGACAATAAAGTGACATGATATAATTTAGAAATCCTATTTTATATTTACAACTAAATTTATATTTATATAAGGCAAAACAATTGCACAAAAAATTCTCCACTAAATGTGTTGTCCTGTAGTTCGTTTCAAAATATGATTCTGGCTTAAGGCTATTTTTGAGTTTAAGCATTAGGTCAAGACTTGTCCTAGTAAAGTTCTTCAGTTCACTTGGTTGAAATATTTCGAAAAAAAATTGCAGCATAAATGTAGATAAACAATTAGGCATTAGGTCCATTATGGAGTCCGGATCAAATGTTTTTAAATGGTCTATATTCAAATCATTTTGGGCCAAAATTTTTGTGCTCAAATATTTAATTTTAAAAAAGGCCAATTCGTCAAAAGGACATACTATGTGATTTTTTCTATTGCGCTCAATCAATTTCAGTAAACAATCTTTTTTATTTAAATGAATATTTTTATCTTTAAACATTTCAGTCGAGGTCTCAATCAACAAATTTAAGAGATTGGGTGGAATTTTTTCGAGTTGATTGTCGCTTGGTTGTTCACTTAGCTTTTCGATTGTCGTAAGTGATTTGCTTGGATCATATTTGTTTGAGATATTTCCATAAAGAATATTATTCTGATTTTGAAATTCTGAATCATCCATGTCTTCCATTGCTTGATTGCAAATATTTTCAAAAAAACTTTTGTATTTTTGATCCAAGAGCATTCGCTTTTTGACCAAATTAGATTCGTTCAAGGCGGCTGTTTCGTTTTCATCATGCAATCCAGAACAATTCTCGTCAGTCTCTTCATTTTTTGGTTTATCCGATTCGTTCATTTTTCTCTTACTATTCATCTTCAAAAAAAAATATTAAAATTAAGCTAGAACTAGCTGTCTCTATTTTATTAATTTTTTTTAACTTTTATTTTATCTTAATTAAACAAACTGGGATTGTTTGAATAATTTAATTACCATTAATTGGCCAGCAAAAAAAAATAAATCGGTTATGTTTAGACTGAATCTAATTTATTAAATAAAATAAATATAATTGTGACAACTCTTTGTTTTTTGAATAATTTTTTTTACTTGTTAATTTGTAAAATCAAGTATTAAAAAAAAATGACCTATTAAAAGTAAAAAAAAACTAAATTGATAAATACCATTCAATTTGATCATGTCGTTGGCTCTCTACAATTGCTGCTTTTGGATTTGAACTAAAATTTTGGTCTCTAAAAAAATCGAATTAAATATCAAGTTTTGTGTCAATGCAAACCGAAGAGGTTTTGAAAAATGATTTAATAAAAATAAATTATTTAGTCATTGAAAAAAAAACGATTTCATCTAGCTCAAAAAATAAAAAAAAAGAATAATTTAACGCTCTACAAGTTCATATATTAATGTTAAATAAGGTAAACTAGAAAAAAAAGTATTAGCTATGCTTTCGTTTATGAAAAAGCAATGAATTTAAAAATTCTCATTTTACCTTTTAAATTTAAAAATAAGAAAAATAAATATAATTTAACGAAAAGTAAACTATGATTTTGTGTTTTTTTTATTTCTATTTTTTACCATACGGCTAAAAAAATACTTAGACTCTATGAACTCTTGATAGTTGCATTAAGATTCATTCTCAATACGTATGAACCAAGCAAAATTTGTTTTTCATTTTAAAAAATTATTATTGATGTAAATTTTTCAATTTTTTTATTCAAGTTATTGCAACACAATAAAAATATAAAATAGATAAAAGCTAGTTTGTTCTTACCAAACGATTGTTCTTATCGATTGATAAACCCAAAGCCCATTGGTGGCATCATCCGATTCTGTTTATATTGATTTTCTTCAATGTGCAAATATAAGTTAATCATTTATTCAGAAAATTTTCCATTTTCTATTGAAAGCATGTTTAGCAAAAAAAAAATTGCTGTTTGCATTTTTGGATAAATAATTTCTTTCAGCAATGATCCAAAAATTACTTGACTTAAATCACCTTAGCAAGTAATAATTTAATTATTGATTAAACTTTTGATCTTTTTGAAAAAAGTTGTTTTTTTTTTGAAGCTAAGAAGGATTAAATAATAATATTCAATCTTACAAAAAAGATAATGTGATTGTTGAGTGCTCTTGCGGCCATTTTTAATACCAACTTAATCTCTTTGAAAATTTGAACAACATTCTGACTTGGTAATAAAATAAATTTAATACAATGATATTGTTTTTTAAAAGAAATCTTTCTAGCTTTTTTGTTTAAACTTTTTGACTGCTAGATAGCACTCAATGCCCGATATTTTAACCATATCATTAAGTAAATCTTACAATTTGAACAAATGTAAAGAATATTTTGCAGTTTTGAAATAAAAAAAATATATTAAAATAATAATTTACTAAAAATTTCAACATAAATTTTCTTTCATTGAAACTTACTGAACAAAATTTTATAAATTTAATATTGAGAAGTGGTCTTTTTTTAGACATAAAAATGTCTAACCCTGTGGAAGTAAGATTAAAAAATATAAATATCAATTTGAAAAAAAATTAATTTTTTTAAATTTAAAAGGTATCACAAATTATTGCAAATGCAAAAAAATCAATTGAAGCAAAAAAGGCCCAACTTGGTCTCACCAGTATAGGGGTACCAACTTAAATATACACCAGTCAGACTCTTTTTAAAGAATTATTTTTTTAAGGAAAATAAAAAAGATGCGTTAATGGCTCTTAAAGCTAGGATAGCTGCTTCGGTAGCGAATGTTCAAGCAAAGAGTTATTTAGACAGCACTCCAGTAACCATACCACGTACATTACCAGATCAGCTTACGCAAAAACAGCAAAATATGGAAGAACGTGATAGATCATTGAATCTAATTATAGACTCTGAGGGACGAACTATTGATAAGCGAACAGGTGAAGTAGTTCTTATGCAAACACCTTTGCCTACTTTGAAAGCCAACATAAAAACCCAAAAAAGAGACTATCGAACAGCAATGGGTGGTGACAGAAAAGAGTACCCCAGTGGACTTGCGTCAACTATTTCTGGAGTATCAACTACTTTTGACGCTAAAGTTGGTGACAAAAAATTCGAAGGAGAAAAAGAAATTGGCGAAACATTCTATGACAACCGACTCAAATTTAAATTAAAAGAACGTACGAAACGAAAACTTGTTTTTAATGAAAAAGGAAAATATCTCGATATTGCTAACAAGCTTCGAGCAAAATCAAAATTACTTCTTCTTCAAAAAGAAATTGCCTCGATTTCAAAGAAAACTGGCATTTCAAACGAATCAAAGCTTGCACTTATTCAACCGAAACGAACAACTGTAAGTTGGCTAAATAGAATAATTAAATCTTATCTTAACCATTTTTCCATTCTAATTTTTGTAAACAGTTGCTAGAACCAAATAGGTACATAATAGCCAAGTACCAGATAATAAATATTTAAGATTACAATGTTTACAATCAATTAAAGTAAAAGATAAATAAAATAATTTTTAAATTTTAGAAAGAAGTTATACCCAATATTGAATGGTGGGATTTTGCTGTGCTCAATGAATTAAAGTAAGCTGATTTCATCAGACCAATTACCCAGAATTATATCACTTTAAAGATTAAAACATAAAAATTATCAAAATTAATTTTATTTAATCCTTAAATTTAATCTTAAGGCGAAAAATTTTTAGATTTAAATTTTACTAGTTTAAATTATGATTTCTATCTATTGAAACTTAGCCAAAATAGTTCAGCTAAAAAAAAAATTTTAAATTTACAAATTCGTATTCTGCCTTATGTTGCTAATCTGCTTAACTTGTCAAATTTAGGCTTTTTAATCATTATTTGCAGAATTTTTTTAAAAAGGTTATTAATTCCCTTTTCTCTTAGCTAAAAATAGCATTCAAATCGGTAACTTTATTCAACAATTGACGCTTGACTTAAAATTATCTTATAATTTTCTGTTTTTGATTTAGAAGTAGCGATAAATTTATGATCAGCTGCATTTAGAAATTAATGTATCATGTAAATCTAAACTAAGATTGATTCTAAGAATTATTATTATGAAATTGGATTTAAAAAAGATAAATACGTGAATTTCATAATTTATCACAAACATTATTCAAAACAAGTTTTTCTCGTTTAAATAAAATGAACTAAAAAATGCAACATAGATTTTTGTTCAACTTAAAAATTAGCTATAAGTTTACTATCATCTATGCTTGACATGGAGCGAATTAGGAAAAAAAAAAGTTTTTTTAGTTTTAGGTGAAAAATATTAAATATTTGAAAAAATTAAAAAATGCATCATTATCAAATTTTATATAAAGTACGATATTTTTTTACAAATTTAATTTAACCTAAGTGCTTGATTTTGTTTGATTTTAAATAATCTTTATAATGTTATAAGACCCTGTCGTTAAATCTGAATACCCAGATACAACGCTATGTCGTAATGATCGAGCAATTGCATTAATAGAATTAAAAATCTTTAATTTTGTTCTAATTTTTTTAATAAAAATGTAATGATTTGAAATAATACACACGAATATGAATGTTTTTTGATAAAATTAGCTTTTTCTTCAAATAAGTTTAAAAATTAATTTGCTAGAATATTAATATCTGATTTTTTGATTTTTGGAGATTTATTTCAAATATTTTGATTTTAAATTAAAAAAAAATTTTTTTTTTCAAGCATTTTTTAACTCTTATTTTAAATTATACGAAGTGATGTGTATCCTGCACATCCTACCTTTGATGGTAGATTGTTCATAAAATATTTGGAAATATGATTATAATATCATATTTCCCATTAAAAATAAATAAATGTAGAAATTATTAGCTATTTTTTGATAAAATATTTTTAGTAAATTTTTTTTTTAATAATTTTAGCTATAATTCTCTGGATCAGTTGAATGATCAGCAATTGCGAGAAAAACTAAGAATAAATCGCTTGATTGAACATCCAGTTCAGATGAAGCCACCAACTCATTCGGACAGAAAAGTTGTACCAGCTGTAATGCTTACCAAAAAAGAAAGGAAAAAGCTGAGAAGACAAAATCGAGCCGAGCTGCTAAAGGAAGATCAGGAAAAGATTCGTCTCGGTCTCATTCCGCCTCCAGAGCCCAAAGTCAAAATTTCGAATTTGATGAGAGTGCTCGGAACTGAAGCAGTTCAAGATCCTACAAAAGTCGAAGAATTTGTCAGAAATCAAATGGCCAAGAGGCAAAAGTATTTCAAAATTTTTAATTTTTTAATCTTATTTTGACCTAAATATTTCTTTGACAGACTTCACGAAGAGCACAATGCTTCACGGAAACTAACCGATGCCGAAAGAGCAGCAAAAAAAAAGAAAAAATTAATGGAAAATACATCATTAGTTGTAAATGTGTGTGTGTACAGGGTAAAAGATCTTAGTGACCCTGCAGTTAAATTCAAACTAGAGGCTAATTGCAATCAATTGCACATGACTGGTGCTGTCTTACTGTACAAAAATTTGAATCTTGTTATTGTCGAAGGTGGTCCCAAGCAGCAGAGAAAATTTAAGCGTTTAATGCTTAACCGAATTAAATGGGCTGAAACGAATAGCAGAATAAAAGATGACGAGGAATTTACTAGAGAAAAAAACACTTGTTCCCTTGTTTGGGAAGGAACTGTCAAAACTCGCAGCTTTGGTCCTATGATTTTTAAAATGTGCCCTACAATTACTTTTGCCCGTGATTTTTTGAAAAAACTTGGTATTGAACATTACTGGGACAAGGCTCAAAGTGATGCGATTATTCAACAGTCTGACTTTTAAATAGAATTTTTTTTGTTTTTATTAAATAAAAATTCAAGCATTCAAAAATTTATTTGAGAAATTTTGGTAAATATTTTTTAAAATTAATAAACATTACACTAAAATTTTAATCTTTTGTGTCCTCAACAACTAAATCATTTATATAATATTTGTACAAAATGTGTGGGTTGTCAGCTTGACTAGCAGGATCTGCGAACGCACCACACGTTTGCAGCATTTCGTTCATTTCTTCTGTATTAAATGGCTCGCCTTAAAAAAATTAATTTTAAAACATTTTCACAATTAGTTTTGCTTTTGTTTTTATAGAAATAAAAATTTATAAGTCATATTTTTATCAAAAAAGCTAATCAGAATCAGAATTTTGGTTAAATAAAGCATGTACCGCTTTTATTAACTTTTTTTTCATTTTATCAGCCATTAAACCTTGTTAAATCTGCGTCAATTTTATTTTATTAAGTTTTTGATTAGATTATTGAATTTTTTGTCTAGTAAGCTTAAAACGTTAGTCTTAAAATTTAATTTTCTATATTTTTCTTTTTAAAAGAAATGAAGCCTTAAAGGCAATTTTAATTTAATTAAGCATAAAAATTTTTAAGAAAACAAAACTGAATTAAAAAAAATAAACAAAGGTGAAGCAAAACCTTCATTGGTCATTAGATTTACTAAATCTTCTTTTGTGTAATATCCTTTGTTTTCTGTATCGAGCATTTGCAGGGCTTTGTAAATTTTATTCTCGTTTGCAGGCTTAAATCTAAATTTTAAAAATGAAATAATTGTTTTTGTTTTATTTTAATTTTATTTTTATACTTTTTGTTCAATAAAACATCAGTCATTACGGCAATAAATTTTTCATATTTAATTACATCGCTATTATCTCCGTCTTCCATCTTTAATTAATATAGAAATTCAGCATTAATAAATGAAAAAATTTACTTCTGTCACCAAATCACGCATTTCCCCCTGAGTTGGGACTAGATTCAAACTGTGAATGATAGTTGGAACTTCTCTTGATTAAAGCTGTCTTAGTAATTATACATGCAAGGCTTAATTAATTAGTTACTTGGCATCAACAGATCTCGTCTTGTCTCCGTCAAAAACGTCAAAAGCGTCAGTGAGTTTTTTTTGTATTTGAGCAACAATTTGTTCTAAAATTTATCAATGAATTAATAAGATTTCGACTTGATTTACCAGGAAAATGTTCACCTGCTTCGTCTTTTAGTTCGGGTTTAGATTCGCTCATTTTGCAAATATATTTGGATTATTATTAAAATTTATTTTAAAAAATTACCTTTTAGAATAAAAAAGTATTTGAAATAATAAATAGAAAAGCTTAAGTATCTAAGTAACGTGAACACATAAATCAAGACTAATTGAGAAAAGTCCTCCATTAGGAATGAAAATTTTCAACTAGAAAAATTTCTAAAACAAATAAGTTCAAGTAAGTGAAGTAACATAGAAAAACTATTTTATTTTTTGTGTCACCCAAATGTATTTATCTTAGATTTGAAATTTTAATTTTATTTCTTTTTTTACATTTTTATATATTACTTGGCATATTGCTAGTGTTTTTTTTCTTCTTTTCTTTTTTGAACTTAAAGAAAATTTTTTCATTCAGTAATTTACTTATTGGGTTTCGAATCTAATTTTAAATTTTTCAATCGTATTCACCATAACAAAATGTTAATTCAATATTATCAAAAATAACAGCTAGCATGAAGAGTTCGTTTTTTTTTTTAAACAATTTAAATTCAAAAATTTAAACTAAATTTATTCATTTTTTATACTTTTTTTTTATTTTCAGAATTTAAATTAAAAATTAAATAATATAATATTCATTAGAGCTTAATTAGTTCAGACTGAATTTCAAATTAAATTGACGTTTTACGCTAGCATAAATGGGTCGAATGTCTCGAATTTTCATTTGAATTGAGATAAGCGGGATTTAGGTTAGAATCAAAATTCAAATTTCGTCCAATTTAAATTCATATTTCAATTGGCAAAACATGGTTATTTATCACATACTTACCAATTAATAGGCACTTCAATACAAGCATTTTTACTTTAAATAAATCTCAAAAAATTTTTATAATTTTTTTTTAAACGTTGTCAATTTAAATATAAGTATAATTTTTAAAGCGAGTTAATCTAACCACGCACATTTAAGCCTTAATTGCATCATGATTAATATAAAATACTTAATTTTGGCGAGAAAGTTATGCTAATATTAAAAGGTAAAATATTCAATAGTCATTCGATTCAAGTGTTTATACGACTAGTCGATTTTAATTCACAAGTCATTACTTAATAATTTGTAAATCGAAAAAATAGGAGAGATCAAATATTTGATGATCATGCCTGAAGACAAATTAACTCTGAATTCAATGTCAAATTTGCCAAACGCAACTAAAATCTCAATAAATTGAAATTTGAAGCGCTTGTTGGTAAAATAATAATCGCTTAATTTTTTAATTTATTTGGCTAAAAATTAGTTTTATCGATAGAACGAAATTTCAATTAAGTTTACCTCAGCTAGACTTGTTAACTATTAGATGAGAGCATTACACTGGTCTCAACTTTTTTAGTTTGTTACTTGTTCATTTTAATTTTAGCTAATAATTTTTATGAAAATTAAAATTGGTTGCCATGGCAACATAGGAAATTTTCAATAGAAAAACTAGAATCAATTTAATTTCTAAGTAATTTTTATAATTTTTCAAGAGCTTAGGCATATAACTGAAAAATCCAAAGCGCTCTCTTTCTCGTTGTGTGCTCAATTTCTTATTAATTACATAAAATAATTAAAAGCAAGAAAAAATTTTCAATTAAAGACCTAAAATTTGGTTGGTTTATTTGGCAATCAAAATTCTAATTTAATTCATTTTCAAGATTTTCTCCGATTGTGTTAATTTTTATCCATATATTTTTAGTTTTCAATTGACACACTTGGAAATTCACCTGCCTTTCATTTGAACAGATTCGCTTTGTTTTTTTTAGTTTCAGAGGTCCCGTTTAGGTGATGTAATCAACCAAATTAAATATTGAGAATTAAAAATAACTTTAGGGTATCGCTAGTTTAACTAAGGTTGCTGTTTTTTTTATTTTATCCAACTTTTAATTTTAAATTTTAATTGACTTAATCAAAATTTAGATTTAAAGACAATGCTTTTAAACTAAACTCTATTAGATTAGCTAATGACATGGCGCCCATGATAACCGATTCATACTATAATGAAATGGACTTTGGCAATAAAAGTACCGGCAAATTTTACAATACAGCCAACAAACCGCCTTTGCCTTCTCTTTCCTATTCGATGAACGATCAACAAAAGCTAACAGATCCTGGATATACTTTTGGATTCCGTCGGGCATATACTGAAGACGCTATAATCGATATTCTTAGAGGTGAAAACTTTTTTTTTTCAGAAATTAATTGTAAAAAAGGATATATTTCGACTAACCTTTAGGCGGTCTTTTGAAAAAAAAAAAAATTTAAAAATTTTTCTGCTTTAAACTCTTTTGTTAGTTTACAATAGACATTTTTGTAGATCAAATAATTAAAATTGTGTTATTTTTTTTCAATTTAAGTAATTGAATTTTAATTTGCAGCAATTAAATATTTTTAAACTTTTAAATTTTAAACCTCAATTGTTTTTTTTTAAAGCTTAAATGGAAAAAAAGACTAAATCATTATTTATTAGAATTATTTAAATTTTATTTTAATTTTTTTAAATGATTTAGGATAAGCGAGTGCATAAAAATCAATCAATTTCAATTAAAAATGAATTTTTTAAGCTAACATTCAATTGACTTGTGTACAAATCTTGTCAAAAATTTTATAAAAATAAGATATTATTCGAATTTTTTGTATTTTCTCACTTAAATAAATAATAAATAATTGATGAAACTGAGATGCATTTTTTTTTTCAAAAAAAAGAATTAATCAATAATTTTTTGGATCCTCGAAAATTTTTTTTCGGAGCTTAAATAAGAAGAAAATAGTTTTATTGATTTTTTGTAAAAAAGTAACAGATCAACTAAAATAAAGAATATAAAATATAAAATAGCAAAAATTATAAAAAATTTTGGTATTAGCTGTTAATATCTGCTAACCATTTTTAATTTTTCCATATTGTGGAAACTAGAAAATTACTTTAGACAAAAATTATACTAATAACATAAACATGCGATATCTAATGAAAAAAAAATGAATCATCATTTTAAAATATTAGAAACAGTTAGAAAAAATAATCTTTATTAATTTTTCAGTTAGAAATTTAATATTTTCTTAAGGATTAATTTTTTTTTCTTATTTTAATTTCAAATATAAAAAATTATTTTTAAGGAAACAATTTTAAGCAACAATGCGACCTATTAGAAGAATTAATAGTTCAGTGCCTAAACGAAGGCTCAGATTACCAAATTTTGAATATAAAAAACCTCGAGCAGTTTTACACAGCTTTCGGACACTTGTTAACTAACACAATAAGCAACGAAGTTCAGCGGCTTTGTGTCAAATTTCTCCAATCCTATTTTAAACTCGTTGATAAATTAAAGCAGAGACGAAAAAGTGATTTAAAATCAAATGAAAAATTTAAACAAATAGACTTAAAAGTCAGTAATACACTTCTTGATTATTTAATTCAATCGAGTGTTTCGCCGAAACTACAACTTAAAACATTTTCAATTGATCTTATATATTCGTATATGAAGCTCACTGATGATGTTAATGCTAAATGTTTTGAAAAATTTATCAAATTTGGCATCGAAAACTCAGATCCTAAAATAGCCAGGCAATTCATAGACCCAACATTGGGCATATTTTTTACCAGTGATTTTCAGAATTCAGACTACTCTTCGATCATAAAGTCATTGACCAACAAGCTAACAAGTCCTCTGCTGGAACAAAATGTTTTAAATTGCTTACATAAGTTGGAAAATTTGCTTAAAAAAGACAAATTCATTAGCTATATTAATAAATTGCCTTTAACCAACCGAAACAACTACCTAGACGCCACAAATCAAGTCAAGAGCTCGGTCCAATTTAAAAACCAGCCTTTGATGGACAGTTTAGACACCGAGGAAAATATGAAATTTAATTTAATACCGGCACGAACACTACAAAAGCTGTCGGGTGAAGACGAACTTCAACGCCTAAAAGCAATCAACTCTTTGGAACAATCAGTCAAAGAATTAACCGACATTAAAACAGTATACCCGTATTATCAAGATTTTATTTTGTATATGAGTGAGTTTATAAACGATGCAAATTATGAAATTCGTCTTTGCTCCATTAAAATTTTGACCACATTTATCAAAAAACTTGGCCCCAACATAAATCAATGCTACAAAGCTATCGGCGCATGTGCTCGAAGTGTAATGAACCAAACAAATCAGTCGAAAACGATACGTCAAGCATTGACCTCAATGATGATTACAGCCATTGAACGAATGAGTTCACCAGTTCTCATCTTGGAAGCTTTATTGGAAAAAGTGAGAGATAGATCGGCGAAAACAAGAGAGGATACATTAAATTTAGTAATTGCCTGTGTTCTAAAGTTTCCAAATGATAAATTCGAATCAATGAGAAAAATATTCTTCCTTGTATCACCGCTAATATGCGATATTAAAAGAAGTGTACGACATGCATCCCTCGAATGTTTGGCAATTATTCTCAATCGCCTTAAGCAAATTGTAAATTTTTTTCTATTTAGTCTATTTGATAAAATTTTAATTGCTGCAGGGCTTATTTTTTACATTAGTTTAAAATCAATTTCTTATTGTTAGATTAAAATTTAAAAATTTTCAATTAAATTTTTTCAAATCAGTTCATAGTTAAAGCAATTCATTTATTAGCTATTATATAAATTTAAAATGTTTCACCAAAAATCTAATCAATTTATATTTTAAATTTATGAATGTAGTTTTTGAAAAATTGGCGTTTTGTTCAGATCTAATCAAAACTTTTCTTTATCTTAATTGCCAAGAGGAAAAACGCTTAATTTAATCAAGCTGCTCAAAATAACAAAATGTTCAATTGAAATTTTCAAAAGCTTAAAATTTATTATTAATATCATAACGGGTGAGGTAAATGGACAAAAATTAAAAGTGAATAACTCAAAAATTAAAAATGATATAAAGTTATGGTTTTTTTAAAAAGTAAAGAATTTATTTTCTAATAGAATTACGATTTTTAAATAAAGAAAAAACTCCAACGTTGCCGATTT
>PJRA01000160.1:1821743-1832840 GCA_016987375.1 Brachionus koreanus
GTTTAAATATATATATATATATTAGATCATCTGATCATTTTCCTAATCGGGAAAGTAAGCTTAACTTTTGTCTATTTACTTATGCCTCACCCGTTATTTATATGAATAAAATTAAATACCTTTAATTTTATATTCTAAAGAAAAACTAAAGGGCTACAAAAACAATCGAACAAAAATTCTTTCTTTTTTGATAAATTAAATTTAACTAAAATAAAATGCCTTTTAAAAAAATAAGTGCAACATACTTATTTTTAAAAAAAAGCTAAATATAAAAAATCAAAATGATTTAAAATTCATTAGTGATTTGATCTCAAAAAATAAAAAAAAGATTAAGTTTTATTTTAGAAAAAAAAAAAGGTGCTACAAACTATGTTGAAATTTGTTGCAGTATTTTTTTAACTGTATTTTATTTTAGTTTACTTTATTTTACTGAAATTTTTGTACGATTTTTATCCGAATTTCACAATACCATTAAAGGGTCCTAATGGGATAGTGAGACTTAATTTTTGAAAATTTTCCGTTTCTATTTTTAGTCTTGGTAACCAAATTGGGTCATATGGTCGGCCGAAATCGGCTCCTGTCGAACAGTACTATTTATGATACAAAGCAGATATATTTTTAAAAGCTTTAATATGTTTATTCAGTTTGTAAATGTTCTGTCTTTTTTCAAAAATTTTAATTTTAAAAAAAAACAATAAATAACAGATCAAATGACCAGCTAAAATTCTGAAGATATATTTGTTTTTCTAAAAAAATGGGGCTCAGCAAATTTTCAATAATTTTTCGTGGGAGTCAGTGTTTTAGATGGATTCAAATTAAAACCAAAATAAGTTTACTAAAAAACCTAATAAAAAATAAAATTTTTTACAAAAAAATATAACGTAATTAACCGAATTTAATGAGATGTAACTAAGTAAAATAATGACATTTTCAAGGAAAAATGAACTTTGAGTTTTAAAAAAATAAAATTAATCTTTTTTGTCAACATGTCTTAAAGATGAATAAAAATTTTTTTTGAAAAAAATTTATGACTTAAATGACATTTAAATTTATATCATTACTAACTTTCCATTCCAAAAGCCTTTAATTAAAGAAAATTTCGAGAATTCAGTTAAGAATTAACATTTAGTTTAATTAAAAAATAGTTTTTTGTTCAAAAAATTTTTCTTTGTACTGCGCTCGCTCTTAAAATTAATTTAAAATAATAAGAATTTAATTTTGATTAAGATTAATTGTTCGTTACTTTAAATTTATTACTTTTTAATAAAAAAAAACCTGGATTTAATCATTTTAAAATTCCTGAAAATATTTAGGAAACTTGTAAATTATTTTCAAATGCTAAATATAACAAATCAAGGATCTATAATTTAAATTTTTGTTGGCACACATCTAGAGAAAATTCTATTCTTAAAGATAAAAATTTCAAATGATTAATTTTATACGAATTTTTATCTTCCAGTAATTAAAATTGCCTCAAATAATTTTAATTTAAAAAACATATACAATTAATCTTGAATTAAGGACCGAAATGCTGGAAATATTGTTGAACAACTAGAACACGTACCATTTTTCGAGAAAATTGAAAATTTAAACATAATTAAAGATGTGATTATTTATCGTGTAAACAGAAATGTTTTAGCCAGCTTAAACAGCGATATGAGCCTCGATTATGGTGTAAAAATACCTTCATCCGGTGCTACATTCTCTGTTAATGGCCTAGATTTGGATATTGAATGGATCATATCAGCATCTGGCTCATCGGCTTCAGCTTCAAATGTCTCGTCTGCCAGGTCCCAAAAATCTGTATGCATTGATACGGCTGGCTCAAATTCAAATCAAAATAGCATGCATAGAACTTCTAATCTTAATCAAAATAATGCCCAGCAAATATCGACTGTCTCATTTCGTCGTCCTTCTGCTTCTAAACGACTTCCTTGGGAGGAATCTAATCCAGCAAACAATTTCAATCAAGTGCCTAAAGTAAACCGTAGTAGGGAGGTAGCCCCACTAAAAGCTTTTCCTTTGAATGATGAATTTGATGTTTTAACTGGTAAACTAAATTTAATTATTCTTGATAACAATAATGTTATGATAAGAGCTTAAAAACTAATTGTTCTTTAATTTCTCTTATTATAAATTAACTAAAGAAATTTAACTTATCTTTTTTTATTTTATTTTAGAAACAATGGTGAACAACAGTTCTAATACGTCTAAAAATATGAACAAAACAGGCTATCCATCGACTAGTTCTTACCAAGAAAAATATCTTAAAAAGTTAAAAGACCAACAAATTCATCAATCCAAAACAGATTCACAAATAGGTAAGGCT
This sequence comes from Brachionus koreanus, assembly GCA_016987375.1. Classification (NCBI taxonomy): domain Eukaryota; kingdom Metazoa; phylum Rotifera; class Eurotatoria; order Ploima; family Brachionidae; genus Brachionus; species Brachionus koreanus. The sequence goes on from PJRA01000160.1 coordinate 1,824,073, forward strand.
GATTTAATTGAAGCAAAGAAAATCTTGATTTTTTTTAATTTAAGATTTATCCGATTATTCAAATAATGCCACTAAATTGCAAAGTGAGAAGGCGCACAGTTTGGATAATTTGTATAATTTTGATGACAGTATTAATAGTGAAAATAATGTACAAAAGCGTAAATATGCAAATCTTAATTTAAAAAGTAACAAAAATAAAAACTTAAAATTATTTAGCCAACCTTTTTAAAAAATCTAAAATTACCAAAATGACGTGAAACGATTTTAATTTAAACTTTAAAGCTGAATTGAGAAGAAACCAAATTTTACTTATTATTAGAAAAAATAAATAAATAGGATTTTTTTTAATGAATAATTTATCTTAAAAGGTATCATATTTTGATTGGAATTTCGGCTTTTTTAGTTAAATAAAATTTTAATCTAACTTCAAGCAAATTTATTTTAAAAATTCAATTTTCTATTCTTTTAACTTAATAACAATTTATCCCAATTTTTGGCACAATAAATCAAATTTATTTGATATGATATTCAATTAAAGTCATACGTTTCTTAATCTTTTACTACAATCCGAAAACTTGCTTGTTAAAATTATCTTAAAAAAATTTAAATTAGCACAATTTAAGATAAACTTTGTCTTTCAAATGATATCATAAATTTCACAATAATAAATCATTTTAAATTTTGCTTATTTAAAGATGGAATAATTCCGTCCAAGCCAATAATTCCAAGACGAAATTCAGCGAACAGATATAACGTGGACACAGCTAACGATTCATTTGGCAGTCAAAATAATTCTTATGCAGCCACAAATAGGTCTAATTTTGACTCGGAACAAGAAAGTATTTTTTCTGGTGAAACAGACAATAAATTTGACACAGGACCAAGCATTAGAGGAAGTGCTAAAAATCGAAGACGACTTGACAAAATGTTTGCAATAAGCTCAAACAACAATAGCAACTATGCCGCACCACCAAATTCAAATACCAATCTTTTTGACAGCAAAAATTTTCGATCAAATCCAAATTTATCTTTAAATAATTATCGCAAAGAAACCAATTCTTATTTGGCAAAACTAAATCCGAGTGAAAATAACACTTCACGCTATACACCATCGAATCCCGAAAGTGGAATATTTTCTCTCTCAGACTACGAGAATAGGTAAAAGAATCAAAACAAAAATTAGTTTAGGAAAATAATGATTTTTTTTTAAAGTAATAATCAGTTTATTAAATTGGAGAAGAGTCAAAACAATCCGGAGCATAAAAAAATGGTCAATGGCACTAAAGATATCCAAAATAAGGCATCAGGCTCTAACATTGAGTATAAACCTTTGGCTGGTGTTTCGTTTAAACCATCACATCCAGGCGATGTTGAAATAGTAGGTGTAAAACTTGGCAACCAGACAATTCAAGATCAGTCATCTGCGGTCAATCCTAATGCGCTAGCATCAAATCAAAAAAAGAAAAATTCACTCAAATGTAATTTGAAAAAATTTTGCTTTATAAAAGAAAAATTTTTATTTTAATTCAAGCTCAAGAATTTTATCGAACTTAGTTTAACTAAAGTAATTTAATAGACAAGTATTTTTTTAAAATCTATTAAAAACTGGGAAAATCAAAATTTTAAATTTTAAACTAATTGAGAATTTTCTTTAATTTACGATCTCATCTCTTTCACTAAAACTTGTATCTAACAATCGCTTTTCTTTTCAAATTTCAATTAATTTAAGATTATTTTTGTAAATAATTGAAAAATTTTGCATTTATAAAATGTTTTGAATCTACATAAGTCATAAAAATACTTATGAAACTTTACTTTATTTTCAGAGAAATGCTAGAGTCAAAAATAAATTTTGATTCCTTTACCTTAATCAAACAAACGGGCTGGTATAATCGCGTCTTTTTTAAATTCTGTCAATTAAAACTATAACAAATTTTTATTCGTAAAATTAATTAGGCAAGTCAAGATAGTTTTTCTTTATATTCCTTTTTGATTAATATTGGTTTTAAACTTATGAAACCCAAGAAAAAATTAGTTAAAAAATTCACTAATTAACATGTCAAACTTTAGTTTGTGAAAACAAGTGTTTAATCTTATTTCAAAAAAAACCTAGAAAATTTTCATTTTTTCCTATCAAGGCCAAATGAGTCGACTATAATGGTTAGTATATAAGTCTAAATTGCCATTTAATTATTCAAATCTTTTTGTTTTTTTAAAAGATATTTCACTTAACTATATAAATTAATATTTTGATTTGATAAATTATCAGAAACAATCGGGAATAAATTGTAAAAACTTGAAATCTTTAAACTAGCATCTAGCCAAGCTTGGATTAAAAATTTTAAACAATTTCAATCAATTAAATATGATTAAGAGCATTTTTTTTAAGCTATGAACGATTTATTGAATGAAAATGATACACTTAATGGATACCAAAATGATATGCTGGATATTGTTGGCCGAGGCTATTTGGCTAATTATGAGGCAAATTTTGGCCAAGAAAATTTTGAACATAACCCAACTCAAGAAGTAATTTAAAAAAAAATTTGATTCATCTTTGTCGATTTTATTAATTGAATTATATAAAGGAATATAGACTCTCTTCTTCTTTTTGCTCTCGAGTAAGACAAAAAACTATGGAACGTGATGAAGAAAAACAAAAAAAGAAAAAGAAAAAAGAGCTAGAAACTTTGAATTCAAATCTAAATTTGCAATCACCAAACTTTTTACTAAATGAATATGAAAATCAAAAGGCTGATAAAAGTAAAATCAAAACAAAAATTCGATTTAATAATTTTTTACATTGATTTTAAAGACTTCGGTTTATCAATTTCAGGCTATCCTTCGGGAAAAACACCCACTAACGGAAATCCTGAGATTGAAGAAGAAAAAAAATCCAAATATTCTACATATGACCTAACGAATTTGGATTATTTGGAAGAACAGTATAATTCACCATCTTCTAATTTACCATTTTTGGATAAGCCAAAATTTCAGCCAACAAAAGCTACACAGTAAAAAATAAAACTGAAATTTTAAGTATAATATTTAAAATTTTTAACAGAGCTAGGATAAAGGCTAGACAGGCAGCAGCTGAATTCGCAAAAAATGATAAAAATCCAAACGATCAAGCGCAAGAAAACTCAATTTCAACACCTGTTAAGACTCGCAAAAAACTCGACAGTGGTGAAAGTGATACCGAAATAGTTACCAGAGTGGTAAAGGAAGATTTTGTTAAACAACCATTCAAAAATCCTGAGAGTGCATTTAAAGAAGCTATGAATTATTTGTCTCAAGAAAATTGGTAAATTTAAAAGGTTTTTTTATGACAGTCTTATTAGTTGTTTATAGGGAAAATAAATGTAATGCAATGAATATAATCAGAAGATTGAGTGTCTATCATGAAGATATCGCAATAGAAAATATTCACTCGATTGTTATTGCTTTGGTTCAAGAAGTAAAATAAAAAATTTTATTCATTTTTGTAAAAAAATTTCAATCTTTAAAAAAGGTAAAAAATTTGAGGTCCCAAGTATCAAGATTTGCTTTGATGACATTTGGTGAATTGTTTGTAAATTTGAAAAAGAACATGGATGTGGATTTGGACATTGCTATAAAAGCCATTCTCCAAAAATTAAGTGAAACAAGCGAGTTTATACGAGTTGATATAGAAAAATGCCTCGAAAAAATGATAAATAATGTAACTACAACAAAAGCAATAGTTGCTTTGATTAATGGTGGAGCATCGTGAGTAGCTTTTAATTTTTTTTAAATTGGTTTCAACATAAAACAAGCTTTCATTTATCATATATTTTCAATTTTAACAACAGGTACTAACTGTAAAATCTCATTTTGGTATTCATTTACACATTAAGGGAATCAATGAAGTTTTACAATAGAAGATTTAAATTTAAATATTTTATACATATTTAATTTAAGAATTGGACCATATCTAAATTCATAAAAAATAGACACATAATTTCGAAAAAATCAGATTCTTATTAGCACATGCAAAGTGTTAGGGTACAGAATTGAATATTTTAAAAGGCCCAATATAATTATTTTGATGCCTAAAAATAAATAAATAAATAAAATGAGAATAAATAAATTAACTAAATTAAAAATCAATTAAAAATTTAAAAAATTAAGCCCTAAATTATAAGTTAAGTTTCTAAATAAGATTTTATTTATTACCCAAAATTTTAATTTTTTAAATTTAAAATTTTTAAGTTAAATTGTTCAAGAAAACCTTTGTTTTGTTTCGGGAATCAATTATTTTAATATTCATAGAAAGCAAATTTACTTCAAAATTTTATTTAATATCCTAAATTTTTTAAATGAATATTTTTGATGTTTTTAAATGACTATTATATTTTCTTGATTTGTCCAAATTTAAAACAGATTTTGATTGTTAACATAATTAATTTTTAAGGCATCGTAATCCTGTGATTCGCAGAGTTGCAGCTCAATATGTTTACAGATGTTGTGAGATAATGGGTCCTGGTCGAATACTTAGTGGCATAAAAGATGTAACAGAAAAAGTTCTAGTAACTGCAGCGCAGTTTGTGGTAGATGGACCAGTAGATATTAGGTAACTTTTTTCTATTAAAATGCTCTTTTTTTTTCTTTTTTTTTACTTATTTTGCTTTAAATAAAATTGAAAAATGATAGGAAAGAAGGCAGATAGATAGATTAATATAAAATAAGTATTTTTAATTAAATATAAATCAGGCAAATAATAAATTTTAAAAGCTTATTTTAATTTAATTGAGCACCGATTGTTTTCATCTCAAAATAAGAGATAGACTTATTTTTTAATTACTAGATTATCAAATATTTTAACTAAACTTTTTTAAATAGAAAAATAAAACAAAAAAAGATTTAAACAAAAATTATTCAACATTTATTGTTTTATTCAAAAAATTTTTTTAAAAACAAACAAAATTGATCGATTTTTAGAACTCATTTTGATTGTTATCGATTGCAAATAGTACTTAATTTAAAAAAAAATTTGATTGTATTAGATTAAAATAAAATAAAATAAAATTAAATTAATTTTTTTTTCTGAAGAATTTTCTTAAAAGCTTTTAAAAATGTATTCAACTTTGATTGCTAGAGATATTTAAGTTTTTCAAGACATAAGAATAATGTTCATTCTACAACAATCAAGACATGAAGTTCTAAACGTAGTTAGAGTTTTAGTTTAAATGTTTTGTTTTTTTCTGTTCTAAATCATCACAAATTTACTTAAAAGCAATTAAAATTTTAAATTGACTCACAAATTACTTGAAATTCAAACTTTTTTATAATTTACTAAATAACGTTTTAAATATAGATTTTTAGCATGATTATAAGTATAAATTTTAGTTTGTAATTTTTATTTCTAATTTGTGTAATATGCTTTAATATTTTTCCATTTAAATTCTTTAAATATATTGCATTTCTAAACAAAAAAGACAGTTAAGGCAATGCTTCAAAAGTTCTAGACATGTTCTTAAGTAAGCTGTCAAGTTTTTTTAAGAAACTTACCTTAGCAAAGTTCTATAAATATATTTAGATAAGAAATTATTTTTCACATCTTATTATATAAAATAGTAAGAAATTTTTTATTCAAATGTAAAAATTTTTAAATAAAATAATAGATGCCATGTTTTCAAAATTAATTATTTAAAAATCAATTTGAATAGTGAGTTGAATTTTAATCTCGAAAATTTTTTTTTTTAATTTTTCATAAAAAAAATTATATTTCAAAATTAAAAAATTCTTTCCTTTTATTGAAAAGTTTAAATAAATAAAAATTATTCAAATTAAGAAATTTCTAATTTTTTTTAAAGATGGTATGGACGAAAAATTTTCCACATACTTATGTCACATGATGAATTTGATCGCCTATTAATCAAATATTTGAACGACAAAACGCGAAAAAATATAAAAGAAATTTTGGACACAATTAAAGTTAAAGGCCCGGGTGAAGTACCAACAGAGTCTGCAAAAAATTCTCGTAAAGCAGTCCGAATCGGTTCTGATTTGATTACACGTTCAGCTGGATCTAATTCGAATATAGATCGTGTCGGAACTACTTATGGAATAGCTGAGCCCAGAGCTGTTGGCTCACGTCCCACAAATTATCCTCCACCATTGCCACCATCTCTGCGCATTGATCAACAATCTCAAGAATATGTCAAAAGTATGTGTGCTCAAATGAGAAATACTGATTTTAGAGAAAGGATGGACGCAATTGAAAAATTTCAAGTCTTATGTGAACAAGAACCAGAAATAGCAATTGTTAATTTGGTACAAATATTCGATAAATTCAATTTATGCCTTACAGATAGTAATTCGAAAGTAAATTACAAAGCTCTAAATACTATGTATTTAATAACACCACTTCTACGAGACGATCTAAATCCTGTTTTAGTAAATGTAATACCATTGATTGCACAAAGCTTGGCATCTAAAAATAGTGAAATTCAGGACATGGCATCAAATATTTTAGATACTCTTGTTGAATATTTAGGTAAAAAAACAACTAAATAAAAATTTTTTATTACAAAAATTTTTTAAATAGATGGCGGCTCATTAATACAGCCTTTTGCAAATTTGGCTATTCATGGAAACGCCCGCGTTAAGCCTCAAATTGTTTTCAAGCTTTCAGGTTTACTTTATTTTTTGAGTGCTGAGAAAAATTTTCAACTTTTACATATTCTAGATTTGGTTGCCAAGGTTTATCAAAGAAAGCAAAAACAAGTTGATATGCACATTCTTCCAGCTTTGTGGCAGCTTTTGAATTTAGTCAAGGGCAGTACAATGTCTGCAGGAGTGAATAGCCTAAATTTTTCAATAACAAGATTAGTAATGAGTCTGTATGAACAGATGGGGGAACAATTAATCGAAAAAGCATCAACTAATTCTTCGGTTTCGTCTAGAAATTTGGAAACATTAAAACAAATACTAACCAGTCAACTTGATTAATTTTAATATGTTGTTGAATTAATTTTAATTTAGTAAAAAAAATCCGTTATAAAAAAAAATTTAATTAAATTTAATTAATTAAAAGATTTCGAAATTAAGAAAAAACTTCATAAAGACTGATACAATATTTTGATTTAAAAATCTAGATTTTTTTAAATTTTATTCTTACCGTTTTTCTAAATAAAGTGTATAATTTTTAATTCAAATGTTTATTTATAATTATTTCAAAATGTAAAGCTGTTTTTTTTTTTAATTGATTTATTATAACTATATAAAATTAGAAAATTAATGAACAAAATCAAAAAAGTTCTAAAAAAATTTATATTAAATTGAAAAAAATAAACTAAAATAAAATATTCTTTATCTTAAAAATTTTTTTTTACAATTATATTTTTCTAGTTAAAAATTTTATTAATTTTAAAATTATTGATTAAAAATTAAGTATTATCTATTTTTTCTCTAATTAATTTATAATTTATTTTATCATTGTTATTAATATTATAAACTTATTTTAATAAAAAGTAAAATAAAGTATTTTAAGAAGTTTCAATAAAAGTATTCTTAATGCCATATTTTTTTTATTTTAAACGAAATTTCAACTGCACTTAGACGATGTGCAATTAAAATTACATTCAATATTTTCACTACATGATTCATTAATTGCTAAAACACATCTGTAGGGTCCATTAGTTGCCAATTGAGTATATGGTGAAGAGCATCTTTCAAAATAAAATAAAGCAAAATTGAAGATGAAAATTTTTAAAAACAAACATGCATTTTTTATTTTTACATTCTGTTGTCTTTATATTTGTAAATTGACCTAAACAATTTCCATTACCATTACATTCATCACCAAGTTGACCAGCTATATATTATAAAAAAATTAAAATTAAAATGAAATATAAAAATAAACTTAAAAAAGTTGAAAAGTGCGATATCATTTTTGAAATAAAGTAAGTAGAACTAGACATCATTTGATCAGTTATAAGTGTGGTCAAAGGAGTTATCACTGAATCAGTTGAAGTTTCTTTTTCATGTGTAATTGTTGTCAAAGGAGTTATCACTGAATCAGTTGAAGCTTCTCTTTCATGTGTAATTGTGGTCAAAGAAGTTATCACTGAATCAGTTGAAGCTTCTCTTTCATGTGTAATTGTGGTCAAAGAAGTTATCACTGAATCAGTTGAAGTTTCTTTTTCATGTGTAATTGTGGTCAAAGGAGTTATCACTGAATCAGTTTTTCTAAAAGTAGAATTTAAATCCAAAGACGATGTGTATTTTATTTCATCAGTTGTTGAAGCTATTAAAGAGATATTTGTTTTATTTATGTTTTTGCATTGAATTCGTTGATATTTTGTTTCGATATTTATTTTTGTTAATATTAGCATTATTGATCCTTTAATCAAATATTATTTTTAATTTAGTTTATTCAAAGAACATTTATCACCTAGAAGAAGAAGAATTATTATTGTAAAATCAATTAAAACTGTGTACAAACAGACAGATAGCTTTGTCGACATTTTTTTTTTAAATTTTAAAAAATAACTTAAACAATATTAGAATAAATAAAATCATAGATTCAAAGATTTAAAATTTAAATCATTCGTCTTTTTTAAATTCAAAATTTTTTTTTAAACAACTCTTTTCATTTTTTATTTAAATTTCACTTTTTGTTTGCTTTCAATATAGTTAAAGCTTTAAATTAATAAAATAGATTTAAAAAATGCGAATTTTTTTTTTGTAAGAATTAATTTATTTATGTTCAAAAATTTTATTATAAATGTTGATTTGCTGACCAT
>PJRA01000160.1:1844857-1863940 GCA_016987375.1 Brachionus koreanus
AACTTAATATCATTTTTATTTTTTGAGATATTCGCTTTTAATTTTTGTCCATTTACTTATGCATCACCCGTTTGTAATTTAGTTTGTTTATCTGTACATTTAATATGACTTAAAGTTTTAGAATTTTGAATATGCAAAAATCACATATATCCAATGTTTTAAAAATTGCAAAATCTTTATTTAAAATTTAAAGATAAAGAAAAAATAACTTTACCTAAAAATAAACAATTGAAAATCTTAAATTTTTCACAGCAATTACATTTTTTAAATTTTCAATGTTTTGTATGAATTTATTATTTATTTTATTTTTTTTTGTTTTGATAAAATTTACTAACATCAACTACTAATTTTATACACTATTTAAAAACAATAATTAATAATTTGCACAAATTTTTTATATAATTTTTATTTATTAATAATTTCATTTTAATAAATAATCAAATTATTATTCAGGAAAAAAAAGTTTTTTTTTAAGTCTAAGACTTATTAGTCAGAGATTTAACTATTTTTTTGATTTCTTTTTAACCAAATCATCGTCACTTTTTTGCTCCCGAGCGAACGAGAGGAAAATTTGCTCTAAAGTAGTTTGAGAAAGTGAGTAAGTCTCCAGTTTCAAAAGTTCTTTGTTAGATTCTAATAAAGTGAATAAATCAGCAATTGTCTGAATGCCATCCTGACCATAAACAATATTATCTTCCATTTCAATTTGATAAAATAGTGTATCTTGTTGTTTATCTTTAAGTTTGGCGAATCTTATATTATTTGCCACAAATAATTCGACTTTAAGGACTTGACTACCAATATCGGTTGCGCTTTTGCATTTCAAAATCAAGGTATATCCTTTGCCATATTTGTTTTTCAATTGTTGTACGCTTCCAAGGCATTTAAATTGGCCATTGACCATTATACCAAGTCGGGTTGCTAAGGCTTCACATTCTTCCATGCTAAAAAAAATTTCCCTCTTAAGATACAATTTTTTAGCAAAAAAATTACCTATGTGTTGTTAAAATAATAGTTAGACCCATTTCTCTTGCTTTTTTTATAACAGTCCATAAATATCTTCTTGCAGCGGGATCCATACCTGTTGTGGGTTCATCTAAGAAAATTACACTCGGTCTACCGACAAAAGTCAATCCGGAGCTAACTTTTCGTTTATTTCCGCCACTTAGATTTTGAATCTAAATAATTTTTATAATTAAATTTAAAAAAAAAAAATTAATTTACATATTTATCTCTGTATTCATCTAATTTAAAAATTGCTATCAAGTCATTTATAACTTTTTTAATTGTTTTTCGTTCTAGACCGCGTAAAGCACTGAACAAATTAAAAACATCTTGAACTGTTAAATATTCTGGCAAATAATCAAATTGAGGACAAAAAGCCATGTCTCGACGAACTTTAGATCTTTCTCTGACAATTTCTTTTCCATTGATATATGCATTTCCACTAGTTGGTAAAAGCTCTCCAGTAAGCATCTTAAATGTTGTAGTTTTTCCAGCTCCATTCAAACCTGAAAAATAAAATTAAAAAATTCTAATTTATTTTTTAAAATACCAACCTAGTAAGCCGAAGCATTCATTTTTGCCTACTCCAAAACTAAGCTTATCTACAGCCGTAAATTCAGTTCTATTTTTTTTGAATTTTTTAGTTAGAGCTTTGACTATCAATGGATCTTCAAACACCAATTCTTTGATGTTTCCATTATTTATTCGTCTTGCTTCTTTGGCAACGTCTGATTCAAGCTTATTTAAAAAGCTACACTTCAATCAATTAAATTATTAAATTTACCATTCTTTTTTCACTAGAATTGATTCTCGCCTTTGAAAGCCTTTTGCAGTTTATTTTTGAAAAAGGATTTGTTTCTATTAATATCAAAATAGCTACAAATACTAAAAATTGAATAGCACAAAAAAGAAATTCCATTCCGATTCCAGGTTCTTTGAATGATAGATGATCCTGATTTAATGATAGTTCTTCTTTAAAATTTAAAAAAAAAAAGATTAAAATTGTTATTTAATTTAAAAATTTGTTTTTATTCTAAAATTATTAAATTTTATGATTTAAATAACTAAATTTTTTTGATTTTACTTATTTTTTTGAAATAAAAGAACTTTACAAACCAAATTAAATATTTAAAAAAATATATTTATAATAAAGTAAATAATAAGCTACAACAAGGTTTACCCGTAGATCAAGACCGGTGGGCTTCACTAAAAAAAATAGGGATATTATGCTTAACTGCAGGTAAATACAAAAAATCTGAAAAAAAATCGAAAATTTTACTATTTTCTGACCATGGTTTTGGTAAAATAAAGCCATGATGTCTTCTAAATAAGCCACTTTTTATAGAAGAGATTATTCCCTTTCAGAATTGATGCAATACTATTAGGATATGCATATTTGAACATGGGTTATTACGGTTTGGAGACAAGATACTTTTTTGTATAAAATTCTTTGAGAGACTGCAATCAAAAATTTTTTTCTTTTAATTCCCACAAAAAAAACTTTTTTACTAGGTTTTTTTTAAAAGAAGATCGTTTAACTTTTTTTAAAAACTATTTTTTGATTTTGCTGATTTTAGAAATAAAAAGCAAATAAAGAAAACATGAAAATGATATTAGATTATAAGAATAAAAAATATTTCTTTATGTTAAAATTAATTTAAATTAAAAAAAAAATCTTAATAAAAATTTTCAAATAAAAAATCAATTAAAAAAACATCCGGATGTTTAATTTTAAAACTATTTTATTTAATAAATTAATTTAAGCAAAAGTTACCACTCATTTTAAAAATGAAAAAAGAGATTTTATTTTTTTATAAAATACCCGAGTGTGAATTCTTTCAAAGATATCAAATACAAACAAAACAAAAATACTTCCTATTTTGAAAAATTAAATTTTACTAAAATAAAATATTTTAAAAAAATAGATAAGATTTTAATTGATTATTGATTTGATTTCCTAAAAAAAAATGAAAGTGAAAATTTTATTTTAGATAAAAAAGGTGCAAAAAACCAAGTAGCACTTTTTTGCACTATTTTTTCAAAAATATTTTATTTTAGTGGATTTCAATTTATCAAAATAAGAAGAATGTTTGTTTTGTTTGTATTTGAATTTCACAATACCTTTTTTCTAAAGATTTTTAAAAATTCTCCAAATGCAACATAGTCAAGCAATCAAAGTTGCATCAATAGTTAAAGTCTTCTGTTAATTATGCAGAATCTACATCCAAATTTGTCCAAATTTAAATATTGCTAAATTTGAAGAGATCTACTAGAATGTTAAAAATAATGCAACTATTAATGTTGCACCGTGTTGAATATACAGAACTTTCTTTTGATCATTAATAAGAATTAAAAGAAATTTTAAAATTTTGTTCTGCTTTGTTGTACTAAATTTCACAAAACCAAAAGAAGCTAGTCACAAAATTAGATTTTTTTCTCATTTATAATTGATAAAAGTCGATTTTATAATCAAATTTTTATTTTTTCTGTATTCTCATTACGAATTCTCTAAAAAATATTCATTAAAAAAACCCAATTTATAATTTAATAGAAATTTTGTTTAAAAAATATTTTAAAGAATTTAACTTTAAATTTTGTGTACAGAAAACACTGATAGAACAAATTAAATAAATTAAAAAAACTACTTACGAGCTAAGACATCATTGGCAGAGTCAATGCAGAATTTATTCGATCTAATTTTTAGATTGTACATTGCTCGTTTTATTGTGACGTTCGGGAAAACAAGAGCAAAAATAATTCTTAAAGCATAAATAAAGTCAGCGCCTGGATTCCTAGTATTACTTCCATTTAAAATGAGAATTTCCAAAAATGTCCATATTATATCCAAAAAAGCTGCAAAACCTAGAATAATCACCAACACAACGAAGCCAATTATTTCAGACTTGAACAAGAATGACCAAATAAATGACAAAATAGTCCATGAAAAGCTAGATATAAATAGCAAAAAAAATAAATAGCCAAGTGTTTCATCACCAGCAATAGCTTTTATCTCACTGGTCTCATCATTTTTAATTGCATCAACTATTTTAAGCCCAATTACAATCAAAGAAATATTAATCAAATGAATAAGCATGTCAAATAAAAAATTTGACACCCAATAAGTAGGCCATGTTAGACCAGAGAGCATTTGTAATTGCTTTGAACCGTTGGCTCTTTCGCGCCCAATATGTATAACCATTATTCCAATCATGAAAGCAATTATAATACTGTTGAAAAAATTCAAAAGTGAAACTGGTAGAGAGTCAATGCAAGCTAAGACTTCTAGGAAATTACTCGATCCAGACAAAGTATTATTCGAAGCAAGTGGAACGTTTTCGGTTTGAATGCTTTTTTGTAAATCGTTTGACAAATAGCTTAAAACAAAACTATCGATTTCATTCAACAAATTGGCACTTGAGTGAAAAACCAATGAACTAAAGTATCCAGTAACTGAAAGTCTGCTTACATTCATCAGATTTAAACTCATACCAACAAAGTAATCATTTAACAGGTATTTGAAGTCTTGGTTTCTTAAAGATAAAACGTATTCATTGACATTGTCTTGATCCAATTGTTTGAGTGAAATATTTGGAAATTTTGAATTTGTAAAATAATTGTCAATGTGAGTTTCTAGAGACGACGTATCAACTGAACCCTTTACATGAAAAGGCAATTTTTGTTTGGTATAATTTTTTAATGTTAAGTCATATGAGCCATAATTTGAAACAACTCCTCTGATTGAATTAATTAAATTGGTCTCCGATGGGATTAGAGCAGCTACGATTATCTCAATGATGAAAGGCAAAAGTAAAATTATGAGAGCCAAAATAAATCGTCTACAGAAAATGCGAAATCGTTTAATTAATAAAGCAATCAATTGTTGGATCCACAAAATAAGACCACTGTTTTTGTGAAAATTGGACGAAAATGCTTCAATTAGAAAAAGTAATTTTTTAATTTTATATTGACTATAAAAGAATGAAATTATTTTTTTTTAGGAGAAATATAATAAAAATAAAAAAAAAATTAATAAAATGGATAAAATATTGATTTGTTTTTGTAAAACTTAAAAATCACTTTTCAATATAAATTTATTCATTTTTTTATTCGAGCTTAAGCTCCGAAAAATATAAATTAATAAACAATGTTTCTAGAATATGTCTAGCCCATAAAAATGGCAGATCGTGGGTCTGCTAAAAAGTGGAGATAAAAAGCAAAACGAAATAGCCAAGTTGTTAGGTGTATCTCCAAAATATGTCTCTTCAACTAAAAAACGAAATGAAGAAACTGGCTCTGTCTCTGATCGAAGCCGTTCTGGGAGATCTCGAAAGCTAACTTTTGCACTATACTGTATACCGTATTCTCTTGTTCAATACTGCAGGTGTTCCTCAAGGCCCTGTCTTAGCTCCTCTACTGTTCATTATTTATATCAATGAAATGCTTTAACAAACTGAAAATGAGTGTAAAGCCAATGCAGATGACAAAAAATTATTACAACCATTAAAATTCTTTATCCAAATTGAGACTTGAAAACGATATGGACAAAACTTGCGATCGGCCAAAAAATTGGTCAACAGTACTAAACGCAAAAATGGAAAGTCTTACAATTGAGTAAAACGAACTGTAAATTTGATTACAAAATTGAAAAAAATGGTAACTTAAGATATTAATGTATTGGAAAAGACTAGTGCCAGAACTGAGAAAATTAAATTATGATAATATAGATTAAAAAAATGGATCTGACCAATATTCAATAAGAAGGCAGAGAGGTTACCTTACTCAGATGTTCAAGATTGCTAATTTCGTGAATGATCCTAGACTAAATGCTGAAAAAAGAAAATATAATCACAAATCTCAGAATAGTACTATTTTAAGAGAAAAAATGAAATATTTTCAACCAAGATTTAAGCGACAGAATAGAACAAATTACCAACAGATATTGTAAGTACAAAGAATATTTGTTTAAGCGACAGCCCCATTTGAACTTGTTCACAGTTCAAGTTGCCGTTCTATTTACTATTACTATTACTATTCCTTAAAAATCAATTAATAGAATATTATTAAGCATCAGTATTTTTTATAGATGAAAAAAACATTAATAATTACCGTAAACCATTGCGATATCATGCATGGGACAACTTTTGATACCTAGGTTTTAGTGCATGCATAAGCGACCATCCTTCCCATGTTAAAATCGGCCCCCTTGGGATGCGTACATTAAAATACAGATTTCATGTTTTGACGCGGCGTTAAACTTCAAAAAACCTACAAAATAATGCTGGGTCAAAAACCGAAAATGCGGGCTTGATCCCGCACTAAAACCTGAAAATTATTAAGTTTGAGTTATGATGCGGGTTTAATAATTAAGTTTACAAATAAACTAAAAAATTAAATAGAATAATTAAAATAATTTTTAATTGTCTCTAATTTACTTAATAATTTTCAGTTTTTATTGCGAGCTTATCACCCCGGATTTTCGGTTTTTGACCCAGCATTATTTTGCAGGTTTTTTGAATTTGAACGCCGCGTCAAACATAAAATCTGCATTTTTATGCACGCATCTCAAGGGAGCCGATTTTAACATGGGAAGAATGGTCGCTTATGCGTGCACTAAAACCCAAGAATCAAAAGTTACCCCCTGCATGATATCGCAACGGTTTACGGTATATGCCTATTAATGACTAAAGCTCAAAATTTTTCGCTATTTTTTTTATTTATTTAAAAAAAAACTTAAAATATTTAAAAAATTTATTTGTGCAATTAAGTATTGCGTAATTTTCTTATAAATGATTTGAATGCTTTCTAAAAAAATTTAAATTCTGCAAGAGCATATTCTTAAATATTTATTTTTTGTATTTTTTAAAAAAAATTTTTTTTTGTTAAACAAAATATTATTTTTTATTTTTTATTTTAAAATCGAGTCTTGATGACGCATTAAACTAAGACTTTCAGTGTTTGATGCGGAGCTAAACGCGAGATTACGCTATTAGAACATGCGCTCAAAGTTAACAACATTATAGCATGGGCAAGATGTACTTTGGTGCATGGTCCGAAGACGTGTTTTAACTTGTGGTGCAGCTTAATCGAACGAGGGAATACGGTACTTATTTAAAACAAATATTTAAGGTAAACAAGACTGCAAAAAATTTAAAAAAAATGATTAGTTCTAGTAGTAACTTCCTAAAAACTTAGAACCAGCAGTAAAAAAAGCTGTATTTTTAATCGAAATAATTTAATTTTGCAACAATAAAGATAAAAAGAGAGTCTGATATTGTAATTAACATTACCATTGGAAAGATCATCCTTATTTTCAATTAATTGTGTCTCGTTTAATTCCTCCATATCTTTTTGATCAACATCCTTTTTATCAATGCTTCCAATTCTAAAAACAATTAACTTCATTTTTAAAATTTACTCAAAACGTACTTAATAAATATTTCTTCAATAGTAGGCGAACTAACACCATAGCCATCAACTCCGAAATTAACTTTATTCGCTTCTAAATCTTTCAGCATCAATGGAAGCTTAGAACTCAAATCATATGGAATTGAAATAGACATCTCAGCGGCTATGTTTGTCTCAATCAAATATTTTTCTATATGTTTTTTCAAAAAATTAAAAAATTCAGTTTCAGTAAAATTGTTGTTTTTAGCGATTGAAATTCTGTAGCCAGAACCAAATGTATTCTTTAAAAATAAAGGAGAGCCACAACATTTAATTTGACCATGATTCATAATAGCAATCCTATCAGATAAAACATCTGCTTCCTCTTTAATTGAACAATAAAAAAAAAATAAATAACTTTAATTAATAATACCCATAAAATGCGTTGTTAGCAAAATACATCTTCCTTGTTTGGATTTTTCAATCAGCTCCCAAAGTGTTCTCCTATTGAAAGGGTCTTTATGGTAAAAATGAAAAAAAGTGAGTTGTTTAGAGTTCTTTTGACAGTGTGAATTTTAGAACAAAAAATTAAAAATTGTAAACTTTTTCAGTTTGACTTAAAAACTTTTTCTCCAAATTGTATTAGCTAAATTTAGTCTGTGCAAAATCTCTGCAACTCTGCAAAACACTATATGAATTGAGAAAATTTTAAAATTGAATTGCAGAGTTTGGCACACTTTGGTTTTGTCTGATACGAACTTTGTGTCAGCTGTTGTAATTTGGACAACAAGTTTTAGAGTCAAAATTTTTGTTCCAAAATTTACACTAACATTTTTTGTTTAAATCAAAATTACCTAATCCTGAAGTTGGCTCATCCAAAATAATTACTTTGGAACCACCAGTTAAAGCCATTGCAACTGATAGCCTTCTTTTCATTCCGCCTGACAATTGTTTTGACTTTTTTTCAAGGTCATTTTCTAGTCCTACTAATGTACTTATATGTATAATCTCTTCTTTTATCTCTTTTCTAGAATATCCTTTTATCTAAATATTTTTTTAAAATATCAAACTATCATTATTTATGCAACTTACTGAAGCTATCAAATCAATATGTTCAGCTACTTTTAGATCATCATACAAAATGTCCTTTATTCAAACAAAATTTAATATAATATTTTATTAAGAAAAAAAAAGAATACATATTGGGGACAAAATCCTAATGAAGAGCGAATATCATTCATATTTGTCCGTATGCTTTTCCCAAGTATTTTTGCATCACCAGAAGTTGGAGCATAAATTCCTGATATTTTTTTAGATAAGTAAGTATAAATTTAATTTAATTTACCGCAAAGCATAAATGTTGTGGTTGTTTTTCCAGCTCCGTTATGTCCTTAAATTTTTTTCTCAAAAATTTCATTTTTTATTTCTTTTCTAAAATATTCTACCCAACAATCCAGTTATTTGATCTTCATACATATTTATTGAAATGCCATCAACGACTGTTTTATTTTCTGAGAATCCAGATCTAAATTTCTGAACAAAAATTAATTTAGTATGCAGCAAGTCAGGTTAGAGGTAACCAGCGGGATACTACAAGGCTCAGTTTTGGGACCCCTATTATTTTTAATATTAATAAATGATCTTTAAACTCATTTAATTAATAAGTGTGAGAAATATGCTGATGATACTAAAATTATTAAGAGTTTCAAAGACTACATAACTTCAGAAAGACATAGATTATATCTTAGGTTGGTCACTTACTTGTTGTTTGAATTTAAATATCGAAAAATGCAGTATAATGCATATTGGCACAAAAAAAACCTGCTTTGAGTATACATGACAGATATGGCACAAGAATATTAACTAAAACAACTCTCAGAAAAGGATCTAGGTGTTTATATTCAAAATGATTTAAAATGGGCAAACCAAATAAAATATTGTACCACTCGTGGAAATCGTATTTTAGGTATGATAGCTAAAAGTTTCAAGAACTTGTACATTGACTCACTAAGTATGCTTTACACAGCACTAGTAAGATCTTGCCATAAGTTCATGGTGTCCATTTCTTGAGAAAGATATTTCAAAAATCGAGAAGACACAAAGAAGAGCGACTAAGATCATTCCTTCACTTCGGAAATATGATTATGCCACAAGGCTTAAGACATATAACTTAACCGATCTCAAAATTAGGCGCATGAGAGATGATTTAATTTAATTATTAAAAATAATTAATGGACATGAAATTAATAATTTTGAGAATGGTATAAATTGTTCTTGTAATCGGAAGTACAATTTGAGAAGATATAATAAATGTATTATTAGGGAAGAAGTGAAAAAATGCATGCAACGATATCATTTTTTGACAAACCGAGTAGTTAATCTCTGGAATATTTTACCTCCTCACATCGTTAATTCTATATCTATAAACAACTTCAAAAATAAATGAAAATTGATCTTTATCTGGAAAAATGGCTCAGGAAATAGCTTCAAGGAAGCTTTACCCTAAGGATCGCAGTATTAACTACTACCAATATAGTTCCGGTAATTAATTTGTCACATGAATGTAAATTTCTAAAGATAAATATAAAATTTTCAAATCTAAAAATTTATTTCTTATAAAATAGTCAAAAATGGATAAGGATTAATTAAACATAAAAAACGTGAATTTAAAAAAACACAACATGAATTAAAATTTTAAATTTTGAATCCTTAAAAAAGTGAACCACAGCAATAAATATTAAAGATTCATAAACAGTTAATAAACATAAAAAGTGATTAAATTATTGTGTGAAAAATTGTAATGAACTTAAAATACAAAATAAAAAATTTTTCTTTTTCTTGATAAATGAGGCCAAAAATCGAATGGATTTTTATGACCAATGTTAAAATTTTTCAAGCAGTATACAAAAGCAGCATCTATTCACGGTAATTAAAAACAAGTTTTATCTACCAATGAATAAAATCTGATGATCAGAAAATGAGAGTTCTTTATCCATTTTGTTGTTGAAATGGAAGAGAATGCCATATTTGAAAAGTTTTCGACAATTTTTTTGTTGTAAATTTGAACATTTTTTTATTTCTTTAATCCCTACCCGTCAAAAATTAAAATATTTTTTTAGTCAAATTAAAAGACAGCTGAGATCCCTTTAAATTAGATTAGAAATGAAAGTCTCAGATGGAAACAAAAAGTAAACTTTGCTGTATTCGAAAATTAAATCTTAAAATTGATTATTTTCATTGAGAGATAAAATGGTTAAATTCATTTTTACACATTTATTACAAATTCAGATTCAAAATTTTTAAAAATTTTTCACTAATACTAGTTAATATATGATCATATTAGTTGATTTCAGAAAATATCAGATGATACAATGAGACAAGTTAATTTAATTTGTGACTCGGAGCTCTAATAAGCTTTATAGCAATTAAATTTGAAAAAAAAAATCAATTGTAATACCTTGGTGACATTTTGAATTGAGATGGATTGGTTCAAGCCTACCGGATCTTTTTCGAATCCATAGTTATCTTGTTTTATTGATTCGAAGTCTAATTCATCTAATTTATGTTTTTTGGGAGTAATCCAGTAAGAAGGCTAAATTAATATTTAAATTATCAAGTACATGCTAAAAATCCAAATAGAAAAATACCATAAAAGGAAAATAAAACGGCAAAGGAGCTCCATATTCTCCTGGTAAAATTCTCTCAATATACCATGTCACAGGAATATAAAGTAAAGTCCAACCGATCATTGAGGCAAGTATTGCGCCCAAATTTAAAGAATCATCAAATAAATTTTCATATAAATTCAAATAGCTAAATTCTTTGCCGCTTCTTTCATACTGGAATATTACTTGAAATGCGAAAATTAAGCCAGTATTGGGAAAAATGCAAAATAGATATTTGATTGCTGATGATGGTAAGCTATCATAAAAGTTGATCAAAGTAATAAGCCAAAAAAGTATTGTGAATGTTTTCGCAATAAAAGCTAAAAAATCAATTTTAACTTCTGTTTTTTGATTTAAAGTGTTACTCTGTACTTTTGCTAAATATTTGTCCTAGTAAAAGTGTAAGCATTGTTACTTGAAATGAGTAAACAAAAAAAACAGAAAATCCAACAAAAGGATTTGTATGTAGAAAAACTGCTTTTTTAGTTAAAGCGTTGTTGTCTCTTTCTCGCGGATTCAGTCTTACTGAACAAATAAGAGTAAATAATGCCGAAAGGATTAAAAATGGTATTATTAATCGAACTATCCATGTAAGCCACATGGCCACAGACCGAATACCAACTAATTTTAAATATTCCTTAAAAAAAGTTAAATTTTTTTAAAATTTGTTAAAAAAGTTTTATTTTTATCTTTACTTTCATTTTTGATTGCTTTTCATTAATAATGCTTCCAAGGGTGACAATTGTAGTGAATAAAAACGCGATTATAATAATAACCAAAGGAAAAAAACTGAATCTTGATTTGAAAATATCATTGTCATAACCAGGACAATGATATTGAGCGATTTTTATCTAATTTACAATTGGTGAAACATTTGATTTTTTTGAAATTTTTAAACAAAAATTACTGGCTCAATTTCATCTAAATCTAATCCAGTCACTTCAGATATTAAAGATAAATCAATTGCATTTTTAATCGGGTTAAAAATTGTATTGTAAAGCTTTGTATATTTTCGGCCTAGTTTTTTTTTTTAATTTTTTATTTGAAATTTTTAGATTTTTAAAAGCTTGATTTTTAATTATTGATTCAAATTTAAAAAAATTATAATTAAATTTTATTAACCTTAAATAAAAATAATCATTAATATCTTTTAAACTACTTCAGAAAATTAACAGAATAATTTACCAAATAGGACACTGCAACAGAGACACGAAAACAATCATTTAGATTATGCTGATCAAGTCGAGAATCTAATCCTGAAGAATGAAAAGGATAGAAGGTTTACAAAAAAGAACAACTGAACTTATTAAAGAATTAAAGAACTAAAGGACCATCTTAGCAAATAATTACTTACTGAGATTGAAAAAACAAGACTACGAAATACTTAATTGAATAATTTTAAGTCGTGATAAGGTTGAGATGTATTATCAGCTAGCTTAGATGTAAAAACTTTATGAAACATTAATTCATAGTTTTTGTTTTTAAGAAAAGCTTTTTAGAAATTGCAATTGAAGTTCATTTTTACAAAAAGAATATAAGATTTAAACAAATAAGCAACAGAAATGATAGAACAAACAACTCAAAAAGAATTTAAGAATAAACTAGACGGTTATTTTTTGCTTTAAAACTATTGTCTATATTTTATAGCCTTATTATAATTACAGTAATCATTTATATTTTTAAAAATAGACTGATTGACTTCAAATTGACACCGTAATCAATTGAAAATAGAATTTTCTAAAAGATTTTTTAAAATTGATACCTAAGTTATCAAAATTTAAAATCAGCTTATTATAAATAATCAGTTAAAAAGCAAACAAAGAGTATCAAATACCTTTTTTATGTTTTACATTATTAAATATAACCATAGAAATAATTTTTTTTTAACAAAAAAAAAATATTTTTAATTTTAAAAATAATTGAATTACAGTTACATTTCCTTTTTCAATATTGTAGCCTCATTAACAGAAACACAACTTGGACACATGCACCATTTCGCACATGTTAAGTCATTCTTAAATTATTCCTCATGCCTCAAAAACATATTTTAAATCTTCTTTGATTTGCACCTAAATCAAGGCTTAAGTTTTAAAGCAGCATGTTTTAATGTTTAAAATTTTTCGTAAAAATAAAAAAAAAAATTTCATTTTCTAATCTTTCTAATTGTAAATTAGATTAAATTTTTAACACTGGATCAAATATATTATTAGAAAATTGATCTTTATTTTTCAAAAAATTCACATTAATTCTGCATTAAAATTAAAAACTTGATTTTAATGGATGTTGGATGGCGAAATACAAAGAAGCGACTGCTACAGCTTTTTAGAGCTATGCTTAGATAATCTCTAAGCTGCAGTTAAATCTACTACTATTTGTACTACTAATGCAGACCAAAGATTTAAAACAATTACTTTGAAGCATACATATCTTGTTATTTAACTTAAGAAAAAAATTCGAAAATAAATTATTCTTTAGTTTTGGAATAACATATATGAGAACAATCAAGCAATTATTTTATTAAAATAGAAAAATGTCTTACTAAAACAATACGATTCAGGTGAATTTTCAAACATATACTCAAGTTTTGAGTAAAAATTCTCTGCTATATTATATTGAAAATTTGTTTCTCTTTATAAACAAAAAAAATATATCAAATAATTGAAAATATAAAAAATAATTTAACTGATGCTGTTAAATTTCATAATTTATTTTATTTTTTTCAAATAAAATTCTTAAATAATTTCTTACTCTTGAGTGAAAATTTTGTATCGGATTTTTCCTGGTAAAACACCACTTGTATAGCTGTCAGGAAAACTCACCAATGCGAAAAGCTTTGATATTGTTTCTGAATTTAAACTAGTAGCCTCACTTGTTGATGATCCAACAACTCAAATTTTGAAAATTTTTAGATATTTAATTTAAATAAAAAATTTTAGTACTTGTTGCATTGAAAATTGGTTTTTGAGTTTTGATTAGATTATACGCATTTGTAACTATTCCCTCAATAAAGGCGTTATTGGGATAGTACATTATAAAAGTTCGATTAGTAGTGGCATTTATTAAGCTCAATACATTAAAATTTGGATTGTTGGTGGCATTTTGTTCGTCTATTTTGGTAGAATCGACGAAAAATCTTAATATTAGCAGGATAAGTACAAAGATCAATGACACGCAAATTTCTGTAATTGTGCCAGCTATGTTACGCTTAAACAAAACCCAATTTTTCCAAAATAGAATTAAAAATTGGCGAAAAAACCCAACTACTTTTCTTTCTTTCATGTTTTTAAGTTTTCTCTAAAATAAATTGAATTCTATATATATAAAATTTTAGTTATATAAAAAAGTCTGTTATAAAAATGTGCTTCCTATGAGTAAATTAAGTTTCTAATTCCTAATGTTATTAAGGGACATTAAATTAAATAATTCAAATTGTGAATTTTAAACACTAAAATTTTTTTTTAAAGTATTTGCTGAATAATGTGAATTATTGATTTTTTACATTTAAAAAAAAAAACAGGAATTTTAATTTGTTGCATTCACAACCATATTTTAGCTTTATGCTTGGCAATAAGTTTTTTTTTATTTAATTTGATTTTAATTTATTAGAACTTTACTTAGAACAAAAATATAAATAGATTAAATTTACCTCGAAATAAACTGCCAAATTTTGGATAATTATTTTGATTATTAAAAATTTGAGAAATAACCCAATAAGACTGCCGGTTTCAATCTAGTAGAATTACACTCTTGATTAGACAAAAATATACCTAATTTTATTGTAATTATTACATCAAAATTAGAAAAAATTTTGGAAATTAATTTTTTTTCCGTTCTTTATGAAAAAAGCAGATAATTTATCCAAATTATTTTATTGAAAAATTTTGATTAAATTCCAATTATTTTTTTTCGACGATGAAATGCTAATATTAAGAATTAAAAGTGAAATCATTCTGAGCATGGTGCTATCTTAACTAATAAACGTTGAAATTAAAATCAATTGTTATAAATAAAAGAGTCGGTTGTATAAAAATTAACATGAAAATAATTAAAACAACTGTTAAGTAATTAGATGACAAATGTCTCCTGCATATTTTTTTTACCTGAAAAATTTTATTTTAAAATTGGAAAACATTTTCTCATATTATTGTTTTTTAAATAATTATTTAAGCAAAAAGGAATTTTTTAGTACTTATTATCCTCTTTGTTTTGGTAAGTATTTAATTAACTATAAAAAAAAACTCACTTTGAATAAATAGCAAAAGCAAAGAATTGAATTTTTATTGTTAAGCTCTTTGATAACTAATTTTTAAATGTTAAATAGTGGAGAAATAAAAAAATTTAGTTTAATTGTGTCAAAAAAAATTCCAATGGTAAAATTTTGATAAAAATGCTAATTATTAAATAATCTTTTAAATTATTTTAAGAATTAATATTCATTAGAATAAAATTTATTAATTATTTAAATAATTTGAATTTTCTTAAAAACAGGCTTTTGTATTTATCCAAATAATTGATATATATATATATTATATATCTAAATTCGGTTTTTGAAAATATTAAGCTGAAAAAAATTTGATTATAATTTTTTTTCTAATTTATCAAAATGATTCAGAAAAAAATAAAAAATATATATTTCAATGCAATAATTTTCATCATGAATAAGAGAAAACCTTTCAAAAAATTTTAATAAAAACAAAAAGCAATCATTAAATCTAAAATATGAAGTAGCTATTAAAAGTTAAAAATCAAAAAAATCTAAAATTGATCATTTATTTGTTAATCGAGGATCAAACCATTGTGATGCAATCTTTTTCCTTCTATCTAAAATTCTTAAATTAAAAATTTTTAAAAATCTTAAGTTAATCATTCTATTATTTTTTTAAATAGGCAAAATTTAGCAAACAAAATTTTTATTTTGTTTGAATTTATTTTCTATAATAAAATATTATAATAAATATGTTTTTGAATTTGAAGAAAAATACTAAGTAATCATTCAAGCTCTTTTTAAAAATAAGATGGCTAAAGCTAAAACATCAAAGTCAAACAAGTTATATCAAGTTGGAGATCGTGTCTTTGCCAAATTAAAAGGTTACCCATGGTGGCCTGCAAGAGTATTGATTTTTTTATTTAAAAAACAAAAGAAGCTTATATATTTAATTAAGATTGAATCAGTTGAAAATCAATCTAAACCATTGAAATACAAAATATTGTTTTATGCCACCTATGAAATGTGAGCTTTAATATTCTGTAAATCAATAGATTGAAAGATTAACATTTTTTAGTAATTTAATAAAACCGGACTGCTTGGTTCCATTTAATAAAGAAAGCATAGAAAAATATGGCGAAAAAAGAAAGTACAAATATTTTAATGAAGCTATGGATGAGATTCAAAATGATCCAGAATTGAAAAATTTTTCACAACAAAACGAGTCCGAAAATAGCCCGATTAGTGAAAGTAGTGATGATCGAAGTTCCAATTTATCTCGAAAAAGTTCAGAAAATAATGATTCTAATGAATATGATGAGACTGAAAAAATTGATGTTGAAAAACACAGTACTGAAAGATCAACATCAGACTTGGAGTCTAAAACTGAATCTGAAAAAAGTTATCAATCAAGCAATCAAACTGAATCTAATCAAGTATAACAAATTTTCGATGAAAATTTTTTTTCTAAATTTCTTAAAAAGAAATCGAAAAAAAATGTGACCAAAGCTAATAAAATAAAAAAGCAATCTAAAAATGAGTCAAAAGAGGATGGGTCTCAAACAAAAAAAATCAATGAAAAAATCGATGTTGGTGATTCTGAGGGTACTAAAAGTTCCAAATCAAATTCAGACCTTGAAAGTGAGTCTAATGTGTGTATTAAAGCCTTAAAGAGAAGTATCGAGGACGATTTCGATTACAAGCCTATTTCAGCTAAAACTAGAAAAATTACTTCAGATGATGAAGAAGATGATAAACTGGAGGAAGTAAATAAGAAAGAGATTAAAGTATCAGATGAATTTCAAAATGAAAATAAAAAATCGAAACAAATAAGTAAAAAAAATAATCAAAGTAGAAACAAAAATTCACAAATTTTGAAAGAGAAAAAAATGCGAATTGATAAGTCGGATAAAAATCATGAAGAATATAAAATCTCGAAAGAAGAGACAAAATTCGAATCAGAACAAGCTAAATTGGAAAAATCTCTAAGTTTGAACAAGTAAATTTTAGATTTTATCTATTTTTTAAATTAAAATCAACATTTATAGCATTTAAATCAGAATGTCTGATGATGAAAAAGAAGCTCGAAAGCAAGAATTGAAAGAGAAAAAAATTTTAGAAAAAAAATTATCTAAGCTTAAAAGTATTTTTTTTTATTAACTCATTTTTTTTAAAAATGATTCAATTTTTTAGACATAAAAATTCAAATTGCTTTGCAAAGAATGAGCGTGGAAATTGAAAAAAGTTTGAGAGAAGAAAACTTGGTAATTTTATTTAATTTTTATTTTAAAAAATGATTTAATTCTTATGTAAATAAGGATACTGAACGTTGTTGCCTTTTGATGCAAGACTTCATAAAGTTACCATTTAGTCAAAAAAATTTATTCAAGGCATCCGAAATCGTCGAAACTATTCATGAAGTAAAAATATTATTGTTTCATTATTTTTAAGAATTATAAATTCATAAAATTTAAGTGCAAAAACTTCAAAAAATCTGAAAAAATTAAGCAAAAGGCTCATGAATGCTGTTCTAAATTTTTAGCAATGTTTTCTTTTAGTTCTGAAGATACATTTTGTACATTTTTTGAAAAAGAGCGAGTCAAATATTTAGCTGATAATGAAGATGAAGTTAAAAAAGAAAAGATTATATCTCAAAAATTAGTAAACAGTAGAACAAATTTAATGAAGCATCACATCCCTTCTAAAGCAAACACAGAGCTTAAGAATAATTCTATTATTAATGAGTCAGTCAAAATAGATAAGTCATGTATGAGCTCAAAAGAAAGTGATCAAATTTTAAATGAATCACCTCTAGCACACAACAAACAAAATGATTTCAATCGTAACTCTCGAAATGAAGATATAGCTGATAAAAAAATGGCTTAACATGCTTAATTACGTAATAAAACAAATAACAGCTTTTAAAAAGAAAATGGATACCGATAAATAAATTCTATTATTGGCAATTGTATTGTTTTCATATTTTTTAAAATATTTAAAACATAATTTTATTGTGTCGTTATGTAAAAAATCATTATCTAATAAACTGTCAACGAAAATAAGCATAAATTGTTGATTGTTGAATTCTTATTTAATTTAATTATTTCAGACAAACTAATTTCTCTTAGGCATTTCAAATTTTAGATCAATTTTCTCTACGTTCTATTTAAAAATGCCGGTTAAATTTTTGTCTTTTAATTAGCCTTTTAAATAGGAATATAAATTTTAAAAAATAAATTAAAAAAATCCTGAAAATCTTAAATATAATAAAATTTTAATTATAATTAATTATTTTGCGTTTTTTAAAAGGCTGAATATTATTGATTTTAACATTTTGGTTATTCTAAATCCCAAAGGGATATTAAATGTTAGAAAAAAAAACGAATGCTATTCAGAATGATATGTTACTATTACAATACTTTTATATATTTTAACGGGTGTTCAAAATGAAATGGCCGTTTTTTTTAAATTAAAAAAAAACAATTTCCTCTAATCAAAAGACTATGAACATGCTAAAACACACTAAAAACAAATTTTTAGCAACAAAAAAAATATGTCAAAATTTAGTGTTTTCTAATCATAACTTTTGAATGGATCTTTTTTTCAAAATAATTTAAAAAAACATCACAGAAAAATTACAAAAAAGCTATACAATTAATCAGAAAATAAGTCAGTTCAAAAGTTTAGAGATTTTTAAAATTTAATTGTTGAAATGTCCGCCTTAGGCCTTATAACAAGCCAAAACTCTATTTGGCATTGATTCAACCAATTTTTATTCGTATTCAGTAGGTATCTTTAGCCACTCTTCGTGTAGAACCTCTTTTA
>PJRA01000160.1:1863976-1896674 GCA_016987375.1 Brachionus koreanus
CTTGTTGAAAAACTCAAGGGTCATTTGGATCAAATAGGAGTTTAACAGATGGTTAAAGATTTTTTTCCAAGGTGTTAATGTAGACAAATTAATTAATTTGTTCTGTATAAATGTTGCATATACAAGTGCCTTTGTAGGAAATACCGGCTGACCCTCCACCGTTTTGTAACCTTGGTATACAAAACTTCGGGTGAAACTTTTCATTTTTGGACTCGTCACTCGGACCAATCACTAACTGTCCAATTAAGTCTCTGTTTACACCACTTATATCTTTTTTGTCTATCTTTTATGTTAAGAAACGGTTTTTTTACCGCTGTATGAGACTGTAAACCTTTTTTTTTGAGATATCTCATTATAGTATACTTACTTATCCTAACCCCTTGAGTCTTAGAATTAAAATCAGTGGCGAGTTTTTGATAACTAAATGTAGGATCTTTTCTGATCTCTCTAAACATCTAATTCTAAGATCTTTCTTCATACAGGATGGCAATTTCCTAACAAGGACCAAATTGATGAAGTGTGTTGTGATGTTTTTTTGTGTATTATCTCAGCACTAAAAAGTTCGACATTGTATATGACTTGAACTTATGTCAAATCAAAAATAAATTAAATCATCCTATTAAAAAAAGTAAAGTGTTTGGGATGTATATTTATTGATATTTAAGAATTTTTTTCACTAATGAAAATTGATGATTTTAATTCATAAAATCAAATATTTCTGATAGATATTATATGATAAAAAAGCTATTTGGATTCTAAACATTTATTTTACGATTAAAATTAGTGAAAAATTTTAAAAAAATCAATTAATTAAAGCTTAAGCTATTCTGGTCAAAGTTGACTTGACATTCAACTTCGTCTACATCTTCGAAAATATGCTCTATTTTCGAGTCCAAGCTGCTTTGCTTGCTAGGCCCTTTGCTATTTGATTTTTTACCGTTTGTGTTATTGATTTTTGCCTCTGAAATAGTCAAATTTTCTTCTTTAAAATCTATGTTTGGTACCAGAAAAATTTTTCCATTGCATCCCTTATTTTGAAGATTTGCTAGTGGTAGTTGGTCGAAGCTGATTCCTTTTTGATACGGTGTATGGTTCAATTTTGGTTTGCGTCTTGGAGTCAGTGGTAAATGTGAATTAGAGTAATCTCTATTGGTCAGCTCTTTTACAATTTCATTACTCATATCGATCTCCTGTAGAAACGCTAAAAAACTCGCATTAACCAATTTAGGTGTTTGCGGTACATTTGACAAAATCAAACTGGACTGAAATTTTTTCATTTCTTCTAGCTTTAATGCTTCTAGTTCAAATTTATCTAAAATTTCACTAGCAATATCTTGAATTATTTTCCAATCTCTCTTTATATCTTCTTCTGTAGTGTCTATGGATGTAACAGTAAAACGAATTATGTATTTATTTTTTACTCGAGCTGGCACGACATGAATGCGTCCATCTTTATTCAATAGCTTTAATAGCTGCTCTGTAATATCATTTTCTCCCTTAAACAATAAAATAAATAAATTTGAAAATTATTTTTTTATTTCAATTTACTTTAAGTCTAAATACAACTAAGCCCATGAGTCTTTTTGCCACAATTTCAAACCTTTGATCAGATTTGACCAGACTTTCAAACAATTCAGCAAGTTGAACACCCTTGCGAATGTGGTTCTGAAGTCCCTCAATTCCAAATGATCGAATAACAAACCAAACTTTAAGGGCCCTAAATCTTCGGCTTAAGCCAACCTGCCAATGCATGTAGTCAATTGCTGCTCCAGAATACTTGTGTTTAAGATAAAGTGGATTGACAGTGAATGTTTTATGCAGCCAAATAGAACTTTCAACCCATAGACAAGTACAATCAAAGTGAACCATAAGCCATTTGGAAGGATTGAATACAAATGACGTGGCATTTTCCATTCCTTTTAAAAAACTCCTATACTCGGGACAAATAAACGCACTTCCCGCATAAGCAGCATCAATATGTAGCCACAAATCTTCAGATTTGCAAATGGGCCCGATTTCTTCAAGATTATCGAACGCACAAACTCCAGTAGTTCCAAGAGTAGCACATACAAAAAATGGTATCAAACCATCCTTTTTATCCTGTTCTATTGCCTTTTTAAGAGTCTCTCCTCGAAGACTAAGGTCATCATCAGTTGGCAGTAATCTTATTCTGGTAATTGCTATTAAGGCGGACTTTTCAACTGATGAATGAGCTTGATTGGAGCAATAGGCAACCAGACGTCCATTTATGTCCGATCTTTCAATATATTTGTCAACATCACTACATCCATATTTTTCAAATATTTTAGATCTAGCAGCCAAGAGAGCCAAATAAGTCGATTCACTGACACTTGTCTTTTGTTTTGTAGTTAAAATTAAAAAAAAATAAAATTAAAAAAAAATACTTGTAAAACTCCTCCTCCATAAGGTTCTTGGTTGGAATTTAGAAATTTTTCTGGCAAGCCTAACGACTTAACTAACCAGTCCATTATTAATGATTCTAGCTCTGTTGCAGCAGGACTGGATGCCCATGTGAATCCCAAACAATTGATTGCATCGGAAATCATGTCTCCAATCAAACTAGGAAATGAATTAAGAGCTGGAAAATAAGCATGCATGTGTGGACTTTGCCAATGTGTTATCTTAAAAATAAATAAGCTTAAAAACCTTAAATTAATGATTAAGTACTCCTGGCATTATAACTCGCTCGACATCTTTGAATATGTCTTCCCATTTTTCTCCTTTTTGAGGAGCTTCGCTAGGCAACAATTCTCGAATATATCCAGGAACAACATCAGGAAAAACTCTTCTTTTGCGAATATCTCTAAGATAATCGGCTATGTAATCAACAGTCTCTTTTCCTTGAAAAAAATTTTGACTTCTGCATTCTAATATTATTATTTTTAAATACCTTTGATTCTATACTCGTTATTGTCCATATTAAATTCTTAATTAAAAAAAAGATTTATTCATTTTTAGCAAATTTTCAACTTTTACAATTAAGTAATTGAAAATTTATATAAAACTCAATGGAATTACATAAAAAAAAATTATATTTTTCAAGATAAATTATATTTCGTTAGCTCAAAGTATTAGGAAAATAAACCAGATTGATTGATCTTAATTAAATGAAAAAAATTCAAAAGTTAATCAAACTTTTTTATGTGTGATCGATTTGACGAAAACCTGTTGTTTAGCGAATGTGATTGAAATCGACTAAAGGGAGTAGATTTTTTAATAATTATCTAAAAACAAAAAAAAACGAGCCCAAAATTTCTAATTACTTGACTAGCAAATAATTATTTAAAAACTTGATTAAAAGATATTCGATTATTACGCAGGTAATGCATAAATTTACTTTTTTTGTGTGAGCAAAATTTTAATACAGGGCTATTGAGAAATTTTAATTCTAAAACATGCAACCATATTTGTTTAGTGAAAATGAAAATTAATTTTTCGTCAGAAGAAAAAATTCTCAATTTAAATAGCGACTGTATTTAGAATCTGGTTTGCGACCAATTTGGCTAGAAAATTATTGCTGAAACTTTTCGTGTCGTTTAATCATGTGCCTTAAAAAAATTAACTTTATGAAAAATAGACCTTAATGAAAAATTTTCGTCAATTGTTTAATTTCTTTTTAAATATAATAATCCTTAGAAACTAAAAAAGATCAATTTTAATTAATTAAGTTGGTTATTAAAATTTTTATTTTCTAGAATAAAACATTAAATTATTTTTTAGTTAATATAGTTTAATTTTGATTTTTTAATCAAAATATGTAGATTGAAATTTTTCAGAAGTTGACAAATTACCAAACTTAAATCCAACGAGATTTAATTGACTCTTATTGACATTTATTGACTCTCACGATGCCTAAAATTACAAATATAAAAATTGAACTATTAGTGCAGCTTTTTGAAGAAATATAATCTTGCTAAACATTATTTAAAGAACAATAACAATTTTAATTATCACTTGGATTATCTAACAATGATTATTACAAAAAAAATATTGGTTATACTTAAATCCCATTTTATAAAAGAAAATTTGTAAAAAAAAGTTTTAAAAATTGATAATCTTAAAAATAGATAAAAAAAATTGGTTATTCAAGCCAAATAAAAATTTTCAATTAATAAACTGAATCTGAATATTGCTAATTATTCAGTCAAATATTTGTTTTAATTTTTCTTAAAGAATTTTATGCAATAAAATATTTAATTTACTCTAATTTGAATACCTTCCCAATTTGCCCCCAAGAAACAGATCTCTTTTACCGGTTTTAATAAGACTAAAGAGTATTTAGCACCCATCAAATTTCTGCCTTAAAACACCGATTAGAACCTGGAGGAGGTTCTTGTCTCGGTGAGCTATTAGCAGATCGACCAGATGCCCATATGTGTACTTGATGTTTGTTGATTACCATTTGATGAACTTAAGTACACAATTGAGCAACATTAGTTGGACTTAGGGAGCTATACTAAGACTGAAAGGCATGCAATTGAACTGGAAGAAGCAACGCCCGTAGCCAAAAGTGGTTAACGAATTTTGAGCTGGGATGCAGTTCAATATTAAGTTCATTATAAATTATTTTTATTTACTTTAAAAAAAAAAGCTATGCTTTGATTTAAAATAAACTTCTGCTATTGTTTAATTAAAAAAAAAATTTAAATGCTAATAATAATTTTTAAAGACATCATTTAAAATTTTAACAATCAATTCTTGCGATTTTTTTACTGTAAGATTTTAAAATTTAAAAAAATCATAATCAAAAAAAATAAAAAAAAGAAAAATAATTTGTTTTTTCTAAAAAAAAAAATACAAAGATTTTTCAAAATTATAAAAATTTCATAATAAAAATCAACTAAGTTAACTATTTAAATAAAAAATTTCATACTGTAACAAATTTATTTATTTTTTGCTCTATTTTAAATGCATTAATTTAATTTATCATCACTGTTGGTTATACAGATTTTTAACTTTTAAAAATTTTCAAATTTTTTTCTTAAAATATTTCAATTTTTACTATAGAGATTTTTATCAAATTTTTTTTAAATGTTTCATATTTCATAAATTTAAAAAATAAATATCATTTATCTTATTTAATACATTGAAAATATTCTCAAAAGGTAAATTTTTTGACAAGATTTCATTTCATTATTTATTTCAAAACATTTAATTTGATCAATGAGCAATACATGATTTACATTGAAAATTTTCTCCTGTTTAATTTTTCAATAGATCACTCTATTTTTTTCTTACTTTTATCAATAAAGATATCTTCTTTTAATTTCATTCAGATAGTTTCAAAAAATTTTCAATTCTTGTTCGGTAAGTTACTAATTTGGAAGATGAAACAGACAAATTTAACTTAACAATAAATTTGTTTTAAATATTATTGTATTTTGAATTTAAGTTCAAAAACTAATATCTAAACTTTTTATTGTTTAAAACCCCCTTTTTTTTTAAATCAGTTTATCTAAATTCAAAACGAATATATTTAAGTAACCATTGAACAATATAAAAACGAAAAAAAATTATGTTTTGAGTAGCCCCTTAAAATCGTGTTATTTTTATTGCTAAACAGGTAAGATTTTTTATTTCAAGAAAAGCTTTGTAATTATTCAAAAAAAAATCAAAAATTTAAATTGTTGTTTTGTAGTTAAACAACATATACTACATATACAGTTATTTAGAATAATGTTATTTAGAGACCAAATGAGGAGATGAAGAGTGTTTAAATTAAGCAGTTTAAGAGCAAAATTTACTCAAAATTAGAAGATATTTAAGAATTAATCATAAAGTTGTGAAAAAAGCCAGTAATGATTGTTAAGACTTTTAGACTACGCGAATTTCTAAACTTTTGCACCGACTTTTATTTTTTAGTTTTTAGAGGAAGTCTTTTGACTATAAATTTTTCAAAGATAATTATATTTTTATGCCGAGTGTGATATATCAAATTGAAGAGAAAATTTTTTCAAAGTAGTGCCTTTATTTTCTCAAAAATATATTGATAATGACTTGGTAAAGATCACTTTTTCAACTAACAGATAAAGGTTTATAGTTTAAATTAAAGAATTTTTAAAAAAATTTAATTTTAAAATTATTATTTGAAAAAAATTGATAGCAAATTTAGTTAATAATATTAAAAGGTAAAATTAAAATGATCAAAATTTGTCATCCATTTTTTATATTTTTGATATCAGATATAAATCTCAATTTGTTTTAAATCAATTTAGCTATCATAACTGTCAGAAGATTTTGAAATCGCATTTAAAAAATGAATTAGCTGAACTAATAAAATCTAAATTATGCCAGATTTAATCAAACTTTCGTCTAGTAGCTGTATATCTTTCCATATACTAAAAAAATAATTTTTTTTTCAAATTTAATAAGATAATTAAAAAAAAATTACTTTTTCATATCCTTCTATTTGTTCAAAGTCTTTTTTGGTAAATTGATTTCCATCGTAATTTATCAACGATATTTGAGAATCTTTTAGCATACTTTCGGGGATTGATGCACATTTCAGGCAGTTTTTTTCTAAACGAATCACTTTTAGACGAGGACAAGACGATATTTTATCACTTATTGATGTAATCTTGTTCTCGTTTAAATTTAATTCTATACAATTAAAATTTCCTATATAATCTTCAATCTTTTGGATTTTATTGAAACTCAAATCAACAAAATCCAATTGGGCTAGCTTGCTTAATTCTATTGGAATACATGTTAATTCGTTATTATTTAAAGATATTTTTTTCAAATTTTTTAATTGACAAAGACTATTCGGAACAATTTTCAATAGGTTGTTACTCATATCAAGACTTTCTAGTTTGACACATCGGCCTATGTCTTCCGAGATTGATTCGATTTTGTTAAAACTAATATTAAGAGTTTTCAAATTATCCATGTTAGCAAACAAATTAGATGTTAAAATGCTAAGTCTATTCTGACTCAAATCAAGATTTCTAATTGATTTAGCGACTTGAAACAATTCTGGTGGTATCTTGAGAAAAAAATATTAGTCTTTCCTTTCATTCCGAATTATACTCAATACCTTTGTCAATTTGAAATTCCTTAGCTGAAGGATTCCAGTCTTTTGAGCCTGTTCAATATGCTTGGACAATTCATTTCCCATTTTTAAAAAAAGTTAAACGAAATATTAATATTTTATGAGAATAGTTTTAAAAAAATAACTGGATAAATTATTAAAATCAGTGTAAAAATGACAATTATAACTAAATTTCTAAAAAAAGTTAACAAAAAATTGATTTTTTTGCTATTTGCATAATTTGATAATTGAAAAAGACGGTCAACACCTACATGGATCTTAGTTTAATTTAGTAATAACCAATTGTTTATTTTTTTTAAAGTAATCGAGCTAAACTTGAATTTTAAATTGGTCAAACCGATTAAATAAAATTTTAAAAATTTTTTAATAAAGTATTAAAGCCGTCACTTTAAAAAAGAGAGTGAGCTTGGATGTCAAATTTTAATTAAATTATACAGCAAACAATTAAAATAAGATGCCAAAATTGAAACGATATTTATTTTTACAAATTCAAAACAACTTTTCATGGTGCTACCACTGTTAATCTCTAAGCTGTCAGCATAAAAAAATTAGATAAAACAAACATCAAAAAATCAATTTTATAAATCGCAATTGTTGAAAACTTATTATGAGATATTTTCAGACTAATGAAGCTATCTATTTTTGAATATTGGCAGAATTTATTTTGTCATTTTATTTATTTTAATCCGAGTCTATTGCGCAATTTTTGAATAAAAATTAAATTTTGATAAACTGGTAAATTTCTGTCAATAATTTTTGATTTTAGAGCCTTTTTCTTTGAAATTTTCTATAAGATAAATAAAAGTAATTGAAAAGAAAAATATTCTTACAAAAATTTCATAAATGGCGAATCGTTTCTTTCTTCTCTTAAAAATAGCCCATTTAATCGAATTACACTTACAATTGGTTCATAAAAATCTAAAATTAAATTTTAAAAAACTAATTTTTCTCTAGATTTAGCTTTTTTTAGTCACATCTTTTTTCAATAAATAGAATATTATATTTCAAAAAATAAGAAATCCATTTATGCTGTTTGAAATAACTTATATAGATGAAATTTATATTATAGAATTGAAGAAAAAAATTTTATCAATGATAAAAGAATATGATAATTATTCAATTATCTCACGGGTACCATTCTAATATTTAGGACTTTAATTGATTTTTTTGGTAAAAATTAACTAACAAACGCCAATTTCTCAGCAGGAAAAAAAGTAAATTTAATTAAATAATTAAAATTTTAGGCCAAGGTTTGCACTTAGCATTACTAGTGTACTTTTTGACCAAGGTAACTCAAAGCCCAAATATCTCTTATTTTTTTATCTAAATAATAATTTAAGGGCCGTGACCCTTGGGAAGTTCAGAATGGTCTAAAACCTTCTTTTCAACCCACATGCGATTATAAAAATGGTTAAATATCTCTTAATATCCCAAATATCTCTTGTTCAAATCAGGCTTGTTTATAACTCACAGTTTTAAGTCTAAGTCACAAAAATTAAGTCAAAGCTTCACATTTTCTCAGCTAATATAAATATTGCCTTGTGAAATAATGTAATTATAATTTTGAAATATTTTTTTGGAATTGAACAAAGTTTCAATCTAAATGAAATTACAATTTCTATGAAAAAAAAAATTAATAACAATTGTACAATTTAAATTTATTAGTTTAGAGTCAAAAGATTAAAATTTTTTAAAAATACCAAATTGAAGAATAGAATAGCATAAAATAATTGATTATTTCCGATGGAAGTCTGATCGGAACCCCTAAATAATTTACAAAATTTGACTTCACTCTATTTGTATAAAATTTAGAATAGAAAAAATGTCGCGGTAGATTAAAATATTGATTAGGAAAAATTTTTCCTATTAAACCTTGATTCAAAGTTGCATGATCATCAAACGATTCATTGTCTATGTCAATTATTTGTTTTAATAAAAAAGAATCAGTCAAAAATTTAATTGAGTTGAATCCAATGTTATATTCGTGAAAAACTAAGTTAATTCCTTCTCCAACCATAATCATGTACTCTCCAGTCATTTGATTGTACTCGCAATCAGCTTTTTTGTCGTATAATAATTCAAACTTTCTGACTATTTCACAAAGAGATTTCTCCTTGAGAACTGTGCTTAAAAAGCATAAGTGTAATCGTGTCTTTTTTTTAGATCGTTTAGAAACATTGGAAAAGAATTCTTGATAAACACATTTATTCTGACTTTTGCTCAAATAGATTGAATTTTTATAATCATAACTGTTATCATCAAAATTAGAACTGTATACATCGTAGCCTTCTACTTTGACTGCAAAATACAAGCTAGAAAAACACATGAAATAATTAAAATCACGTTTTTGATTGAAAAATTCTATCATCTCTTTGAAAGTACTTAGAGTACTTTGATTGAATACTGATTTAGTGAGGCAATTTTTTTTATCACTTTTTTTAATTTCTAACCAGTGATTGTTTTGGAGTAAAACATCATTGCGCAAATTTAGAACAACGTAATTTGAAAAAAGATAATAGTTAATAGACACCAGACAAATAATTGTTATCCAATAACGTAGTGAATAAAAACCGGAATGTGTTTTACAGTTTTCTTTGATACAAATCCTCTTATTATCAGACTTTTCAGGCGTTAGTCTAAGTTTTTCATATTTTAAATTCATTTTGAATTTGTAATCATAGAAGCAAGCTATATTTATATTAATAGTATTCAATAAAAATAATTAGCATAATTTCTTTAACCGAATATGTCCGCCAGTCGAATCAGTATTTACATAATGAAATGATAGATCAAGTTGCATCGGAAAAAAATTTGTTTGTGTAAATTGGTCCTTTTATGATAACTCTTGGAAAAATTTCTAGTTACAAAGAGATATTTGATGAAAATAAAAAAAGGTATTGTCTGGAGAAATGACTTAATTCAGATAGCCTTCTAATTTTTTTTTATGAATAGTTTTATTTATGAAAATAACTAAATAAATTAATGTCTTTTTTATTTAATTTTGTGATTAATTAGAATTTCAAATTGCAAACATTCTTATGTCAAAAATATTTTTAAATGATAAAAAATATTATCGATTGAAAATCAAGGTATAGTAAATGTTTGCTTTTTAAAGTGACAGTAAAATCTTAAAAATTTGCTTTTGATGTCTCAAAAAAATAGCTTAGTTCGTCTTTCTACAAACTCAATATTGAAAATTTTGGTATTTACTTGACTTCAAGGATCATAGATTTTCAACTTTACTATCTTAGACATTGAAAATTATATTTTTTAGGCACCAAGACCAAATTTTTGAGAGTTAGATGCGACGTTAAAAAACAAATATT
This sequence comes from Brachionus koreanus, assembly GCA_016987375.1. Classification (NCBI taxonomy): domain Eukaryota; kingdom Metazoa; phylum Rotifera; class Eurotatoria; order Ploima; family Brachionidae; genus Brachionus; species Brachionus koreanus. The sequence continues at coordinate 1,874,375 of PJRA01000160.1, forward strand.
TAAAAATATTCGTTGGAGTTCTTTATTTGAAAAATACATTTTTAAAGAACTAAACAAAAACTAGAAAAATAGAAATAAATTTTTTTCAATTTTGTTAAATTTTCTTGGATTTAGTCTCATCCTTTTTATGTTTTTTTTGTTTTTTTTTAAAAAAAAATTTAGATTCTAAATTTCAAGTCGATCTTTTGCCTTTATCTTTGCTTCACCCCATGTCATACCCATTTCAGAGAGCTCTTTCATGATTGTTGCCCTCCAAGTCTTTGATGGTCTTCCTAATTTTTGTTTGCCTTGCGGTATCCATTGCAGGGCTCTTTTTGTTATTCGACTTTTTTCCATTCTAAGTATATGTCCTAGCCATCGTAATCTTTTGCTCTTTATGCACATATCCATTGATTATGAATTTATTCTTTGGAATAGTTTGTCATTTTTATTATATCAGGCCAGTGTATTTTTAGAATTCTTCTTAAACTACAAGTGTGGAATGTATTAATACTTTTTCTGTCAGCTTCAGACATCTTCCAACATTCACTACCATACATTTTACCTTGTTTGAGTCTTGCAAAGGCACTTTTTGTTTTCGACAGTCCAATCTCTTTGTCTCAATGTCTTTGTGTGATCCCAAAGTCGTGCTGATGATGTTCCCTAGATATGTGAAGTCTGTAACGCTTTCAACTTCGTTGACGTCGAGCTGTTGGTTTTGCTTTTTGAGGTGTATATTATCTTCTGTATTTGCTATCAACTCAAGATTATCTGCAAAGTCCAGGTCTCCAAGTCTTGTGGTGAGACTCCACTTAATACGTCTAGGATTAGTGGTTGATTTTCTCATGACATAGTATATTAATAACAGGAACAGAGTTGGAGAGAGAACGCATCCTTGTCTCAACCCTGTATTAACTTTGAAGCTTTCAAATTGACCCCTTTCCAGAGTTATACTACACTCGAATTCTTCGTAGAAGATCTCTATCAAGTTAACGATTTTCTGTAGTTTACCATAAGTTCTAAGTATGGTTCAAAGAGTTTCTCTGTGAACGCTATCAAGGCTTTCTTAAAATCTAAGAAGTTTACATACAGTGGAACTTTGTTCTATGATGTTTCTAAGAGAATTATTTATTTGATCAAAGCATCCTCTTCAATTTAATTTAATTAAAATTAATATTCTACAGTCAAATTTAGTTTAACTAAATTTGCTAAGCAGGAAGACTAGCGTAGTCCCGCTCTAGTAAAATTTTCATTTTTTTTTAATTCTACCAGTATGTTTTTGAATTGGTTATTCGAACTTGCTGTGACATACGACGTTAGCAGCACATTTCATCTATTTATTACTCGGTTTGATAGAAAGTTTCGCCTTGCTTCAAATTTTGTTAGCTGCGAGCAAAAACGATGCTTTGCTCTTCTTATTTCAATATTATTTTCAATATTTCAATATAAAATTTTCAATATTCTTTCTTAGATAATGTGTATATTAATATTACTTTTTTTTTTTAATTTTCAACTAAGAATTTATTTAATGAGTCAAAAATTTTTAAATTATTGCTGACTTTTTCAATTTTTAAAATAATTTTGAATAAAAGTTTCTGATTATTTTGGTTTAACATTTAAAAGCATTCCTTTTAAAAAGAATTTAAACAAAAATTTATATTCATTAAATTATTAGATAATTTAAATTAAAATATTAATGAAAAAAAACTTATATTTTTTTAAACTAACATAAAATATGAGCTATTAATCAAGATACTTGAAAATGACCTATAAAAACCAAAAAAAAATTTAAATGCTGTATTTAGTTCTTCTAGTGTTAACTAAATGAGCGTAGATAAATATTTAAGTATGTATCATAGAAAAATTTATTAATTTTGATTAGAGAAAAAAGTTTTATAAATATATAATTCTACATTTAAAAATATTAAATTACAATTGACATAAAATTGGCCTGATAAAAATAAAATGAAAAACAATTTCAAAACAGTTTATGCTATAAAATATTGGCTAGTAACTATAAAAACTCTTAAGAATTTGTTTGTTAAAACTTTCTACGGAATTATAAACATTGGTCATTGAATCCTCTAGCATTTCACGTTTAAAATCGGTTACCAATTGTTCAGAATTAAAGCTTTTTATTTTGATTACATAGTTTTTCAATGAACCACACATTGTGTTTGATAAATTATACAAATTTATTTTCAATACTTCATTGTGGAGATTTTGTTGCAAAGTGTCACATATAAAAATAAGTTTGTGTCCATTCAAAGCCAATTTGTTAGCTAATTCAACTTCCAAAGATGTATTTGCTCTAATTTTATCCAAAAGAGCGTCATAGATAACCTTAAAATCAGTAAAATTTTCTTCAACGTGCTTCAAATAAAACTTGATCAACATTTGATCACTCATATTAAGTCTAGTTGTCTCACATTCGTTTAAACTTGTGGCCAATTTTATTTCGCGTCTTATTTTTTCATCATTACGCTTAAGGGTCATACACAAAGCTGATGAATTCGATACTTTTTCAACTAATTTGTCTAAATTTTCCCGTTTTAGTTTCATACATTTTTCTTCTTCAATTTCGTCAATTTCACAATAATCGTCTTGATTATAGAATTGGTCATCTTTACACTCATAGATAGCAAAATTTTCGCTTTGATTTTGATTAGAACTCATGTCTCGATCAAAAAAGAAAATTTTTTCTTCATTGACTAAATTTTTAAATTCATTTAATATTTTTTTAAATGAAATGATCTCTATTTTCGGATCTTTGTTATCCATTTTTTCTACAAAATAATAAAACTCTTCAATTTGTTCAATTAATTTTTTCAATTTGTTAAAAATATTCAAATTAGGATGGAAACAGGCATATTCCTCTTTGATTATTTTTAAATTTCCATTTATAAATTCATTCAAGATTAGCTTCAAGGATTTTGAATTATCATTGATTAAAATTTGATTAGAACTAAAATTTTCCATATTGCTAATCAAATGGCCAATGCGCTCAATTTTTTCCTCAAAATCTGACTTATGTTCATGTCTAGTTTTGGTTTCATCATAATTTGAATAATCACTGATTCTCTGATTTATGGAACAACGTGATGTATTGTCGATCAAATTGATTAAATTTTCTGAGTTAAGGCTTATTAAAGAAGATGTACTTATACCAGAGTCGATTGTTGGACTGATTGATTTTCTCGACTCTTCGAGCTCCTTGAGTAGCTGGCTAGTAGGCCTATTATTAGCAGGGATATCATAATCGTAATCATCGTCGTCGTTTTTCTTCAATGTATTGCAATCAGTGGAGCTCGGCGAGTTGTTGAATGATAACTTTTTTGGACTAGTCTTTAATTTTTCCGGGAGAACAACTTTATTTGCTTCTACTCGTGTCAAAGTTGCTTCTTTTTCATCTAGATTTTTCTCTTTTAATTTGCTCTTAAAAAATAAATTTTTATCAATACTCTATTCAAGACTAAAATTTATGTTTTAACATTTTTTTACTTTTTATTTAAAAAATATCAAATATTTATAAACTTGTTTGAAAAAAAAAATTAAAATAGCATTGAGTAAGCTGTTTTTTTTAATGAAAAAATTCGATTTTATTTATAATTATTAAAAAATATCAGCTCGAAAAAGGTTTTTTCTCTTTCTAACTATTCAAAAAACAAATATTTATTGTTGCAAAACCTATTTTGCTCTTTTATTCATTCCTTTTCTATGTTTTTTTATTTTTATTTAAAGAATTTTTGATTTCTAAATAATTTATTCACGATGGTTTAAAGCTTTAATTGTATACAGACTTTCTTAGGTGATAATATTTTGAAAAAAAATTCAATCGTTCATTTTAAGCATAACAATTTCCAAAATGCTGATAGCTTTTAATCTGATGTAAAATTTCACTAATTTTCTTTCATTTTCAATGCAATAAAATGAAAGTAGTATTAAAATAGTAAAATTTCGTACATTTTATTTATACGAAATTTTACTAGAAAAACTTGTGAAAAAGCTAAAAAATTTCGTATAAAAAGCTAGAAAAATCAATAAAGCAAGCTTACCGGATTGTTTGGTTTAATTGAATTGGAATCTTTTAGGATAAAGTTAGATTTATTTAATTGTACACTAATCAATTTGAAAATAGTTTTTTCGTCATTGGTTATTTTGAGTCGATTGCCAGGCGCAAGTCCGGTTTTGCTACTTTTGATCAATTTACATAGCCACCATCCTTGCATAGACATGAAATCTATCTCGAGCACTTGTAGTAGATCATTCTTGCAAAAACTCAATTCTTCGTCACTCTCCGATTCGTTGTCATATAAAGCTATTGCGTATCGATTCATTTTTTGGTTTAGTTTTTGTTTAGTTAAAGCTATCTCAATATTTTTCCATCTAAAAATAAATAAACCAAAATTAAAAACAATAATTTTCTTTTAAATTTCTTTCTGAATGTTTGTTTTAAATAAAAATACAATTTTAAAACTCAAAATCACTTTATTCCGATGCAAAATATTTAAAATAGTTACTTAGCTAAACTAAATAAACATTTAATAGTTAGAGAAAATAAAGATTAAAATTTAAGTTAAATGTTTTGTGCTTGAATAAAGTACGAGTATTAAGACTTGTATTTAAATGTCATTTAGAGTTTAATTACAAAAATTTGATTACTTCAAGCTTAAAAATAAATTGATTTTACATTTGTTTCATATAGGTCCCACGTTTAACTAAATGCTACATTTAATTCTAACTGAAAATATAATCTTGAAAATAAAATAACTTAAATAAAATTAATTCCAGTAATAAACTACAGCTTTTTTGATTGATTTCGAAGCAATATCTAGAATTGAATTTTTTTGGGTTGATTTAAAATTGCTAGGAGTATGTATGAACTAATTTCATGAGCGTGATAAATTTTAGAGTTAAATTCTCGAATAGAAAATTAATCTTAAATAACAATTTTTAATTAATTTTTCAAAACTAAAATTTCACTAAATCGGAATCTAATTTCATTTTTAATAATTTTTATGAATCGAAAAAAAAAAAGAAGAAAACAATAGATGACATAATTTTGCGAATGACTTGATTTATACCAATGCCACAAATTGATTCTTAAGAATTAATCACTGTATCCGATTTGTCATAATCTTTCATCTAATTTCAAAATAAATCTAAAGCTTTATTCATTATGTTATCTTAATTTATTTTTCTTTGAGATTAAAAGAATAGCAAGTGGGAAAGATTTAATAGAACTTTTATCCGATTAGATAAAATAGCGCAAAAGTTACTTAAAGATACTCGCTTAATTAATCGGAATTTTGATTAATTAGCAGAATTCTTTCGGTAAACTTGCTCTATAAAATATAGCTATGCCTTTAAGTTTATAAGTAGACGTTTACCGAAAGTGTTTTCTCTAGGACTGTAAATTTGAAATAGTTTCTCCCTAAAAGCTTCTAGTTTAGCTCATATCGAAGATCTTAATTGAAAAAAATTGTTTCTTTTTTCTTAAAATTGCTTCCAGGTTAAAATATTACGCAATAATAAATCGTGCGGTCTATCTATGCAAAGCTATTAAATATTTATGAATAGCTTTGCAATTGTTGACAAATAGAAAAAATACAATCAAAAGTTTTGTAAATATTTATCTAAATTTTTTTTAGAGATAAAAACAAATTACGAAATAAAAAATTAAATTATCGTGATAAATGTGTCAGTATAGGCTAGTAGAGACGCGCTTGAAGCAATAGCTTATTTTGCGTTTACGCAAACAATAGCCCAAAATTAATTTGAAATTTAAATTTACAAACTTTCCGGCATGAAAATTCACAATAATTTAATTGATTGACCATTGTCATTATCAGCACAACTAGAAAAATGCCTATGTCTTAAACATTCTTGATTTTGATTTTCTAAACCAAGCAGAAAAATCAATAAATGTCAAAGTTTTTTTTCACTCAACAAATCGATTTTTTTATCCAGTCCACTCTCTATTTAATTTAAATTAGCAAAACTTTTTCGGTCTGAGAGTTGATTGAAAATGCTAAAAGAAAGTTCTCTCTAGACTTAATTAATATATTTTTTTAATTAAATAAATATTTAATCAGTACGGAAAAAAATAACAAAATTAAATTAGTCATAGATAATGACTTTTTTTTTACTAAGTCTGCCACTTTTTTCTCTGTCCTCTTCAATTACTTAAATCCGTGTTTTTAAAACACGAAATATATCACGTTTAAATTTAAGCTCTTTCTTGCATAAATAAACTAAAATAGGTGCTATTTAAAACAGAGTTAAATAGCATTCATTACTATTAAAGAATTCTAGTAGAATTTCATGAGAGAAATGATATTGATTTTGATATTTGGCTTCGATTTTTTTAATTAAAATGAATGGATTTTTTAAAAGCCTAATTTACAGGCTAGTTAAAAAAATAAACAAAAAGCTTAAGCCTAATCGCCTCAGCAGATGTTATCTTCTTCAAACAGCTTGGTGGAACTGATTTATTTGAATTCAGGAAGTGCCAATTTCTTTTAAAAATGACCGTCTAAAGTAAACATCATAAAAGCTCACATGTTACAATCTACTTAGAAAACTATAAAAAACAAACATTTTTGAAGATGTGATAAAAAAGCCTCAGTCTTTATTGTACTAAAAACTAGTAAGTTTTGATACTTTAGACAGATGCTTGCAATTTAAATAAAAAATTTGATTAAAAATTTGTTTCTATAAAATAGATACAAAAATTTCGAACTAAACAAATTAGAATGAATTTTAAAATAAAATAAAAAAAAAAACTAATTAGATAAAATATTTGATTATGTAAAAAAAAACTTGAGTTTTAAATTTCATTATCATTTGTCAGTGTTTGGTTTTGTGTGTTTTATTTGCTGGAGAAATTAGTCTCTTTAACTAAGTTCAAGATTAACTTTGAAATAAAATTTTTCTAAAAAAATTCTCAATGAATTGAATAATTTTAGTGAGTTCAATTTTTTAGCATTTCTGTAATTTTACTGAAAAATAATAAATTTTTTTTCGACTTTAATGACAAATAAATAAAATTTCTTCTAATTAATAAAATTTATTTAAAAATTTTACATATATCAATGCCTGACAAGTTGATGTGTCACTAACAAAAAATTGATATATTGTCTCATGACTGAGCTAAAAAGTTATTTCCTGTTCAATCCTCAGAATAGCATTTTCATACTTAAATATTACTTAATGAATATTCTTGAAAAAGAAATTATTTTTGACAATGATCCATAGCTTTTCTAAAAAATAAAATAGCCTTTAGAAAAATTCATTGAAATTAACTGCAATTTATCATTTTTAGAGCAAAAAAAAATTTGAATAAAATTGGTTTTAAAAAAATCTTTCTCAAGAGCTCTCGATAAAATTTTGGTCTCTGTATAGCAAAAGATTAGTTTGATTGTAGACGAGCAAGATTTAACTTCAATTTTGGCTTTATCTTAATATCAATAAAGTAAATAGATAAGAGATATTTATTGACACGAAAAAAAGTTTATTACTTTTAAAAGGTAGAAACAAGCTTGAAGGGACACCAGTTCGTTTTCCGTTTAGGAGCGTTTTATGTTGTATAACAAATGATAGAGTGCGGTCAATTTTGAAATTATCTCTCAAAACTAATTATTAGGTCTCAAATATCATCAGAAGTCTGCCATACAAAAATAAACAAATTCAATATAATGATAAATGATTTGGAACATAAACAAAATATAGGAATCTTTTAGTATTTGTTTACAGTTGGGCATAGATAAATATCATCAATAAGATGATAATAAAATGATATATTTAATGAAAGAAGGCCAATAAACCGGTTGTAAAAACAAATTTCGTTAAGTATGTTCTAGAGCTAAAATCTGACTAATGGAGCGGACAAGATTGAGTGAGAGAAAAAAAAAGAGAGAATTTTGTCGAAGCTTTGTGAACACATTTGATCATCATTAATATCTTTATGGCCTAAATATTCTAGATAAAATTTCATTTGTGTGCAGCTTGAATTTCACATGTTTTGTTTTTAGCGATTATCGGCAAACGAGAAATTTTTCACTATTATTATAACACTAAAATGTAAGCTAGGCAAATTTTGCCAAATTAAATTGAGAAAAAATTTGTCTAGAAGCCGTATAATTTTAGTTTTGAAATTTAAGATAAAATCTTAACTTAAAACTACTTAAAATATCTGAATAGAAAAGGAGGTTAATTATAAATGAAATTAATCGAATCGTGCTTATTGTTTTTTGCCTCGACTATGAGTCGGATAGAGATAATTGTGTCAGTATGTATTGTTCATTTATTAGTTTCAGTCGGAATTACGATGATAGTTAGAAAATTTATGAACCATGAGTAATTTCATACCATTCATGTTTCTTTAGGTTCTGTTCTATTAACAAAATTAAGTCAGACGCTCAAGCTGGTTTAAAATTTTTTAACAATTTGATAAAAAAAACAATAATTTTGATGTGCTCTAAATTGATAGCGTGATGTTATGTGCTTGAAGATCGCATGGTGTAGTGGTTATCACACCTGTCTAACACACAGGAGGTCCCAAGTTCGATCCTTGGTGCGATCACTTTTTTTTAAGAACTTTTTTGACCACTCAAAAAAAAAGTGCTTTATTTTCTGAAAAAAAAGCAAAAAATCCAAAAAATTTTTTCTAATTATTTTTCTTAATCTGTTGGATTTGTTTTTAAAAACAAAATATTTTCGCTTAGCTAACAAAATAGAAAAATACCATTTCATCAAAATTAAGCTAATAACCTGTCTTTCACCTGATATTTATTCCATATTTTCGCAAATAATTTTTGATATTTTACTTAAGCTTACGCAAACAATTAAACTAGGTCTGCACTGGCGACTCTTAATTATCAAACTCATCTAGATAAACAACCATGCGACCAATGTTTTTTATAACTAATTTTTAATCTAACAAAAAGAGCTTTTTTAGCTAATTCTAACCTTTGAAATTTTTATGCTAGTTAAATTAAACATTCTATTCAAACTCATGGATTTATTGAGTCCAAGTAATTAAAAAGTATTTTTGCAAAGTTATGTAATGTTGAAGCTCAAAATTGAAAACAAAAAGCCTCGCTGATATTCAAAAATAAAAACAAACTTGAAAAAAATCTTAGCGCTGTAGCTATAAAATTCAAACCTATTTTTACTCCAAAAAATAAATAATATTTTTTCGATTCAAAAGCTTTACAATTGATCTAAAAAGATAATAAAAAAAAATGAATTAATTGAAAAACGTTTTATTGTAAGTTATCTTTTTAATTTTAAAATCTCGGCCAACTAAAATTATAAGAAAATTGCCTTTAAGATATCAGTCCTCATCTCTATTTTAAGATATTTGAAAAGTACGCTTTATTAGAATTATTAAGATAACGGAAATGTCTTTTTTTCTTATTTTATTAATGAGAACAAAACAACCTGATCTCTTGGCAAAAATGTTTCAATTTTTATCAAAATTTAAATTAAAACCTTCATTTGAATCTTTATGCCAAATTATAGCCTATGAATGTGACAAATAATCACACAGGTGAATAAATCCTATTTGACAAATAATCAATTTTAAAATTAATTTTGCCAAGCCTTAAGTCATATGCAGCTTGAATGTGGAGTTGTAGTATCCTAATATGTATATGACAAGTAAAATTCTATGCTAAGCTCTTAATTTAAAGTGAAACCTTTCTAAAATTCAACCAATTAATTTGGGCCTTTTGGGCCTTACTTTTCAATATTTAAAAACACAAAGCTTCAATGCTTTTAATTAATTTTGAAAACTTTTACGGATCAAAATCTTGGTTTGTTTTATTCCTCAATTCAAGTTTGTTTTTTGGTACCTGAAGAGAAATTCATTTTAAAAGCTTTTGAAACTTGATATTTGAGAAAAAAATTTAAATGAAGCTAGTGAAATTTAAATTTTTTTGTTCTGTAAAATTTATACTAAAAAAGAAAGTGATAATAGTACAAAAGCAAGAAGTTATTTTTTATGGTCTAATATACATATACCATAAGCATCTATGTTTTAAAACAATTCAAAATTTCTCATTTAAATTTATTTAGATAAAGATAAATTTTATTTTAATCAAAGTTTTATTAGAAAAAAAGTCTAAAAATAAGAGTCATTTTATAATAAAATGTCCTAATATTTTCAAAAATTCAAATCTTAAGTCTCTTTTTATTAAATTGAGATAAATATCTCCTAATTTAATTTATTCGAACTTTTAATTATTGGCCTGCATTTTTAATATAGAAATGAATCTAATCATTAAATTATATTTTTTAAAGTGATATTAGAAATTTATATAAACTTGACTTAAAGTATATTGTGAAAGAGCTAGTTTAAAAAAAATATATTTAAACAAAGTGCTAGAGTCTAAGTTGTTTTTTTTTTGTGAATTTTTTTTTCTCTATTTTTAGCTTTAAACCATACGTCAAGTCTTGAAATTTAAGAGTAAAATAAATTCAACGACTGATAGAAAATTATACTAACCATTAAATTCGTCATAAAAAATTTGAACAAAGTCTCAAAATTAACTTAGGCTTTTTCTTTGAAGGATAAAAATATTCAGATTTTTCCTCTTAAAAATTTTACTGAAATCTCTAACATTTTAGACAAACAAAATTAAGTTTTTACTCATTTCAAAATGTTAGAGAAACTATTTTTTAAACGAAAAAACCTTTAAAATTTGGATAATTGTTTCCTAAATCTAGTGATAAATTCATATTTACTTTTATTAAAAATAACAGCTAAAACTCAATTTAAGTTAGAGATACTTAGCCTTTATATTTAATTCAAATGTTGGATTAAAAAATAATTATTCGCTTGATCTATTCAGTTTTAAGTTAAAAAAAAAAATTATAGTTTGCATGTTTATTAAAACAACCTGCTATTTACCAAATGAATATTAAAACAAAAAAGTAAGACTTGAAGCTGCATGAGCACATTACATTTAGAAAAAAAATCAAAATTCTAGACTTTACTAACGATAGCAAACTGAATAGCCCACTTTTTCGGAACATTAGCATTTAAAAATTTATTTATTCCTAGTTATTTCAAAAAACTGAATCAATCGATTTCTAAACCTTGAGGCTTAATTCTATAACAAGTCCAATTACGAACAGTCGATCAACCTAAAATTAAAAAAAATCGATAATTAGAGCTCACATTCTTTTTTTTCTAGTTTAAGTTATATGAATTTGTTTTACACTAAGAGTTATAAAATTGTATGTTTGAACATCAGGATTCAATAAATTCGAAAGCAAATGCGAGACTAATAAAAAATCAACAAAATACAAGTCCAAGACTTGAATTAATTAAATATTCAAATATTCGTCTTCCTGGTTCCCAAGTGAGATTAATAATCAATACTGAACACATGAAAAACCAACAGTGAATTTATCTTTGCATTGATTAGAATTTTCTAATCCAGAATTCCGTCTGTCCGTCTAATGAATATGTGTCAGTGTTGTTTTTTTCTGGATAATTCTAAATTCCTCTATTTTCTTAATTGTAAATAGTAAAAATAAAACCACTGCAATTATTAAATTTTATTTAATAGTTTTAAGCCCCACAATGAATCCAAAGCCATTCCGGTCATATGAATAGGGTTTCGTCATTTAACTTTTAACGAGCTTGATTAGCTCGTATTATTTATTAAAAACATAAAATCGGTCGGACTTGGCCGAATTGAGTTTGCGTTTAATTTAGAAAACCGCTATCCTGGACTTGATACCGTATTTTAGAGCTAATTAAAGCAAACTCGAATGTAAACTCGAATGAACATAAAAACTTTTAAATAGTACTTGAAATGACAATTAATGAATGCAAAATTTCAATAAGTTCGGCATTTTATTTCTATTCAAAATGCTATATTCTTTTACAGCACACAATTTATTTTAATTGATTAAATTGAATTACTCTTGTCCATAAATTATTTCAACGCACTTAGATGATTATTTATGCGAAGAATTGTACTACTTGCTACAAAAATACTATAGAAATTAAAATTTTCTTAATTAGCTTAAACAGCAATCAATTTTTGATTATTAAGCATTTAAAAGTTAAAGCTCAGTGATAATTTCAAACTTTATAGATATAGAAAAAAAAAATTTAACTTTAGATAAATACAAATAAATTAAGTATGTACACTGAATACTGCTTTTATCAGCTAAAAAAAATGAACTCTAATTATTTGAAAAATCCGCTTATCAGACTGAAATATTTCAATTAATTACTTTTAATTTTTTTTTTGTTGAAAAATTGAATTATTTAGAATGAAATAAAATGTAAATGTTGGATATCATTTTCGTATTAATTCATTAAATAAACTCAAGTCAATGGTTCATTTAAAATTCCATTTTTCAAAATGCGTATCGATAAGACGAACAATTTTATGTCTAAAATATTCATTTTATTCAGTTTATTGATATATGCGTTTAAGATATTCTTTTAGACTAGACACAAAAAAAAGATATTTGAATAAATTTTATTTTAAATTAAATTCTTATTCTCCTGATTTCTAAATAAACCAACTAGAACAACCCTTTTTAATCTAGTGACTAATATTAATTTGAACTGGAAACTTTTATTTGTTTAAATTTTATTTCATTAATCCTAAGATTTGTTATATAAACTCGATGAAATAATCGATCATTATAAATTAATATCAATTATAGAATGATTTCCGTTTAAAGGTCTTCAATATATAAATCAAGATAAAATAAGATTTTATTAAATAAACAAAAAAATTATAAGAGATTATTTTTAGGAGATAGCTTCTAGATGAATGATCATTTATTAATCAAAATAGTTAATATCAAGATTTTGATTAAGCATTTGTAAACTTGAATTTACAAGTCGGAATAAATTTACTTAACAAAAAAATCAGACCACATAACATCTATAAATAAAACTAACTAACTTACAAAATACAAATATATACCTTAATAATTTATAAATATTCTTCTTCAAAAACTAAATAATTTTTTTTATTAGATTCTAAACAAAATTCAATCGAAAAAAATCTTTAGTTTTTTTATGTTTAAATTTTAAAGGAAAAGAATTATGCAATTTTTTTTTCAAATTATATATTTGCTAATAAATTCAGGGTTTTAATAAATAAATCAAATAAAAATAATTTATTAAAAATAAAATTCTTCAGAAGAAAATTTGATAAAAATAAATGAAAAAAAAAACTAAAATTTTCTAATTAAATAACAAAAAACTTAATAAAAAAAACCGTATTTTTGCTTAATTTAGATAATTTACAAATAATTCTAAAATTCAAATCTAATTTTTATTTTTTTGTTTGATTTTGAAGATTAAAATAAAATTGCTTATTTTGCATAAGTTCGGAATGAGTTCCTTCTTCTAGTACAATGCCATCTTTTACAACTGATATCTTATTTGAGTTTTGTATGGTGCTTAATCTATGAGCTATGACAATACAAGTTCTTCCTACTTGAGCTTTATCTAGAGCATCTTGAACAACAAGTTCAGATTGATTATCCTTTTAAAATTAAAAATCAAATTAAAATAAATTCTTTCCAATGCATAAATACCAAGGCTGAAGTCGCCTCGTCTAAGAGTAAAATTCTTGGATTACGGATTAACGCTCTTGCTATAGCAACTCTTTGTTTTTCCCCACCACTCAATTGGCCTCCTTTGGACCCAACTAAAGTGTCATATTTCTGATAAAAAAATAAAATCAAAATCTTTTTTTAAATTTAAAATTTAAGCTAAATGCTTAATACCTCTGGTAAACTCTGTATTTTGTCATGTATATTTGCATCCTTAGCTACACTTATTACTTCATTAATACTAATCTAAAAAAAAAAAATTTTTTTCAAAAAATTAAATTGATCAATCAGTATTTACGCTTTCTCTTTCTATATTGCCCATTTGAATATTTTCTAAAATAGAACTACTGAACAAAATAGGTTCTTGAGAAACGAGACCAATCTTAGATCTGAGCCAATTTACATTTAACTTGCGTATATCAATATCATCAATATAAACAGCACCACTCTCCACATCGTAAAATCTAAGCAAAAGAGATACAGTGGTGCTTTTGCCACAACCAGAAGGTCCAACAAGAGCATTACTATGACCATTTTTGATCTCCAAATTGAATCCATTTAAAATTTTTATGTGCGGTCTTGTCGGATATCTGAAATAGACATTTTCAAAGCGAATATTTCCCACTATATTGCTTGGTTTTAGACCATCTTCACTTAGAGCATCTATTTTTGACTTTCTATCAATAATTTTAAACGCTTTTTTGGCTGCAGACTGACTCTTTTTTTGATCTGGCAATGTGGAAAACGCCCTACCCAAAATCATTGAAGAAAATGTGATAGATGCATAGATCTTATACAAATCAGCCGTGGCCAACCCATCAGTTTTGATAAGATAATAGCCAAAGCTAAACCCAGCTGCTTGAATAAAAAACAATATACTATTCATTAGACCATAGAAAAAAGCAGCTACATGAAACATAATTAAAGTTTTTTTAATTCGTTTTTCAAAAACCTCGTTAAATTCATTAATAAAATGTTTCTCTCTTCCCAAACTAATGACGGTCTTAATATTTTCTATAGTTTCTATTGTGATTCTTCCTCCTTCTTCATCAGATGATTTACCTTTAACTTTATTGCTAGTAGAAGAACGACCAACTATAATACCACTGGAAAAAGTAATTGGAACAAAAACAAGCATTACTAGAGTTAATTTCCAGTTGATAACAAAACCAAATATTACGGAAAAACCCATTCCAGCTATTCCTTGAGCGAGTATTCCAAATTTATCAGATGTCAAGCCTTTACAAAATGGAGCAGTTGTTGATAACTGAGTGGCTAAAATGCTAGATCTATTTTCATCCAAATCATGATATCCAATTTCTTGTCTCATCATTGATTCAAACATGTTCACACGAATCCTTCTGGTTAAACGAGCTCCGGCAAACGAAATAAAATAATTGTAAGACATATTAGCTATTAAATTAGCCAAACCAATACCAAACAAAATTCCCATATATTTGAGACTTTCTTTTATTTGACTATCCCAAGGTCCTTGAAACACCGTGTATATATTTGAGAAAACTAAACCCGTCAATGGAAAAACAACGCCTACACACATTGATGCTACTACACCAAGGATAATCCAGACCAATTCTGGCTTTTGCAATTTTAAAAGTTTTTTCTCATAATAGAATAATTTTTTGGGTCGAAATTTTTTCTTTTTTTTCCTTTCATTTTTTTCGTTTATTGAAACTTCACTTTTTATGCTTCTCATTTCAAATTTGTCGTTTTCTTCATTACTCTCTAAGTCACTTGTCGACTCCGAATCATTTTCTTTATGTATAGGTCCAGAATCTATGGCTTTATCAATTGAATTTTGTGTCTGTGATTGAACCAGATTATAATAAAAACCTTTTGACTCCATCAGCTGGTCGTGGGTGCCGATTTCTGCCAATTGACCATTTGAAATGTATGCGATTATGTCTGCATTTCGAATTGTGCTTAATCTGTGAGCAATTATAATAGTTGTTCTTCCAATTTTGGCTTTATCCAAAGCTTCTTGAACAATTCTTTCACTCTCATAATCAAGAGCTGATGTTGCTTCATCCAAAAGCAATATTTTTGGATTCCGAATCAAAGCCCTAGCTGCAAACAAATTAGTTTTTAATTGAAATATTTTTATTTAAATTTTCCTTTTAATTATCAGACCGTAACACAAAAACACAGAACTTATTACAACTTGCTTAGATACATTTATTTTTCATTAATTTCAAAATAAAAAATATTAAACAAGAAAACAAAAAAACTATGAAAGAAATTGAAATTTAATTCGAATCGTCATATTTTTTAAATTAATCTTAATTATTAATTTTTTTTTCTAAATCTAATTATTTTGTTATCAAACAATCAATTTTTTTTTAGTAAATTTAGTTTTTGTTTATCATATTTTAAAATATCATGTTTTAAAAAATCAAACTTTGAATAATTTTAAATTTGATATATTATTAAATGTGAAAATTTTATAAGAATAATTTATTTCAGAGCTGGTCAAAAATCAAAATATAATTTAATAGAAATAAAAAAAAATTCAAAACAAAAATTTTTTTTCAATGGAAATAAATAAAACTTTAACTAAATTAATCAATATTTATAAGAGAAAGAAGACTGTCAAGACAAGAGTAATAAAGAGTTCAATCAAACAGAAAATTATTAACAATAATTAGACCAAATTTGATTCATCAAAAATTGATATTCTTAAGGTTTTAGTGTAGCCTTACAATGAAGAGTTAGTGTTTAATAGAACTAATTTTTACTTATTAAATTTTAATTACAGAGAATAGTAATTTACCGATAGAAATTCGCTGCTTCTGTCCTCCAGATAACTGAGAGCCTCGCTCACCAACCAATGTCTCATAATTTTTAGTTGTTTTCATTATAAAGTCATGTGCATTGGCATTTTTAGCTGCCTCTTCTATCTCGGCATTTGAAGCATCTAATCTACCAAGTCTAATATTTTCTCGTATAGACGAAGTAAACAAAATTGGCTCTTGTGATACTAAAGCCACTTGATTGCGAAACCAATTTAAATCTAGCTCATCTAAAGTATGACCATCAAGGCTTATTTGGCCTGAATCAGGTAGATAGAATTTTTGCAGCAAAGAAATGACAGTTGACTTTCCACCACCACTAGACCCGACTAAAGCAACAGTTTTTCCAGCTGGAATTCTCAAACTTAATCCTTTTAGAATTTTTGCCTCAGGCCTTGTTGGATAACTAAAATGAACATCTTTAAATTCAATCTCTCCATTTATTTTACTTAATTTTTGGCCTTTTGAATCAAACGCATCTATTTTTGATTTTGTTTCTAAAATTTCGAAAATTTTAATTGCGGAGCCTTTAGCTTCAGCGAGCTCTTTTAGGTAAGGCAAGGCCTGGCCTATCGAAAACGTGCTAGTTATTACTAGAAAAAATGATTGTATAATAGCACCAGGGTTGTATTTGATGCAATCTAAACGATATAAATACACTCCATATATTATTCCTACACCAAAGCAAAAAGTTAATAAACCACCCGAAAGGCCACTAAAAATTCCACTTATTATTCCTTTTTTTTTTGCCATTTTCTCTGCATCGTCCAAATTTTTTGAATAGTTATTAATTGAGTTTTTTGTCAAACCAAATGCAAGCACTGTTCTAATCGAACTAAGAGCCTCTTGAGCTATCCCACCTGCTTTACCATAAGCTTTAAATTCTTCTATAGTATGCTTTCTAACTAAGACAACCATTAGTGCTGTGGATAAAATCATTAATGGAATCAAGGCAAAAAATATTATGGTAAATTTCCAGGCTTTTACTAAAGCCATTATTGTACAAGCTATTCCTCTTGATAACATGCAAGTAAAATCACTTACTTTAAAACTAATGCCAACTTTTACACTTTCTATGTTGCTGAAATATCAGAAAATTTTAAAAATTTTAAATATTTAAAAATTTAAAATTTAAAACCTATTTAGCACTGAATTGAGTTCACCTGATGAAGCTTTGTCAAAAAAACTCATATCTTGACGAATAATAGTTTCATAGAGTTTGTTTCTTTTAATAAATAATATTTTATTATTTTAATACTAAACCTGAAAAATTTATTTACCTCATTTTTTTAATTTGTCTTTCGCTAGCACTGTTCCAAGTAACATGAGCCAAATATTCTAAAAATAATGTGATAAAGCCTAAAAGCACATAATATCTGACTATTTCATTAATTTTGTCGTCGTACTCTTGCTGTCCCTGGTTTTCAACTCCACATTTATCTTCTATAGTTTTTATTTTCGTACTAGTCAAATTTAAACTAAAATCGGTACTGCCCATATTGAAAAAAGTGCTTAAATGTGAATTGTCAGAACTTATATTTTCCTTTCCATAGTTAACTAATGTTTTAGCTACTTCTCCGTATAGTAAGAACATAAATGGATAGACAACTGCAGCGCCAAGAGCAGCAATCAAGCCAATTACCATAATCAGCTTATCAATCCAATCAGAGAATGATAACTTGATGAATTTGTTTCAAATTTTTGGAATGAAAGAAGATAAAAAAAATTTACCAGTTTAAGAAACGAGATTTTCTTTTCCTTTTCTACATTCTTTTTTGATATCTTTGATTTAATCCTTGAAATAAACGAGTCTTTTACTTTGTTTTCCCTATAAAAGCTTATTATTTTAATTAGAATATTTAATTAATATCTCAAATACTTTTTAGCATCTTTATTTAATTTTTTTTTTAAGAACATAATAATCTAAAATAGTAAGAAAATTTTTTCGCTTAATATTTTACATAATTTTCATCAGTCTCTAACCACAAACTTGTTTTTATACATTTGATATGAATTTAAATTGGTGAAAACTTGTTTTATAAATAAGCAACAAAGCATGACGAATTTTGAAAACTTGCAAAATTTTATGATGATAAAGCAAAAAATGAGCTTTATAGACAATGAACTACTGAAAGTGCCAAGGCACAGCATCCAAACCATCAATTTGCTCTTTCATTTTACACCAGTAAAAAAAAATCTTGAATTCTTACTTATTAAGATGCATTTTTTAAATTTCATACCTAGATATATTTATAATTTTTATGTCTAAACGAATGTGGTCTAATTTTTTTTGAAATTTAAAATTTTATTTATGTCAAAAAATTTTTTGTCTTAATTCCCTTATTTTTTGTGTAGTCATTTAGATTTAAAAAAAATCAAATATCTTGGATTATTTTTAATCTGTTAAAATTAGTGATTAAAGCATTTTGTCAATTTAATTTTGTGTCTAAAGGGAAAATTATTCTTTGTATAAAATTAAAAAAAACATTCTAAAGAAATGATATTTGCATAAAATTTTAGTTAAATTTTTAAAAATGGAATTAAAATACTTGAAATTAATAGTGATTCTTATACACTTAATTCTAGTAAAATCGGACTCTTCATTGAACGACAGCGACTTGTATTTTATCGAACAGTCAATTGATGATTCAGAATTCCAAGAAATAGGCCAAGTCAATTTACGACTGCTGAGGCAAAATCTAAATTCGGCTCACATTCAGAGTTTAAATGAAGACGATTTTACATTGGAAAAGAGTGGAAATGCTTATTGGAGTCGCATCGATTCCAACTCATTAGAAGGTGAAACCATAGATCAATTAAAATCACTTCTTCAAAGTGAAAGTTCGATATTTAGACTCAGATTCTGTAAAAAGCATCCGATACACGAATGCAAAGCTTCATCATTTATCTATACAAAAGCTTTAGGTTCTGGAGGATTTGTGTTAAATTTGACACTACATACCTCAACTAATAACGAATTGAATAGTTTTTCTATCAAAACATCAAAATCTAATCTATCGCATAAAAAAAAATCTATTCCAAATCAGTTGACATTTTTTTTGAGTATTCAAAGTATAAAACCGGCACAGCAACCAGACACTGAAACATACTTGGAAAAAATTCGATTGGAAAGAGAACAGAAAGAAAAGGGAGCTCAAGCAGAAAATCAATCGTTTATTTCTAAATACTGGATGTATATTGTACCATTTGTTGTTATAATGTTTTTGGCGAACATTGTTAATCCTGAAGCAGCAGCAGCTGGTGGTGGATCAGAATAAAATTGATTAACTATACTCGTATATTAATTTTTTTTTAAACAAATCAAATACAGATTAAATAAGATTTTTTTTTCATAGTTTAAATATTTTATTTTTTGTTTTTGGAATACAAAAAATTTCAATTTTTATCTAGTCTTTTTTAAGTGTTTAAATGAATTTTTAGCTAAAAATTGAACTTAATTAGAAAATTCAGGGAAAATTTTATCGATTATTCCTTATAAAAAATTTCAAAAAACAATATAAATGAGATAAAATTCTTGGACATAATAAAATTAATAATTAATTAGTAGTTATTGTCGCGACATCCTAATGAGAATGTCTGAGTCCATTAATGCTTTTTGGCTGCGTGAATTTGTGCAACACTACCTTGAAGACTTTCGTGGATTTGGTTTTTTATAACACTATCAGGCAACCTATTCCATTGTGGAACAAATCTATTTAAAAATAAAACATTTCGGATTGTCACCTCCCTAGCAGTATCGTTTATGAATTTGGCAGGAAAGCTTTCCCTGTGTATTCTAATACAATATTACCTCTTAATACCTTTCCTTTCTAGTCTGACATAGATAAAGGGACTCTGGTTAGTTTAGCATCTTCGAATCCACTACCATCGAATTTTAGAATGCTAACTTATACATTTAAATCAAGTCTTCTCTCACTCGCCACTTAGTTTTATTAGCCCCATCATCAAAAATCGCAGTCTATGTCTCTCAAAGTCAAAGGTATTTTTGTCCTAGACTTTTTCTAATGCATTCATATCTATCTTTTTACTTGGACTCAAAACTTGCACAACGAGTGAGGTCTAACCATAAAGGTATGTAATTTTATCCATTTCTTTTGACGACTGAGAAACTTTCGCTTAAGCATTCAAAGTACCTTATTTCCTTTTGTGCTTCCACCTTTTACTTGAGCAGTCCACTTTAAATCAGATGATACCATTACACTTATAACTTTTTGGAATCTAGTAACCTCTAGTGTTACATCACCACTCTCTTCATTGCCATGACCTATATACTTATGGTTCACCACAATTAAAAAACTGTTTTCCACAAACCAAAACCTGTTAAACATAAGAGTTTGTTAAACACAATTTATTGTGGGAAATATAAAATACTTGATCTTTTTTTTAGTGATTAAAATTTTGTGTTGTCCAAAAAAATTTATTTTGATTAAAATAATAAAAAATATACAATGCTTTTTTTTTAATTGGCTTTAAAGTTAAATAAAATAAAAGTCTATCTAAATGATTGTTAGTTTTTTTTGTCGCAGAGTCATCGGCATTTTAAGAAATTAAATACAATTTTTTGAAATAAAAAAGGCTGTTTAATAATTTAAAAAAGAAAAAAAATCATATTTTGAAATATTTTTGTTTTTGAGATTTTGGTTTATAAATAAAAATTGAGCTGAAAAGTGATTTTTTTTGTGGAGAGCAGTTTTTGACTTAAAGAACTAAATTTTGTGGGGAAAAATTTTTCATTGTGTTAAATTGATATTTGTTTGTGTGTGACAGATTTTTATTTGAGGGGAGCGATGAGATTCCGTACTTATGTCTTTCATTCAATCTTCTTGCTTTGCATAAGCTTACAATGCTTAGCACACACCTAACCCATGCCCCATATTTGTATCAATTCACAAATCGCATCTAAATCTTTTTTTAACTTCATTTTTTCATAAACTTGATTAACAAAAGCTAAGATTTTTGAGTCACCTGCGTACATCTGCATCTTATTGGAAACAAAATTTGGAAAGTCGTTTATGTTTAGAATGAACAGTATTGGACTAAGAAGATACGGTCCTTAGAGGAACTACACTTAGAACCGCAGACCACTCTGATTAAGAATTTCCAACTACCTCACGCTGAGTTCGTTTACATAGAAAATCTTCAAACCATTTTTCCATTTTTTTACTTAGTCCAAGCGCTGAACTTACGAAGAAGGTGTTTATGTGTTACTTTATCAAAAGTCCTTGAGGAGTCAAAATATATCTCGTCAAAACTCGTTACCTTTTGCTGTTTCGAGGAAATTCGTCACATATATTTTTTTGTTTTAATGTGTTTTAATGTAAAATCTTTCAAAATAGTCCAGAGTTTGTAGCTTTTATTGCTACAAGACTTAGTGATTTTAAATATATAAAAAATAATTAGTCACGTTTCAATTTACTTACTTTATTGCATAAAAAATAAGGAATCAAATTTATGCAATTTTTTTTATTTTTTTTTGATAATTATTTCATTGTAAAAAACAAAATTACTAAAAATTACTTAGTTTATTGCAAAAAAATCATTATTTTTCCTAACAAATGCCTACTAATGACTCATCAATAAATAAATAAATGGATCTAATAGCCAAATTTAAAAAGTTTAAATTGCAGTATAATGGTTTAAAGACCATTATTAGAATTGTTAAGTTTAATAGAGACGACTGGAAACATCGACTTGTACTTGTAGTTAATATTTAAAAAATTATTTTTCTTATTATTTGCTAGTCTTAGCAGTAGTAGAAAAGTTTATTGAAGTTCCAAATAACGGGTGATGCATAAGTAAATGGACAAAAGTTAAGTTAACTTGCCCGATCATGCAAATGATCAGGGGATCATATATATATTTATTTATAAACTACTAAAAATTAGCTATAATAT
>PJRA01000160.1:1897160-1977107 GCA_016987375.1 Brachionus koreanus
AAGTTTCCAAAGAAGGTGCTTGTTTGGATAGCCATATCTGATCGAGGTATGTCTAAGCCTCTTTTTCGATTATCAAAGTCGGTTGCCATCAATTCGAGCATCTATATCGACGAATGCTTGAATAAACGACTGCTCTCATTTATACATGAGTATCATGAAGACCTTGACTACGTTTTTTGGCCTGACTTAGCGTCTGCTCACTATTATATGGTAAGCACAACATGGATGAACGAAAATGTAAATTATGTGACCAAAGATATCAACCCGCCAAATGTCCCTCAAGAACAAGGAAAAAAGTTAAAATTTAATTTATGAACAATTTGTGAGTCTGGATAATTTGTGAGGTTCAATTAGGTTTTCATTTTTCCTAAAATTGTAACTTAGATTTCTCGAGTCATTTTTAAGAAATCTATTTTTTAAATACTCAGGCGAGTTATGATAGAATAAAGACTTAAAAGATAATGATAACATTCTTTCTAAAAACATATACTGAAAAGCATATAACTCATATTTTCCCAAAAAATTGTTAACTAATTATTTAATTCAATAAAGAAATTATTTTATACATTACAGTGTTTTTTTATTTACAAGTTAGTAATTATTTATTAGGTGGAACTAATTTTTAGGCATTTTAAATTTACAGAAGTCAACAAACAAAACTCGACCTTGCAAATAAGAGCGCTATTTTTGATGCCCAGCAAAAATCTAAGATTAAAATAAAGTATCTTATTTGAACTAAATTTTAATGAGTTAGAATCCTAAATTTTTCAATGGACAAGACACGTTTTGATTTAAAATTGATAAAGCTGTGAATTTTTTTCTAATAATCATCAGTCTTATGATAAAAATTTTATTTAAAAACTAGATTTTTTTGAGTTTTACATATGAAAAATGAACAAATCCATTTTTTTTATTTTAGGCTGAATTAAAAATAAAAAATAAATTATTGTTCTTAATATAAGGCATTTAAAAAGGAATATTATTTATAATTGGTGGATGATGAGAAACCAAGTGGATACGATCATTGACAAAATACTCGATTCTAGCAATTATTTCATAATCTGGCACACTTAATGAATTCATTTCGAGGCCTACTTTTCTAGCTACCACTTTCCTGAAATCAAGAAGCTAAAAAATTTTAATAGATTTTTTAAATCATATATTAATCAAAATTTACTTGATATTCTCTAGTCTTGGTCTTATTATATTCAATTTTTAATGATCTAAGCTCATCACTTAAGGCTTTTATTGAGTTATCAGAAGACAATTTTGTTTGATCAAGATGATTTTTAGTTGAATCTACGTCTTCTCTTAAGTTACCAATTCGAATCATATAGCCATCACAATTACTTTCCAACTCCGCAATTTTTAATTTTTGTTTATCAATTTCAGTATCTTTGACCGTGATTTGAAACTAAAAAGAATTTTTTTTTATAAATATAAAAATAATTTTTAAAATAACTTTTAGGTTATTGATATCCATTAAGTGAGATTTTAAATGTGAATTTTCACTCTTGCAACTTGCTAATTCTTCATTTAATCTTTCGATTTTTATTTTTAATTTCCTGTTGTTAGCTGTCAATTTGTCGTACTCTGTACGAATTTCACTTCTACCGAATTTTTCTTCTTCCAAATCTGTTACTTTTTTACGCAGCAATTCCAAATGTATATCTTTATTGTTCAATTGCTCACGTAAAGAATTGATTTTTTCTTCTTGAGTTAATTTTTCAGTATTAACAGGTTCTGGATTTATTTTTCTGGTATTTATTTTGTAAAGGACTATTTCTATACATTTGTCAAGAGTTGGGATGGTATTAATGATATTTTCTGATGGTATTTCGAATGAATTCGCTAAACTTTCCACTACTTTAATGATCTTAATTAATTTCATTTAATTAATTGCATATAATAATTGGAAATTTAAGTTATAATCAAATTTTTATGATCAAGCTCAAAAAATATTAATTTATCGATGTTTCTGTTATAAAATTTACAGTCATTCAATACTCAAAGCATTTATTTTAAATAAAATTTTTTTGACATTAATGTTTGCTTTATTTCGGACGTAGATAGGAAATAAATAATATTAGCTAGTATTTTTTCTGCAAGCTTCAAAAATGTTTTTTTTTTAATAAAAATCTGAAAATTTAACAAATACATATAAGTACATTTACATTGATTATTTAGAAAAAGATTTTTTTAATTTATTAGTTAGTTTTAACAATTGATGGGAGCATGTTTTAAATGTTTTAACAATTTATGTTGCACATAGTGAATACAAAATCATTTTTTAATTTAAATAATGATGTATCATAAAATTTAGATTTTTAAAATGATGATTATTTTTGATTTTAACATCTTGATTATTTCAAAGCTTAAAACATATTAAATGTAAAAAAAATGGATATGAATGCTAGTCAAATGCTCTTCAGAATGATATGTATAAAAATTTATGATTTTAAAATTTTAAATGAAAATTTTTAAATTTTGGTACTGCTATGCCAATATTGGAAAAAAGTCATATTAGTTAACAGAAATAATCGTGAAATATGTCTTGTTAAAAGTGATAGTCTACTTAGTGTAAATAGGTAACAAGATTTGTTTAAAAAATTTAATACTGGTGATATGAGCCTTAAAAGTAAGAAAGGAAATTTTCAATCAGAATGCTCTGTGTATGACTGTTGAGTGCTACTTCTTTCTTAATACTCGCCAATTATCAAATGGTTTTGAAATATCACAATCGACTATAGTTCGTCATCTTTGTTTGATTAAAAAAAAACAGACATTGTCCAGTTTTTCCTCATGATTTAACAGATTTCGATATTCAAATTTGTAGGAAACTACTTTAACACCTTTTGATGAACCGTTTTTCAGACGGATCATTACTTGTGATGAGATGAGAAATCTATTTTCGAAATTTTGATTATAGAAATCAATGGTTGAACCCATATCAACTACCTCAGCCACTCATGAAAAAAAGATGCTTTGATAAAAAGACAAAGTTTTTACTTTTTCAAAAAGCGTAAAATGGTAAAATTGAAGTGATCACGAAATATAAACTACTTGGAGTAACTATTGATTCAAAACTAGAATTTGGCCAACATGTAAGTGAATTTCGGAAGCTTATTAACTATAGACTCTTTTCTATTAAAAAACTTTTTTATTTGTCTTTTTCAGTAAAAGTTCAATTTTTTAAAACTTTTATCCTTCCTTATTTTGATTATTGTCTTTCTTTAATTATTTACTTTCACAAGTCTAGTATACAAAGACTAGCTAATTGTTATTATCTTTGTTTATTTAAGCTGTTTAATTTTAAATTTTCATCTGATGATCCTGTTGTTATTAATGAATACTTAAAAAAATATTAACTATTCAGCTTTCATCAGAGAATTTTTTTAAGATTGGGACTTTTTTCATTCAAGGTTTTCTCATCTCAAAATCCTCCAATTTTAGCAGAGCAACTAAAAACAAATGCAGTGAGAAATTTACCATATGAATTAAGGAACAAGACTCATCTTATTGAACCAACTTCACAGCGAAAATTTGGCGAAACAACATTCGGATATTTTTTTACTAAATTTATTAATAGTTTTTTCCTAAAACAATTTAAATCGAATATAAATATTTTCTCTTTAAAAAAATTTTTATATGAAAATTTGAAGACAATGATAACTAAATTTTTATCAATTAATGAAAGATTTAGATTTATAGTTAAATTTTTTTACTTCTAATTTTTATTTAAATTAATATATATTCTTACTTTTATATTACTAATTATTTGTAGTTATGTTTTTACATTTTCTTTTTATTTTTTTTTATAGTGGGTTCGATGATAAAATTATTATGGAGCCCTTAACTTAAAAAGTTAATTGGTAAACAAATACCAGATAGACGATTGTCTTTTTTAACTTTTGTTCACATTTAATAAATAAATAAAATAAATAAATAAAAAAAGAGAGGAATCGAACTACTCGCTGATACAAGGCTAAAGACTATATAGCATGATGGTTTATAATTTGAGAATATCAACTAACTTTTGTTTTTTTATTGATAAATTAAAAAAAGTTAGAAACAAAAATGGAAAAATTTATAAGTATTTTTTGTTTCATTTTAATTAAAATTTCACACAATCCAAAATGATTTTTAAAAATGACGCGAATAAAAAATCTTTAAGAGGAAAAAAAAACAAATAAAAATTAGGGAAAAAAAAAGAAATATATGAAATTTAGATTTAAAAAATTTAAGATTAGCTCAATAATTCAGTTCTAAATGAATTAAATGAATCTAAATGAATTAAATTTGTTCATATATTGTTTTTATTTCACGAATTTTTACAATCTGACTTATAATTTTTTTTACTATTTGTATGTTTTAATCATCTATTTGTTTTTTTTTAATTGTTTTTTCTTTTTTGATTATTATTTTAATATTTAACGAATACCTTTTCTCTCTCAGTCAAAAGTGATTCAATTTTGGTCTCTTTTTCATTCAATTTCGTTTCTAAATCATAAATTTTATCCTCCAGAGCTTTCAACGTAGTTTGAGTTGAGTCAAGATGAAATTTATAATCTATTTTTTTTTCCTCTTCCACTTTTACATCATAACTCAGAGTTTTTATCTTTTCTTCAAGTGATCCTATCATCTTAAATAATATTTTTATATATTTTTTATTTAACATTAAAAAAAGAATTACCAAGCCTCTATGCTTGCTTGATAGCATAAGAAGTTTAATTTTTTCTTTTATTTCATGTTTGGAAGATTCAACTTGAAAATAATCATCTGACAATAAACTTGCCACTTCCTCTATGAATGCACTAAATTCAGTTTGTTGTTCTGATATAATTTTTTCTAAATCTTTCAACTTTGATTCATTTTCGGCACATTTTTGTTCTTCTAGGTCAAGTTTTTTCGTTACAGATAGCCAAACTTGTTGAGTATTATTTTTCTTTTCTTTAAGTTCTTCTAATTTCTGCTGAATGATTTCTTTAGAAGATATGGCAGCATCTTTTTCCTTTAAGTAATTTTTAAAAAAAATTTAAAGTTAAATGGCTTTTTACAGCTTTAAGATTATCAGTAGAAATTTTAAATTCAATAATTTGTGATTCTAAGCTACGAATTTGGTCTTTTAGTTCCGAAATAACTTGTTTATTTAGATTGTTTTCAGTTTGGATGAATGTACATTGCTGATTACATTCTTCGTGCTTGCCTTTGCTTATTAAACTTTCGGCTCTCATTGCTTTTAACTTTTTTAAAAATTTTAATAGTAAGAAATATTTTTTTTTTCAAGCTCAATATTTTTTTACTTTTTCTGTAATCAATTCAAAAGATTCACCTTCAGACATTTCAAAGGTTTTTAGAACTAAGTTCAATTGATCTTTGCTAATTTTTAAATTAGCCTCCAGTTCTTCTTTATCAGCCAGTGTTTCTCTTATAAACAATTAAAAAATTTTTCTATAAAATTCCTAAACAATACCTGTTTTTCGATTCCAACTCGATAATTTTCGATTGAGATTCTTTGTTATCATTTTGCAGTACATTGATTGTAATAGATGATTTGTGACGAACATTCTCTAAACTTACCAAATCATTTTCTAATTGATATATTTTTTCCGACTTTTCACTACTTTCTTTTCGCAATTCTTCTATTTTTGTTTTAAGCAATTCAATTTCGCTCTTTAGTTCAGAAATTTTTTCTTCTTTCACCGATACCTTTGCTTTTTCTTCGGAAAGCTTTAAATTAGAAAAATTTTAATTTAAAATTTTGATGAATGCAAAAATAATTACTTGATACGATGCTGTTTCATATTTGGTCTCTAAATCCTTTTTAACAGCATCGAAAGCGTTCCTTTCTATGTTTAGAAATCTTTCAAACTAAATCAAATTTAAATTTTCAAAAACGTAATCCAGGATAAAAAATACTTCAGAGTTTTCTTCATTACGTTCGGTTTTCGGCTCTCTAGAAATAATTAAATTAAATTGAGTTTCTAATTTTTTTTTAAATCATCGATCAGATAAATTTAAAAACATACAGCTTCTAAATTTAAAGGTTGACTTTTTAACAAATAATTTTTTTTTTGCTGAGAAAGAATTTTTCAATATTCCTTTTAAGCAATTTTTAATAATTTTATTAAATTAATTTAGCATAATTTGACATTCATATAGTAATTTGTAAATTTTTAGTTTGAATTAGCTTTTAAAAAAATCAAAATTGAAATAATTGGTAACTACTTAGAAATTCTGGCATTAAATTTCAGGGAGAATCTGAAATTTTATTAAGTGTTTATTTTTTGCTTACTGCCTATTTCAAAAACTTGAACAAAAAAACAACTGATTTTTTAATATTTCTTTCCTAGTAACTAACATATTTTATTTTCTAACAACTAATAAATATTAAAGACTTTTATTAATTTATACTTTTGTATTTTTTTCCGGCTTAGTATTAGAAAATTTTTTCTACAATGGAAATTAAAAGGCATCGTGAATTTTGGAACAAAAAACAAAAACAAAAATTCAAAATTAAAATAACTTTTTTTCTAAGGGTCTAAAAATCGTGCAAGGACTAAATTTGAGTGATACATGCCTTGTATCAGCTGATACATTTTGCAGAACGATTTTTAGACCCTTAGACAAAAAGTTATTTTAATTTTAAATTTTTGATTTTGTTT
The DNA here is from genome assembly GCA_016987375.1 of Brachionus koreanus. Classification (NCBI taxonomy): domain Eukaryota; kingdom Metazoa; phylum Rotifera; class Eurotatoria; order Ploima; family Brachionidae; genus Brachionus; species Brachionus koreanus. The sequence goes on from PJRA01000160.1 coordinate 1,903,826, forward strand.
TTTGTTCCAAAATTCACAATGCCAATTAAAGTGGGGAAAATTCCAAACTTCCGTGCTATCTAAATTTCTAATTTTACTTTAAATTCGCATTTTACGACCTTTAAAACCCCAAAAAAAAAATTTGAACCTAAGGATTGAAAAATAACATATATTTAGACAAGTTCTACCATTTCTTAAAAAGCATAAATTTTTCTATAAACTTGATTGTTTTTGAATAAAAAAAAGAAGTTTTACCACTTTTCCATAAAAAAAAACCTAGACAAAATTTGAAACAAATCTTTGTTTTTCTTTATTGTCTGTGAATAAATCATTCAAATCATGTGGTTTATTTTTTAATTTTGAATATTTTAATCCCTTTAAATTTTAAAAGCATATTTTTCTGCTAAATCAAAAGAATATGTTGCTGTGAACCTGAGAATTTCAAATTTTTTGACCTCAACAAATGCGTATCTTGTAAGTAATAATTTGAAAACTAATTATACAAAAATAGCATACAATATGACTTAATTTACAAAGAATAAAGAAATAAATAAATAAATTAAAACCATGAATAATGAAATTATATTTAAAATTTATCAATAAAATTGTAAAAATTGATTTAAAAACCATATTGAATTATTTAAAATTGAAAATTATTGATAATTCTTTTTTAAGCAGCAATTATTTATAAAATATTTATAAAACTAACCCATGTATCAACATCTTCAGATTTTAAAAAATAGTAAAATCAATGAAAATATCTTTGAAAAGAATTCTTGAATTTTTCTTAATTCCTTTAATCTTTTGAAATTTGATATAATAGCATTCTGTAGCATTCTTTTTTCTCTCCTTTAGATGATTTTCTTTTGTTTGTATTACAGTGATTTAACTTTATCTGTTCTCATGTACGAACACATTAAAGCATTCTTTACTTCTATTTTAACAACTAAATTATATTAGTTTGGAAGATATATGAAATTTCGATTTTATAACTTAAAATTAAAGAAATAAAGAAATTCAAGCATGAAAGTTCATATTTTTAGAATGACACTTAGAAGATACATAAAATTTATCATTCGTAATTAGTCTAATTATTCTTTAATTAAATGACCTATTCAATTTTATAAATTACCTCAAACTTGACAACTTATTTATCAATTTTTCTTTTTTTTCATTATCAGCTTTCAACATTTTCAATTGATCCAATAACTTGATATTCAAAAATTAAAAATTAAATATTTTTAATATTTTAAACAAGACTATTTACATCTACTATAAACTTTCGATTTTCACCTTCATTTAATCTATTCATGATGCTTGAACTTGAGACGAGAACTGAATTAGACATAGCATCGATTCTTTGAGAACGAGCTGTGTTCGCACTTTCATTTACAAGTCTTGGTAGCATAAAGGTTAATGATCTCGACGTAAAATTATCCTCATTCGAGAAATTAATTTTTCTCACAACATTTTCAGTAATTTTTTTAATTGTTTCGTGAGCTGAGCTGTCAGACTCTTTTAGAGATATTTCTGTGAATAAAAAATTATTTTCTCTAGCAAATAGTTCGGCATCTTCTTGAGAAATTACACGTTGGTCCTCTAAATCTGCTTTGTTGCCTATCACAATAACTGTTGAACTTTTATTCATTAAAGCTTTGATTGAATTCAACTTTGTTTTTAGGGTGGAAAATGAACTTTCATTTGCAATGTCATAAAATGCCAAAATACCATTCGAAGTTTTACAGTATTCTTTTACAAGATTTGAATTATTCTCTTTACCAGAAGAATCCCAAATTTGGTATTTAATGTCAATTCCATCAAAACTTGACAAATAAATTAGTAATTCTAGTCCTATTGTTGGATTGTATTCTTCCTCGAATGGCTTTGAATCTAATTGTCTTGCAAAGCAAGTTTTTCCAACTGATTCGCTGCCGATCAAGCAGTACTTTAATTTTAAGCGCTTATCTGCCATTTTTTATTACTTTAAAAAATTTTCATTTCTAAATTTTAAATAAGTTCTTGATTAAAAAAAACAAATCTTTATTTTATGAATTAGAATTAAATTTTGAGCGAAAAAATTGGGTTCACTAGACTTATAAAATAGACTTTATTAATATTAAACTTTATAGAGTAAACTGAGTAATTGTTTGAGCTTTTATTTAAAATTTTCAATATGATTTCGGGTCTTAGAAATAAATTAGTTAAAAATATTTTATTCACTAATAATTCATTACCTAAAGCAAAAAGAAAAAACTTTTGAAAGTCAACAAGAGAGATTTTTCAAAAAATGAAAATAAAAATTTTCTTTAACTTAGACATTTTTTTGTTTATAAATAGCTAATCAAATAAAATTCAAATTTTGAACAATTTGCATGACTAGAAGTTGTTAACTGATTAATCAAAGTTTAAACCAAGAAGTAAACACTTTTATTTGTAAAAATGTTTTTGAATAAAATTCAAATGAGAGATTTAAAAAGCGTTTTTAGATTTAATTATAGCTATGAGTATATTCGACTAAATTAAATAACTAGCAACCGATTTAATTTTTTTTCGATTTATTTTTTGCATAAGTTATCCGTTGTGTATGGGTATAAAAATTCTATATTTATAAGCTATCAAGCAAATAGCAAAATTCACTTAATTTCGTGATTTTAAATTTGCTAATAGGTTTTTGAATTCGCTTGTTGATGGAGGTCGGTCGCCTTTTTACCGAATGTAAAGCAAATTTTCAAAATATTTTCATTTTGTCATGGCAACAAAAAACACTACTAAATCAAGACCAATAATAATTAGATGAAAAAATATAATATTTTAGTCTAAATGCACCTTTGTTTCTGTAGAGCGAAAGAGAGAAAGAAAAAAATTTTTCGTAAATTCCAATCAAATTTTCAATGAGTTTTATTTTATCTTTATTAGTAATAAGTGGAAAAATCGAGGCGTTAACGAAAAATTTGTTTGTTGCTATTTATTTAACTTCTTAGTTTATTCAGCTATAAGTTTTTTAAAAATGCAATTTATTTAGATTTTAAGCTATGTCTAGTTACGTGCTTGATAGAGATTTGCTTTTGAATTCGTTAGCCTCAGCTCGGGCAACTGCTCAATCCACTACAAATTGGATCGATGCGAATTCAAACACAGCTTTGCTTGGTACTACTGTATATCAACGAAACACTGACAATGAATTCAAAAGGCAAATGGCCGATGTAAGTAGATTTCCTGAATTTAAATTTAAATGATCTATTTTGGAATTCATGGGTTTTTGGATCTTTTTTATAATCATTTTTCCTCTTTTCCATTTTTTAAACAATTTTAGCAATTTTTTATCTAAAAATATTTGCATTCACATTTTTTAGGCGTTTTTTGAAGTCACCATTTTATTGTGTCTTTTTTGTATAAAAATATAAGCAAACACTTTTTTGAAACTGAACCAAGATCAGCAAATAAAATCAATAAAAAGAGTTATGAAAAAAGAGTTGAACCATTTGAATTACTCAACATAGAATATCGAAGAGTAAAAGTAGATGTAATTCAAATGTTTAAAAGGAAAAGCAATAAGAAAATTTAAAATTTCTGAAAAAAAGATTTTTGGTATACTGCTGAAAAAAATAGAAAAACTGGCAAAACTCCAATTGAGTTAAATGTTACCTGTTGTTATTTTTGATTTTTTTATATGCTGAATTTTCTTAATACTAATAATGCTACTTTTCAAAATTTTTTTTGATAAAAAATTTTTGTATGATGAAACACTTAATACAAATTTTGTATCTATAGTTAATTGTGATTAATTTCACGAAAAAATAGTTTTTATTTTAGGAATTTTTTGAACTCTTCTGATCCAATAATAGTATAAAATTAATCCTGAAATTAAACTATTTTTTTATTTTATTTCCTACAATTTAATTTTTAATAATTTTTACTATCATTTAAAATTATTCTAATAATTTAATGTTTTTAAACTCATTTTTTTAAGCTTCAAGATCAGTTAAAACTGTTGAAAAATGACATTGATAAAAAGGACAAACTAATATCAGAATTATCAACTCATCGGGAAATAGAAAGACTTAAAAATACTGAAAAAGTAAGCTTTTTTTAATAGCTAGAATTCAATTTTTATGATATTCATTGAGTTTTTTCAATTTTTTTAATGAAACGATTTATTTTCACATGACTATCATAGAAAAGTTAAGGACATTTTAGATCAAAAAAAAAGGAATTTAAAATTATCAAAATTATCAATTATTTACAAAAAATCTAAAAATTTTTCTTCAAATTTATTAGCTGTATCAAATTTAGTAATCAAGGTTGTATCAAATTTAGTATTTGCAAATAGTCTGCAACAATGCATAGCAGTATTTGTATTAGGAAATTATTAAAATCAAATTTCAGAGTTTTAGCACAAACAAAATTTGGATGATACAAACCTTGAATCAGTTAATAAATTTTAATACGATTTTAGATTCTTAGGAAAAATTTTATTTTAATTTAAATTTTTTTTTTAAAGAAAATTTTTTTAACAAAATTATTCTATTTCTGTAGTTAATTAGTTTAATAAAAATTAGAAACTAATTTTTTTTTTCAAAAATTCTATATTTCCTTAAGTTTGCTATAATTAATTTTTTTCAAAAAAAAAATTAGTTTCTAATTTTTATTAAACTAATTAACTACAGAAATAGAATAATTTTGTTAAAAAAATTTTCTTTAAAAAATGATATTACTTTGTAAGATTATTAAGGTTTTTTTTTTAAATATTTTCGTAAAAAAAAAACATTAAAAAATTGCTTGGTACTTTTAGTTGTAGACAAATTTTAAAAATGATTATCCAAACCGATAATTTAAATTTAAATTAAAAAAAATTGCTTTTTTTTTCATAAAATTTAAATTAAATATGAGAATTTTTTTTTTTCAAGAAATTTTATTATTTCAACAGAAAAATTAATTTAAACAATTTTTAAGTATGAATCAATCCTAACAGTTGAAAAACATCAAGTTGATATTATCAGAAGAGATCTTGATTCAACAATAAACAAACTTGAAGCCACAAGTACAGAAGTAGGAATTTTAACTAAAAATCTAATGTCAAATTGAATCATTAAAATTGAAAGCTTGCAGAGTACAAAGTTAAAGTTCAAGCCAGAGATGAGAGAATAAATGAGCTAAAAAGAGAAATTGAAACGCTTAAAAGTGAAAGTGGTACAATGAATGCACTAATTGTGGCACAAAAAAATCGAATACGTGAACTTGAAAATGAAATGAATAGTTTTGAGCAAGTTGCCAGCAAATCCGGAATCACTATCAACAGTCTGCAAAAGGACAATAAAGATTTGCAACAAAACATTTTAGATCTTGAATCAAGAATAAGAACTCATATGAATGAAAGAGAGGAAGCAGAACGCAAAACAGATGCCTTAATAAATAAGCTTAACGAATTGGCAACCAAAGTAACATCTATTACTGGCGTGGAAATTACTAGCAATGCCGCTGGACTCGAACTTTTAATTACAAAAATTGAGGAGATTGTTAACGAAAATTCCATGGTTAAAGGAAAACTTGTAACCACCACTGACCAATTTACCACCAGTGAAGCTGAGAATAAAGCAAATAGAGAAACAATTCAACGTTTGGTGGATGAATTAAATAAAATAGAAAAAGAGTCGGTTAATGGTAAAATTGCAGCTGATAATTTAAAAGCCGAAAGAGACTCTGCATTGACGACCAATTCAGTTTTGGAAAAAGAAATTGAAACATTGAAAGAAAGAATCAACAATATTCAAACAGCGTGGCAAGCGACCAAAACCGAACTTGAAACGAAAGAAGCCGTCTACTCAGCACAGTCGGCTAATTTAAAACAAAATGAATACGATTTGCTTTATAATAAAAATTGTCTAACAGCTTTTAAAGAACAAGTGGCTACTTTATTGAGTGATAGTTTTGTTAAAGTAGAGCCAAATGAAGATCAAATTAAAGAAAAAATTCAACTTCTAATGAGCTCTAGTAAAGATAGAGGTTTGATGATAGCTTCAATGGAGGGAAAAATTCAACAACTTGCTAATCAATTAACTGAACAAATTAATTTCTATAAGGAATTAGAAACCAAATATCAAAAAGGAGAAAGTCGATGCATTGAATTGGAAAGTAAACTTAAAAATTTAGATAGTGAATATTGTGCCAATGAAGCACTAAGAGACAATTTAAAATCGGATAGAATCAAAGTAAATTTAATTTTAAAAATTAATTAATTTATTTAAATTTTTCCTAAAAAAGTATTTATCATTCCTTGAACGAGTTGGAAACGTATTGAAAATAAGTCAGATATCCGCTGATATCGGTTTGGACATGAATATTGACTTAATATTAGCGAGAGTTGAACAGCTAGTTAAAATGGAAAATGATTGTATTCAAGACAAACAAACCAATATTTATAATTTGCAGCGTAAGTGCAAAACATTGAAAGAACAATTGGATAATAAGGAATTACATTTGGATCTATTGAGAAAAAAATTGTCTGCTTTGGAGGAAGAACGTGCCAATAAATGTGCCTTGGAGCGTGAAGTAGAAGATCATGTAATGATGAGCAAAAAGTTTAAGCTCAAAGTTGAAAAATTAACTGATCAATTGAATAGTATAAAAAAAGAAAATGAAGACTTGAAGGCACAGTTAATGGATATGAATTGTTACAAAGGAAAATCATCGGATCAGGATAAAGAAATTAGTAGACTAAACTCAAAAATAAGCGAACTTGAGTCAATTAAGGAGAAGCAATCGCTGAAAATAGCAAAATTAAGAGATCAATTGGATTCAAGCAATTCGGAGGTAGCTAAAAATCGTTCATCTTGCGACTCAACAGTTCATTCATTGACTCAAGAGTTGCGTAGCATAAAACAAGAACTGGAAAAGAAAGAAGAAAGAGAACGACAACTGCTTGACTTTAGATCTGTAGTTGCTCGAATGCTAGGCTTAGACGCAAGTTCGTTAGCAGTCGCTGATTATGAAATTATTTCTAGAATTGAGAGGATAATTAGTTCGTTCAATGAAGGCATAGTGCCGGTTCATATTCAACCACTTCCAGCCAATATAAATGGCTATCAGCCAAATTACAATCAAGGTCACTCGAGCGAATTTTATTCATCATCTAGTTCAAATGAGAGATCAAGCCCTACCAGAAGACACCATCATGCACATGCACATTCTTCGCACCATTCTTATGAAAGAAGTGAAAGTCCTACTAAAAATCACCAACATTACCATCAACATAGCTCACAGACTCGCCATAGATCAAAATCACCAAGAAAAGTTGTAATTGATCCAAATTCTTATTAAAACTAAGTTAGAAAAAAATTGCAATTATTTAATTTTCAGCAATGTCATTTTTTTTATAAAAAGTATAAAATCAAATTAAAGCTTTACGTTGATTGAAAATTGATATGTCTTTGAATTATTATTTGGAATTTTAAATTTTCTTTTTTTTAATAAATTTTTTTTAATCAATCATCTTCTATATATCTATATTAGATTTCTATTGTCTATTTATTAATTTTTATGTTTTTGAAAACGGTCTAAACAAATTTTTAAAGAAAGCTCTTAATTTTGTATTGACGATCCGAATACAAAGTGACAAACTGAAACTTAAGTTAATTTAATTTTTATTATTTTTTAAAATTGACATAGATTAATGCCTATTTAGCTTAATTAGTTTGTTCAATTTGCAGAGATTGTTTAGTAAGTTTGATCGACAGGTTAAAATTTATATTATTTTAAGACTAAGAAAATAAATTTGCATGTTTATTCCAATTTATCAGCAAATAATTTTCATATTCGTCATCGTTGTAAATATTTGTTAAATATTATGTTTCTACCTTAAAGTATTACTGAAAATAGTAAAACTTATTTTTTTAGAATCACTTTTACATTCTAAAAAGTAATATTATATCTTAAAATAAACAGAATTGAATGTTTTTCAAAATGATATACCTCATTCTTTTTTTATTTAATGCTAAAAAATTTTATGAAAATTTTTGGAATAAAATTTTTAAATGAAATTTTTTAAATTTTGGTACTGCTACGTCAATATTGGAAAAAAGACTTATCAGTAACAGCAATAACTCGTGAAATTTTTCTTATAGAAGATGAAAGACTATAGAGCATGATGGTTTATATTTTGTAAACATTAACTTAACTTATTTTGATTTTTTTATTGATAAATTAAAAAAAGAAAGATAATAAAAGAAAAATTTTTTACCAATTCTAATATTGAAAATTTTTATTACTTGTGTATTTAAAAGCTGTGCACTTACAAGCTTAAAGAGAGTTTGCACTCATCGGATAAGCCTCTGGAGTCAGATCTCAAGTTATATTTTAAAATAATTAAATCGGAGGAAAATTTGTTCTCGGTACACATTAATTTTTTAATTTTTAGCTGTAAAAACTTTGCCAGTAAATAATAAGTGCAAGTGTAAGAAATTTTTTTGAATTCGAAAATAGAGTTCAGACACTCTCTAGTTAGAATAAAGAAACTTGAATTTCTCCTCTTACATATTCTTAACAGATAATATATAACATTTAACTTTTAACTTTTAAAACTTATGTTAACTTGAACCAGATTTGTCCCAAAATTTATGAATTTCAAAGTTTTTGAATCATTAGAACTTCCAGTTAAATTTCTTAAAATACCTATTAAGGAAAAATTAGACTTTTTGATTTTTGTTATTTAAAATTAACATTAGCTTTTTTATAAAATTTTTTGTTGTAATAAATAAAATCAAACTGAAAGAATTACTTTATTTTTATTAAATGATTTTACAATGTTATTTTACATTTAAGACTTTAAAAAATTATTTATATAAATTTTGATGTTTTATTTTAAATTTTGTTTTTTTTTTTTCATAAAAATGTACTCTGGGAAAAATACGATGCTTGAGAATTTTGAACCGATGAAAGATTTGGTTCTTTTTGATTCCTTGATTTGACTAAATTATTTATTTTTCTAAATACAAATAAATTAAGTTAGATTTAAAAAAATTTTGAAAATTTATAAATTTACTGTATGTTTTCTCTAATTTTTATGTATACTATTATAAGTATACAAATAAATGCCAATGCTATTAAAAATATAGGTAAAATAATTCCAATAATTCCATAGTCATCTATTTTCAAAGCTTCATAGAGATGCATCGTGACTTGCTTTCTAAATTCAAGAAGAAACAAACTAAAATTTAAAAAATATTAAAGAGTCAATTGCCAAAATTGTAAACGAATACCTAAGGCGTTGCCTAGACTTTTTGGTCCAGACACAAGACAAAGCTCTAATTATTTATTTATTTATTTATTTTTATCTCTAATCACACTCAAAAATGTAAATGTTCCATATTATGAAAAAAAAACACTTGAAAATCAATAATTTTTTAAGAACCAATCCTTAGTTAAACTTTGGCCTACTAATTCTAAGTTTAATTAATCAAAAATGAAAAAAAAGAAAATGTAGAAAATTTTAATTTAAACATGTAAAGTAATTGAAAAACTGCTTTATTTAATCTGATTTGGTAAAAATCTATTTTTATCTTAAATAAAGATAAATTGATATTTAACTTAGAAAATTAAGAGAATTATTCACTTTTTGTCAAAGTTTTCATAATCATAGAGATTAAACTCAATTGATAAAATTTAAAATTTTCTTATAATATAATACTTTAAAGCATATTTTTAAATTTATCTGTATTCATAAATGTTCATGATTTATTAATTTTGACAGAATAGAAAAATAAAGTTAAGGTCTCAAAGATGATAAGAAAAATATTTTATTATGAATTAAATTTTTAATTAAAAAAAAATTTTGTATTTTCTAAAAAAATCTTTATAGTTGTAGTGAATAGGATTTGAGCTGATGATTAAAATTTTTCAAATAAAATAACATTCAATAAGTTGTATACAAGGCTTTGGCCTCAAAAAACATGATGTTTGTTTTGATTTTTAACATGATTTTTTATTTAATTTTTCTACAAGTATTTTATTCAAAATATATAAAAATAAGATAAAATAAAATTTTATTGTTTATTCACAAAACGGATTTGCAACTGAAATGTAAACATTTTCTGAGTTATAAACTGAATAACCCAAGGGCGGATCACTGCTTTGAATAGTTAAATTTCTCAAAATAAAGTCATGTGCTTGAATTGAATATCTCTCTTCATCGTCATTAGTCATGTAAAGCAATTCTAAGTTAGTACTTGACCAAACTGATTTGACTATTTCACTGTTCAATTTTGCTAAAGGAGATTTAATTTGTTGTATACTTAAATTTCGGCTTTTCAAAGTTTTCTTATAAAATAAATTTAAAATTCATATAAAGACAAAATTATACAACAAAATAAATTACTGTTGCAGAATCCCTATTCAATGTGAAAATAAATGGTTTCTTATTTTGAATATTTTTAGCAAATTCATCATCAGTTTCTGATCCAATAAACCACTCATTTTGTAATGATTCTAGTGCTTCAAAAAACTCATCATCATCCGAAATGGGACTAATCATAGTTGCATGGTCTATTGTCATTTTGATGGCGTTCCTAAAATTTATGCCAAATATTTAATTAAAAATTTAAAAAACGATAAAAATACCTGAATGATTTTACTAGCAATGAGTGAAGAATAGGAATCGATTGAGTAATTTTTTCGTTTATAGGCGACCAAGGTAAAATACCCTGGTAAAAATTATTGATTGTGTCAGAATTAAAATTAAAACCATCCATTTTTTCGCTTAAATCCAAAGTTTTAGAACACTTCAACAAAAATTTATAATGGCTCGTCCATAAATCATTTTCATATTTGTTTAGATCATCATCGCTAAGCTTATCACTAAATTGATTTGAAATAATTCTTTTTATCCAATCTTTGGTTCTAATTGTATTTAAAAGACTATCATTATTTAAAGAATTATTTGAAGTAAAATTTTCTTTCATAAAATGAATCCATTCAACAGGTAGAGCTAAAATTGAATTGGATTCTTTTAAAGATGATTTTTTTCTGGACGAATGAATGCTATTAAACATATTTTTATTTGGACTTTTTATGGGTGTTTCTTTTTTAATATCATTTTTGGCTTCACTTTTGGTATCCTCCAATTCCTTAGCTCCTAGAATATCGTTCAAATCAAAATCAAAGCTATCAAAGTCTTGATTTTTTTTCAACTTAGCACTGGTTGATGACAGATTCGAATTTTTCAAAGAATTTTTTTTTGGTGCTATTTTTTTTTCAAAATTTGTATCCTCATCAGACCAATCTTCAAAGCTATCACTTTCACTATGTGATAAAACAATGTTTTTTTTGCTAATTGTTGAATCGATAGTTAGCTCGGGATTTTTCAAAAAATTGACTAATGGAGACATTTGAATGTATTCGTCATTTTTTCGCAGACTTGTTGTGCTCTCATTAATTTTACTAAGAAAATCAAATGTATTTTTTTCCGAGGAAAAGTCCTCTTTTCTTTCAATTAAATAAAGAATGATAAAATAATGAAGTACCTTCGGATATATTTGGCTCAAAAATACCAAATTATCTGGACTATCTAAAATACCAACTAAACTGTTTTTGGCATCCGAATAAGCATTTAAAATGAGAACATCCTTGGAGCTCATGCAATTAAACGGTTTTTTGTTAAAGAGTAAAAATTTGAATTTCGATTGTGAATTCGATTCAGCACCGGAAGGATTTTCAAAATTTAATTCGAACAAATCATCTATAAATTGGGCTTCCCGGGTATGGCATGATGTCTCTTGAAGCTCTAGACCTTTAATGTTAATGATATAGTGAGAATTCGACGATTCCATTACTTGAATCCATATAATCCTGTCCTGAAATCTACTCAAAAAAAACATATCGGCTTTTATTGATTGACCGATGCTTCCAGATCTGATGTGCTCTTTAAATGATTTAACTAAATCGGGAACCAATTGAGAATAAAATAATGAATCAACAGAATTTTTGTTTTTGCTTTGATATTTTTGAAAATTTTCATCATAAATGTTAATAGATTTCGAAAAAAAATTTTGTTTTTGAGGCCAGAATTTTGATGGCCGGGGAAAAGCAAATAAAAATATAGGAAAAGTAAAGAGTGGCAACAAAGGAGCACTGATGATGCATGATGGTATTAAGATAAAAAATGAAAATGGCAGAATGAGTATAATATTGATAATTAAGAAAGTCAAAGCTAAACGACGACGCTGTTTTTTTATAGTCCAACCAGTAATGGATATCAATACATAAGCATATAACTTATTAAAAAGCTGGCCGAGACGATCTCTCAAAAAACTTGTACAAAGACAACCAGTTAGAAAATATTTTATCAGATAATTTCTTGTTGTTGAATCTGTAACTAAGTTGTAGCTTATTGTAAAAAATACCAAATGGGTTACACTCATTTCAAACAAACAGTCGTAACTTGATTGCCATACCTTAAATAAGTAAAAAATAATTTTTTTTTATTTTAGACAATATGAAATAATGACATGTCAATAAAAAATGAACTTTGATTTTTAAAAAACCGAATTCAACTTTTATGACATGTCTTGAAAGATGAATAAAAAAAATTTTTTAAAAACAACTTCTGACTTAAATAACATTTAGATTTATATCATAATTAATTAGTGATGTTAGTTTAGCTTGGTTAGCGGGTTTGCCAGTGTTAGGTAAACCAATAAATCGATAATTTTGAATAATAAAATTTTAGCTTAAATTCAATTATTTAAAAAAATTTTGTTATTTTTTAAATTTTGAGTTCAAAATTACGTAAAATATTATGACTTAAATATTTGAATATTAATTCGACTAATTTTTTAAAGTTGAAAATTAAATTGACATTTTAAATTTTTTTTTAAATGTAAATTTATAAAATCAAATTTTTTTAAGGAATTTTAAATCTATTTAAAGACTTTATTGATAAAGAAATAATATATTAGCTATTCATTTCTATTTAAATTAGCCAATTTAATATTCAATTAGAAAGATTAATTTAATAATTGACTAAACAATTTAGCCGGTTTAATAATCGATTACGATAAATTAATCGATTAAAAGTTAGTCGATTATCAATAAAAGATTGCCAGCATGGCCCTAAAATATTGTGTAAAATAATTTCAGATCAACTTATTAAAATAATGTTAAAAATTCATGAAAAGAAAAATTATATTCTAAAAGATTATTATAAAATAGATAGATTGTAAATAGTAGTTATATTGATAGATTGAATAAAATGGATCTTACCAACCTTCAAATAAGAAGGCAAAGAGGTTACCTTATTCAGATGTTAAGATTGTTAACAAACAAGAAATTGTAAATCTTGTGAATGACCCTTGTCTAAATACTGAGAAAAGAAATTATGATCTCAGATCTTACAACTATTTAAAGGGAGAAAATGAGGCAAAATGAAAATAATTTTACATCTTTACATTTTCATATTTTTAGATTTTTTGTGCAATATTTAAAAAATTTTTTTATTTTATTTTTGTTTACCAAATAATTTGAAGGAGTTTTTTTAATTTTCTGAAAAATTGCACAAAAAATCTAAAAATATGAAAATGTAAAAATGTAAAATTATTTTCATTTTGCCGAAAATGAAATATTTTTTCAACCAAGATTTAATTTCCTGACAAACAGAGTTGTGAAAACTTGGAACAAACTACCAACAGATATTGTAAATGCACAGAGTTTAAATATTTTTAAGGCAAAGCTGGACGCCTGGATGAAGGATTATTTTTGTTGAAGCGATAGCTACAGCCCTAAAGGCCTCTACTTGAACTTGTTATAGTTCAAGTTGCTGTTCTATTTTACTACTACTACTACTACTAAAAACTTGGCTTAAATAGCCTATCTTTGATATTATTTTAATTTAATAAAATAAATTTACTTTTATTTCAAATAAATCTTAAAAATTTACCCATCTATAAGCTCTCAGAACTGTCAAAGTTCTCCAGTAACTCAATTCATTATCTCCATATATTTTATTCATACTACAGTCAATCGATATTATTGTGGTTAGTATCAATGGAGACAATACTTTGACCAAAACCAGTCTAACGTATTTTAAAATGAGAAAAAATTTGTTGCCGACATTGATTGTTTTGGTCATAGATTTTTGTTTAGGCAAAGACCGACTAAGTGCATTTTTTGGATAAAATGGATTTCTGACAAGCCCAAAAAAAATAAAAACACTTTGCAGATCACCGGATATTTTAGCGATAATATAAAAACCTAAACTTAAGTATAAAAGAATTGTTTCTATCAAGAATGGAGTATCTATTGATTTAAAATTAGCATCAAAAACAGCAAAAATAACAACTGAAGTCAAAAGACTTAGTATTAAAATAAAAAAATGGTACAACCAGTCTTTCCAGTTCAAAGGAAATTTTTTGGATGGTTTTTGATTTTGAGCTTTAATTTCATCAACGGGAGCAATTTTTGATTTTTTATCTTGAATTGTGACAAAAATCCATTCAAATATGAATAGAAAGTCAATTGAGCTCAATAAGTATCCAAATAAAGCAAGAATAACTACTATAGCAATGTTGTTTGGAATAAAATGTACCATTGATACAATGACTGCTAACAACAATTGAAATATAAGCCGTGAATTGGAAGCTGTTGCTGTTCCACCGTAAAGAAAAATGTAACATTGCTCAAAAAACCAAAGCATTAAGGCATCTATTGGTGGTAATAAACCGAAATACCATGCTAAAGGTAGACATGTAAAAAATATCTTCAAATAAAATATTACATTTGATGGAATATTTGCATTGTTAGCAGAAAAACTTTTAAACAAATTATAAAATAAAATTAGCAATTTAATAATAAAATTTTTTTTATATTTTACTTGTAAATAAGCTCTATTAGTTGAAAACAGAATACATAAAAAACGCGATAATATCGATTAATGTTTAAATTATCATATGGTTGATAGATTGCAAGTTCGGGTGGATTTCGAAAGCACAAAGAATAAAACGATATTGTTAAAACAAACCAATGTAGAATAAATAGAATTATAGTTGGTGCTAGGGAGTAAAAATTTTGAAAATAAACAATAGACTCAAAGTATACACTATTGAACATTAGTAAACCAGCAATAAATGAGTCAAATAAATTTTGCAATAGTAGCTGCATTAATTTAGGTACATTTGTTTTTGAAGTTGAATCACTTTCAATGAAGAGTTCACTCGATGTTGGGATCAAAAACTCAATTGTTGATCTGGAAAAAAAATTAGAAAATACAAAATTTTGCTCATCGCTTAGTCTATTTGATCTTTCAGCTTGTATGGATTGTTCTTCACTATTTGATTTATTCACAATTATCATAGTAAATATTTTGAGAATTAGAATGATTAAAAAATAAATTAAACCAGCTATAATTGATATGTACAAGTTCCATTTATCAGTGTTAACTAAATCATGAATCAGAATACATAATCCACCGAACATAAAAGGAAAAATTAAAAAGATTATCTGAATAATGTAAATGTAAATGGGCGCTTTGAATGAAGAATTAAATAAAAAAATTGGACCACCTAGAACGGTTTGAAGTAAACGTTTAAAGAAGAAATTTCGTTTATATTCATTTAATAAAGGTGAAAATGTCGATGCTTCATTAGTGCTATTTCGGCGCATTCTTATTTTAAGTTATTGATACATTATTCAATAATTGATTTTTTTCAACTTAAATCGGTTTATTTTTTCTTATAAAAATTTAAATAAAATTTTGAACACGAATTTCTTTGTTTCTATGGAAACTAAATATTGTGAACCCTTAAAAAAATATCTTTTCATGGTTATTTTTTGTCTTAAAATCATGAAAAAAATAATTATTCAGATGAGTTTAACATCTATGATTTACCGAGAAAAAGTTCTATTTGAAATGTAAAAAAATCTAATATATAGGTGAATAAATTAGAATAAAAATATTAGATCATATATATTCAATTAGAAAATCTTTAAAAAATTTTAAGTCTTGTTCAAAATTTTCTTTTCACTTTAATAAATTAGATCATCTTGAAAATGATTTTCATTCTATGTAGCTAAATATGAACTGAACTAGAACAGTGCTCGTAATCATCTTAAGCTGATATTGTCAACTTTTAAAAATTTTGAATTTTAGATTTCTTCTTTGGAAATATAGAAATTCGGCATTAACTTAAACTATACTTGTTTATTATTTAATTCAAGTGATCTCTTTATCATATAAAATGAAATAATTATTTTTTCAGTCTTAAATACTCAAGAAAGCTTTTTGGTCGAAAAAAGTCTATAAATTGAACAAATTTATTGTTATTCGAAAATTTTTTTAAGGTAAAAAATTAAAAAATAAAATTTTAATTTTTATAAAATATTTTTTGATGACTTTGCATTCTTGATATTTTTTGAATTTAATGGCGTATATTTAATTAATAAATATTTAAAATAACCTAATAATTTTTTTTTAATGAAATTATCACTATTTTAAGATGGAATCAAAAATCATTAAAAAACTTTTTAAACTAATTTATCCCGAGAATTATTTCAGACTTCCAGTATAGAAGATGTTCAAGTTTTTTTTTTTAAATCAAGCTTTATTTAAAAAAGAGTTAAACCCTTGACGCTTATGAACATAGTATAGCATTAAATATAGTTAGATTGATGATTATAGATGTAATGAAAATCTAATGAGAGTCTCAATTCTTTAGTCTTTGGTAATAGGAAAAGAGAAAAATGTTGTGATATCAAATTTATTGAATATTATTTTATTTATTTAAGGAGTTACAAACCACAAATTAAAACAAAACACTCTAATTCAGTATTTAATACAAATATCATTTTAAACTTAATTTTCGTCCAATTTATAGGTCAATTTGTTGATTAAAAAAATCTATTAAAAAATTCTTCCCAGTAAAAAATAATTATCAATTTTTTCCAAAATTTTTTTAGCTATGGTTAAAAATAAAGCTTCCAATTGTAGCAAGACAAATTTTTATAGACTTACTTTTTTCTCAAAATATTCCTATTTTTAATTTGGATAAATTTCTATTTGTTTTAAAAAAAAAAAACGTTTTGAACTTTTTGTCCTACGGACACGATAAATAAAATAAAATACTCGCAAATTAAATAACTTAATAAAATGGGTTTTACATATTTGGCGTTTGCATATATGATGGCATTGATTCTGACAGCAATTTTAATATTCTTTGCTATTTGGCATGTATGTGTTATACTAAATGATACTTAACCATTATCTAATTATTTTTTTAGGTAATTGCATTTGATGAACTAAAAAATGATCAAAAAAATCCAATTGAACAATGCAATACTCTTAACCCAGTAAAAAAAGAAAATTTTTTTTTTAACAAAAATTTTAATTATTTAATTTTCTAATCCAAAAAAATAGTTGGTTTTACCAGAGTATTTTGGTCATGCAATTATGGTTTTGTTGATTTTATTTGGTGGAGATTTGATAACATTTGTATTGAATTTACC
Source organism: Brachionus koreanus (assembly GCA_016987375.1). Classification (NCBI taxonomy): domain Eukaryota; kingdom Metazoa; phylum Rotifera; class Eurotatoria; order Ploima; family Brachionidae; genus Brachionus; species Brachionus koreanus. The sequence goes on from PJRA01000160.1 coordinate 1,921,289, forward strand.
AATTTTGATTTATAATTTTAAAAAGTATTTCAAAATATCAAATTATAAAATATATAACATTTTTAATAAACTTTGTTCATTTAGATATATAAATAGACCTATTTTGTCAAAAACTGGAATTTATGATCCTACATTAGTTATGAATGGGGATATATTAAGCCGTGAAACGAATGAAGGATGGATTAAACTTGCTTTTTATATGGTATCTTTTTTTTACTATCTTTACTCGTAAGTAAAATTTTAATTTTTCTTTGTTAATAATTTTCAAATAAATAAATTTAATTTATTAATTTAAGATTCATTTCAACATTAATCAGTTCAAATTAAACTAAAAAATTTTATTCAAAAATTTATTTGAACACATATTTTATTTTAATAAAATTTATTATTAATTTTTTTCTCTTATGTCTAGAAACGATTTATATTTAAAGAGATAGAATCATTCAAAATTTTCAACTTGAGTTTAATAACAAAAAAATATTTTTAGTGTTATGTTAAAATTTTTAAATTAACTGATTATAGATAATTTAATGAAATTTGTTTTTTTTATATTTGCTTTTATTTCAATATAAATATTATTAATTGTTATTTCAAGAAAAATAAAAATAAAATTTTGAAAAAAAAAAATTTTAAATTATGGTTTGGTAACTACTAAACTGCTGGCAGGTACAAGACCGAGTTCAGTTAGAGTTTTCGACATGTCTTCACTTGTATAAATTTTTTTTGGAAATGTCTGCATTAAATTAAAAGCACCGTGGCTATCATTTCGATTCTCTTCAACCCATGAACGAACTGCGCTCAGCTGATCTTGAGCATTAAATTTTTGAATCATTGTGCTTCCATCAGTTAGTCTTATTTGTATACGGCATTCATTGTAGTCCTTTTTTACAACTAAACTTACAGGCTGCACTTGAGATTGAGGAGATTGTTTAGATTGTTCAGGCTGACTTTCCTTTCTAAAAGCTTCTCTATCTCTTGCAATTTGTTCCTTCAGTTTACGTCTATATCAGAATATTTTTAGATAATTTTATAGCTATTTTAAAATATCAGACTTATATTCCGCATCGGCTAATTTTTCCTTCCGTTTTAGCTCTGCAATTCTTTTCATTTCTTCTTCTTGAAACTTTTGCTTTATTTCATTAAGCTGTCTACCCTCTTTACGTCTCAATTTTTCTTTTTCTAATTGTTCCTGTTTTTCTTTTTCTTCTCTTTCTTGTCTTAACTTTTTTAGTTTTTCACTTAGTCTAATTTTTTGCTCCTCGATTTCTTCTTTAGTTTTTGGTTTAATTGATTCAGTTGATTGACTGAAATTCACATGACCCGTCTTATGAGCATGAAGAGTAGCAAAATCTTCATCTTTCAAAAGAAGACCACAGTCATCACATTTTAAAGAATTTGGATTAGAAGCATCATCTTGATTTTCTACAGGATTTACTTTTTCATCAGAAGACGTTGCTGATGATAATTTTAAAACTTGATTAGGATGTTCGTCTTTAACTGCTGGTTCATCTAATTCATTTCCATGGATAAGAAGCCAATCTAAGGCTTGCTGCATATTCTGATTATTGAGGGACAAAGCTTTTATGCTTGAAAAATAAAAAATATAAATTTAAAAATGATTGTGAAATTAATTCTACCATTTTTCCTCGGAAAAACCCATTTCAATCAAGTTTTGAAGATCAGACATTTTTTAATTTTATTTGACAAAAGTATAAATGATTATTAATCCTAAAAGAAAAAATTTAAGTTAAAAAAATATAATTTTAAATTAAAAAATAGAAAATTATTTCAGTTCTAAATTAACTAAACACTCTTTGTTGGCTTTGGCATCGTAAGGTAAAAATTGGTAAAATAATAAATATTTTAAAAGGAATGAGGGTTGATTCAAGTCAATAAAATTCATGACTTTTTTAAAAAAAAAAAATTAATGCTCATCAAATTTATTTCGATTAAACGAAAAATTTCTAATACTAAAAATAACGAAATTCAAAAAAGTAATAAAAACAAAAAATTGTTCAAATTCATATTAGTTTGATCAGGCTTTAAATGAAAAATCATCAACATCTCCGAATGGCGTTTCAACTCTTTCACAAGTTTTAATATGTGATGTATGCTCTGAAGCAGATTTAGACAATCTTTGGGCTATTTGCTCAAATATCTCAGGCTTTCGAATGAAGTTGATGTTAAAAACATTTCCGTTAGTTTTTGTTGCAAGTCGAGTACACAAGTCAAGTCTGTGTTCTATACGATAGCTTTCGGAAGGTTCAACCTCAACTTGATTTGATCCTTGTTGAGTCAAGAATACATTGTTTTGACCATAACCAATTATGTTGTCACCAAACAAGTCTGGATCAACAATATTGTATTCGTCCCATGAACTAACGACAATATTTCGCTTAGACAACAATCTCTCTATCAAAATAGCAGCTCTACTCGAGTATTTAACACAATTTCCACAGCCAACGATTATTAAGTGACGATTTTGAGCCAATCGTTCTGTAAACAAGCTTCCAGCTAAAAATAATGCATTGTACAAATCATCTTTTTCAATTTGGCTTGTCTGGTCATCAGCTATTGTTTGATAAGCTCTTTTTACATCAAAATTATATGTTTGACCATATTCAGATTGATAAACTGAAGCGCCATTATTTCCAAGGACTTTTACAAAATAGTATCTATTGTTAGCTTTAATTATTAAATAATATTAAAATTTGCATTCAAATCTAAACTAATTTTTGAAAAAATTACGTTGTTTGGCCAAAAGCTTTCTAGCACTAGTTGACAAGTCAACTGAATATTTTGATTTATCACATGGTAATAATACAAACACATAGTCATTACCATTTTCAAATAGATTATGGTTGTTACCAGATAATTTTTCATTTATCAAAAACGATTTTCCTTTGGCTTTACAGCTATCTAAAATGTTCATTGTGTAAACAAAATATCTTTTAAAGTTAAATTTCAAAATTTACAGCATTCGTTTGGTTCATTAACTTCTATTGAATGAAGTCTTGCATGATGAGCAAATGCTTTCATTACTGTACATTTATTGTTTGAATCAGCATTAACGGCTAGTTCACACAATTTCTGCCAGCCAACAACGTTAATTGCCTGTAAAGATTTAAAAAAAAATTTAAATACGTGTTTTAATCAAACCAAATATTTTACAAAAAGAATGCTTACTTGAATTGCATTCCTAAAAGTAGCTTTTCTGTGTTTTCCAAATATTGAATAGCAAGTTTTAACTGCTTCATCACTCGGTTTTCTCATTTGAAAGTTAGGGTAACGGCATGAGTTGTCCAAAAACCAATAATCTTCTTGTTCATTTTGTGAATTTAAATTTGATTTTCCAAATAAACCATTAACTTTTCCGGTGTACCATCTAGTCAAAGCAACGCTGCAACTTTTTGAATCCTCATAACAAGTAACCAAAAGATCTTTATTTACTTCCACAGACACTGAATTAAATGATCGTTTCACCACTATTTTGGCATTCTTATCTTTTAATTCAACAGTATGAGGCAAAGCCAATGGTCTGCTATTTATCGAAGCTGATTGTGGTGTTATATCAATAGAGGGCTGACCATATGCACTTACACTAAGCCATGATTTGTCAGTATAGCTATTTAGAATGACGCTAAACTGATTTCTTGATAGTTCATGGGCCAAAAGAAATTTGCATCGTGATTTCAAAAGCTTTGATTCACCGTCAAATGTTACTAAATTTCTTCTATTGAAAACATGACCTGCAATAGTGTAATCGCTTAATGATCTCGGCTTATATTTATTTATCAATGATCTAATATTTGCTCCTTGTATATTTCTGAGTAGATTTGATTTTACTGAAAGAATTCGATTTCCAAGTCTCCTCAAAGTATCTCTGTATTCAGCATTGAATTGATATAAATTACGAGCATTATAAAGGGGACGATGAGCTACCAAATTGTTGTCAAATTGTCTTGCCATTCTATTTAACTGATTTTCTTTATTGTAACTGATCATTGTAAGACGTGGAATGAATCTAGACAAAGTTTTGGAATAAGATCTGACTTTAAAGTGAAGTCTATTTAGAGTCTGAGCTAGATTGTTATACCGAGCAAATACCCGTTTGTATAGAGGCAATTGATCAAATACTTTTTCCTCTTGGGCACTTTGTTCTTGTATATCTCTAAATTTGTTTACAAGCTTATTTTTTATTTGGTTCGGTAAGAAATTTGCATAAAAATCAGCAATCATTAAAACTAATTGTTTTAATTCATTTCTAACTTGTTTTCTATCTGATTTAATCTTTTCATATGTTTCCTTTAGATCATTTACAAATGTTGCGTATACATCGCCAAAATATGAGTTAAATTGTTCATTCTGAGAAGCTCTTGATGAATCAACTTGGCTAGCTAGGATATCGTTATAGATTCTATTCCATAAACGATTCCATTTTAGACTAAGTTGCAAATATCTGTTGTCATTTTCAACTGTAATAGATGGATCATTGATGTTCACAATTTGTAATGAGCCAACTCCCAATAATTGATTGTTGTTTGTTACATGTCTTATTGCGGCATTTGCCAACGATTCATTATAGATTCCGACATTTAAATTATACTCTTGTTGAGATTGTTTGGCAAGTACGTTTACATCAAATACATTGTTATTTGAGTCAAAATTACTCTCCAAAACTGACAATACTTGTCCATTAGATTTTTGCTTTAACACTGATTTTACCATGTAAACATTAGCAGAATTCAAATTTTTTTCATATTCAACACTAAATTTATTTTCATTTGGACTAACAAGTTCTAAGCTTATTTGACGATTATCTGGATCGTATTCTTTATCTACTGAGAACTTAAGCAATCTAGCCAATCGTATAGACAAGTATTTCAATCTTCCGTTTAATTTATTGAACTTGTTTTCATACATAATGTTGAACGATGGTCTAGCCAAATTTAACTCAATTGAAAATTGACTAGATTCAAAATCGGAGGCAAGTTGGGTGAAAACTTGGAGTTCATTTTGAACATTATTTTGCAAAACATATGAAAGACTTGCATCAATATCAGTTTGATTAAAAAGCCTCTTTCTATCAACAATTAATTTCAATGATTTAAATGATGAACTTGATACTTCAGCACTGAATTTGCTATTTGTTTTTCCATAATTATCACGTTTCAGAGCAAGATTCAACATTTTGGAACGATCTCTTCCGTAGTCCCAGAAATATTTAATGTTTGATGAAAATTCTCTTTCATTGTTAAAATCGTCATCATCATCAAATTGCTCTTCTGTCACGAATGCACGACTTGACTGATATTCAACTCTAAGTTGTCTTGTTGTTGGTAAATTGATTGTCAATTCAATATCTCGTTTTCCATCTGGTAGATCTTTAACTCCATCAGCTTTTATCGAATAACCATATTTTAACTCAACAGGTAGTTTATTTGACTTTATTCCACATTCAAGTTTATTGTAATAAAATTGTCTAGACTCAATGTTTAATTCACAATTTTTATAAGTCTCTGAACCAAAGTTAGCATTCAAAACATAATTTGCACGTGAAAGTTTGCTTGTTGATTTTTCAAGCTCTCTAGTGTAGAAAAATTTACCTGCAAAAAGTCTAGTCGAGTCTCTATCCCATTCAATTTCTAACGATCCACTTTTTGAATAAAACTTTTTATGTTTTATTTCAACATGTCTTGATTGAAAATATATATCAGATTGAATGTGCAAAACTAAATCAGTTGATTTCATTCCATCTCTGGTTTTGTCAGCTTCTCTTTTGACAGTCAATGATTCTTTTAAAAAGACTAAATCTTTGCATTCAGCAGATAATAACACATCCAAAAGATAATTGTAGGATGGTTTGGTTTGTTTTTTCCTAATCAATTTTGTTTCTAGTGTACAATCGGTTGTATCAAAAGTTTTTCCTTGTACTATTCTAGAATTAACATTAGTCAAAAGATTTTGTTTTAGATTTAATTTTGTTCCAGAACACAAATGTCTATGTTTTTGACTGGTTTGAGGGAAAATTTCTAATGAATCATCATCTTCTTGACTTTCATCAGCTTCATCTAAACCATTATTTACACAATTTTGCCTTTGAACATCTAAATTTATGAATTTTGTTTGATCATTAGCATTTACAAGAGAAATTTTAGCTATCAAACTAGTTGTGTCAATGTTCAATGGTTTTCTTGAATAATCAACATTTAATGATTTAAATGCTCTATTTATAAACTTATTGTCAGATTCCAATGAACCAGAAATTGATTTTGAATTACCGTCAAGACTTTTGCTAATTGAAAGCGAATGCTTTAAGAAATTTGATGAACCAGGATCACTAATCAATGCTGGAAATTTAGCAAATAAACTGGCATCCAAGTCAAAGTTATTCAATCGTTTGTTTGTTGAACCAGAACATTTAGCATTAATGTCAAATCCAAATTTTTTCGATTTCAAGATCAAGCTATTTTGACCATTGTCCATTCTTCTCTTGTTACCAAAATACCAGAAAGTATTTTTTGTGTTCAAATCTAAAATATAATCAAGATTTTCAACTGAATCCAAAACATTTGGTTGACCTTTCTTGGCTAGTATATTAAAAATGATTCCATTTGATTGAGTTTCACCATCAATAAATATTTTCAATTCTCGTTCAGCTTGTTGAACATCCAAATGTGCATAGTTCAATCGAATATCATGAACTCCAAACAATTTGTCATTTTGTCTTCTTTCATTTTTGAAAACTAATTCGTATCTAAAATTTCCTGGCAAATTAAGGGATGATTCAAAATTTTTCAAATTTTCGAATTTATAACGAACAGTTCCTGATGATTTAAGTTGTCTATTGCCGCCCAATACTTTTAGATAATCAACATCGAATTCTTTGTAACCACCAGAAGTTTGTCTTATTTGAGAGTTTGGTTTAGTTTTCACTGCAAAACTTCTTACTTCACCAATCTTTTTTATTTCATATTGAGCATCAATTGATTCTCTATTTACATCCAATTTAGCTTCAATTGAGATAACTTTTATTAATATTCTCAATAAACCTTCGGTTTTCAAATCAAAATTGAAATAATGTCTTCTATTTTGAATTGAACTTTCTAAATCTAATTTTGTGTTAACGCCAGCTGAGTTTTCAAATACATTTATTCGTAAAGAAGAGCTCAAAGTTTGTCTAGATACTTCGTTTGCATTTGATCGAATGCTATCCAAACAACCGTTTAGTGTCGATTCAATATTTGCAAATTGAACCTCATTTTTGCTTAATGAAATTCTCAAATTTCTATTGTTTGAATTTCCATCTGAATTTCGGACATAATCAAGAGTGAGTGACTTGATCAAACTATTTGAATCAAGTTTTATTAATGATTTAGCAAGTTTGCTTTCTCTTGTTGACAAATCGATGGCAAAATTATCAATACCAATTTTAATGTGTAAACTCTTGGAATTTGGTTGTTTATCGTTCACTTCTTTACTAAAGAAAACAGTATAAGGTAGTGAATTTGTGTTTTTTGGAGTTTGAACTTGAATCTCTAAATGATCTAATCTTAATTCAGTTGGATCAGCTTTAAAAAGAATCTTGACATTGTGATCAATATTTCTTGGATCATATTTAACGCCAATTTGTGCAAAAGATTTGCCAGTTGGAGATAAATCAAGAGCATGTGAAAATCGCACATTAACTGGAGTTTCAAGTCTAAATTTTGGACCAGCATATAAGACAGACAAATCTACATTTGATTTAAAAATGTCAAAAGAAAATACTCCAGATACTGTCAATGAAGATGGTCGTCTAGTTTCCATTTTGAAATCAACATCATAATCATACTTTGATCCTGATCGAGACTTGAGGTTCAATGCAGCTTCGGCTATTTTTTCCAATTCAAAATTTGTCGCTTCGTTCAATTTTTCAATAATCAAATTTGATGAAATGTCTCTTCCTTGTGGCGTTAAACTAAATGAAAATTTTCTATACTTTTGTTGTTGTCTCAATTTTGAATCCAACAACAATTCAACTTTATATGATGGAACAACATTTTCCTCTTTTTTCTCTCTTGTTACTTCTAAATTCAAATCCAATTCTCTCAATATCTTGTTTTGTAATTCTAGTTTTGCACTCAAAGTCTCTTGTTTAGAGTAAACAATATCACCTGAAAGCTTAAATCGAATATCGTTTCTTTGAACATTTTTGAGCTCAACATTTAAATGTCTTTCAATACCACGATTTGTATCCTTTCTACTTCCTTTATTTAAATAGTTTAATACATTATTTTATCATTTCAACATTATTAATTAACAATATTTACTTGAATATGAAAATTGCATTCTCTTTATAATTTGATTTGAATCTGAAGTAGTTTGCAAAACAGCATTGATAGTTTTGGAATTTTCTGTTTTGACACGATTTCCACTTAGAGTCAAAGTTCTAATATTGTCAGGGTTTTTAAGTGTAACCTTTTACAATAAAGTTTAATTTTAATTCTAGATGATAAATATAATCTTGAGAGAAAAACACAAAAATCAGACGATGTGTTTTTCTTTTATCTATGATTTAAAATTTAAAAATTTACCTCATAATGATATGGACCAGACAAAATAAGCTTTGGTCGTTTTGCATTGCCATAAATAGCCTGCTCTTCATCTTCTTCATCATCATTTTCATCATCTTGATCATTGAAATTGTTCAATACTCTATCAAAATCAACTGGTCTTAGAGCTTCCCATAATGAACCTTGTCTTGGTCTATCGATTGATAAACACAAGTCAATGCCTAAGCCATTGTGAAAGTTGCTACTTGTACAATTTTGGTATGTGCGCCTATCGACATTGAATTGAGTTACTTCATTATATTGTCCATTTGATAATTTGTAGAATTTTCCACTTTAAAAATAAATCATTTTTATTATAACAAAAAAATAATTAAAATAGATTGACAATAAATGCCGTACTCGAAAACAAACAATGGTATTTCTCTTAATGGTGTCAAATTCCAATTGTAAACAACTGAATCAGACTTTTTCTCACCATTTATGTCAAGTCTTAGTCTTGCATTCATAAATGCTTTCTTTTTTAATGCAAGCTTGTTATCTTTATTTATTTGAACTTCAAATCGTCTGTTTACAGCCAATGATGCACTATGAGAAATAAGAGATTTAATTTAAATTTAACTAGAAAAAAAAAATAGAAGAAAGAAATAAAAGGAATACCTATAAAAATTGTCTATTTTAAAATTTCTCACTTCGTTTGAATCTGACTTTGAGCTTTTTTTAATCAACAACAAACCAAATGTAGTATCCATGAATGTATTGAATTCAAAGCCATTCATCAATGGTTGTCGAACTCTCGAGTCAATCAAAAACATGTTTTTAATTGTGTTTACTTGAGAATAGAGCAAATATTCACGTGGATTTCTTACAAAGTCAGACAAACACTTCAATTTACTAATGCTGTCTAATTCTGAATAGAAAACATCTGATCCATATACACGAATTAAAACTGACATGAATGGCTTGTCTTTTGTATATTTAAGCTTTTCAATTAAAATAGTAAATATAAATTTATTCACATTTATCTATTGAAACAAAATGATAAAATACCTTATCAGCAATAGTTTGAACAATATCAATTATTTGCTCTGGTTGTGACATTAAATGTTTTAGCAATTGCTCTGATGATAACTTGTCAATAATGACTGCTTTCAAAACATCCTCTAATCCTTCGGTTCTCAGTGTAATATCAGCAAAATTGACAGACATTCCGAACATATGAAGTGTTGCGTTTAGTCGGATGCTTCTTGGTATGAATGATCTATCGCTAACATATATGACAGATGTGTCCAATTCAAGTGCACCATCTCTGCCAAGTGAATATCTATATTTAAAATTGTTCCAAGACAATTCTTTAAAATTGACCGAAAATCTTTCTTTCAATTCAGGATTAGACATTATTGGATTTAGTAAAATGGTCAAGCCATGCTCTCTTGCATAATCAACAACATATGTGAAAAACTAGTAAAAAAAAAATTACTTTTTTTTTTTTTTTTAATTTTTTTTAAAGAAAAATTTTTAATTTTCTATTTTTTTCCTTAATTATGAATATTTTGTTTTTTCTTACTTGAATGTCATTTTCTTTGAGCAACAAATCACTTAGTGAACTACGAGCAAATTGTTGAAATCGTTCAGTATCAATACATTTGACCAATATTTGAAAAGCATTTATTCTCAATTCAGTATCTTCGTTTGTATTCTTGAGCAAATCTATCAAACCTTGAGCATTTATTATTGTATTTGGATCAAATCGTCTAAAAGACTGAATAGCTGATACTCTAGTTTCTAAATTATTCTCACTGTTTAATGCGCATTGAGTCAATGTGTTTACATTGCTCAAATAGCCTATATTTCCAATAGCCTTTAATGATGCGGTTACCAATTGTTTTTTTGAAGAGTCAGCACAATTAGTTCCAAGATTATTTGCAAATAATGAACTGAAATTATCCTTTAAAAAAAAACAATTAAATTAAATGAATTTAAAAAAATATGAAATAAGAGAAAAATATGATATATTAATTTCAATCAAATTTTTCTCAATTTATTTGTCTTAATTTTAATTTAGAAGATAAATTAAAAATTACCAGTAATCTTTGATCACATTGATTTTTGTCGCAATAAGACTTAACCAATGACGAATAGACCAAATACAATTTATTCAAATAGGCAAAATCAGTTGTTTTTGATTGCAAATAAGTTTGTAATCTTATCAAAAAATTCAATCCTGGCTCTTGTAATCTTGCCAAGGCAGTCAATACTGGATATTCGTTTATCAAACGCTGATCATCAAATGCATTCTCATCCAACAATCTCAAAACAGTTTCGAATGCATTCTCTGAATTAGCATAAACCAAACTTTGCGAAACAGTCAAACCAGCTAGACTACATTTAGCTTTGCTTGATTTATACAAATTGTACAATTGATCATTTGACTTTGATTCAACACTATTAACAAGAGCTCTGAAATTGTTTGAATGGTCATTATCAAGACCTTGACCATCATTTACTCTTGAACACAAATCATTCAAATATGTGTCAATGGCAAAATTTTTGAATTCCATATCATCTAATGATTTGTCAGTGTATTCAAATCGAATATTGTGTGTTTCAAAAGGCCCTTGAGCTCGTCTATCATAGCCATTTGATGTACTCAAGTATCTAAGTGATTGTCTAACAACTGCTTGTGCACCTTTGTCACCTCTAGAACCAACCTTGTATGTTGAATGCTCATCACAACTAACATGATAAACAATGCTGTTTTTAACTTGTATTTCACAATTGTATGTTTCAACAAACAATCTTGCTTGATAAAATTCCTTTTTTTTTTTTAAATAATTAAATATTGCTAAAGAAATTTTTTTCAGAAAATCACCAAAAACTTACCGGAATGCTTTTATAAGGCACATACTGAATCGCACTGGTTTTACTATTTTCATTCAAAGTACATCGGTGAAGTGACTTCTTTTTTGTAATTGAGGAATCTGCATTGCTTACATAGGTTGTTCTACAACGACCTAGTACATCTGTTTCATAAACAACCGCCGATTTTGCTTCGCTATTTGATTCATTTGATTGATCCAAATCGCGCAATGCTTTTGTCGATTTAACTTGTAAGACACTCAATATACCACGCTTAATATTTCTTGACCATGCTGAATCTCCTTCAGAAAAGTCAACATTTTGATCCAATTCTCCTTTTGAATTTAGTCTAAATTGAACTGAAAAGTCGTTGAGATTTTGCAAAACACTTTGGACATTGTTTGCATCAATTGATTCACCAGTTAAACTAGCATCTTCCAATCTCAACAAATACAAACATGGTCGTACACTGCGAACGAATACTCGAGCTTTCAATTCAACTTTTGATCTAGACTCTTCGGAAACATCGTTTATCCACAAGTCTGTTTGTGTGCTATACTCGTATGAATATTCTTTTCCATTTTCATAGCGCAAGAAATCATCACCAGAACAAAACTCATCATTTACATTTGAATCAGCCAAAGGTAGCGACAATGTTGATTGTAATAAACAAAAGCAAACAACAAATAGGAAATACTTTCTATTTCCCATCATTTTTTTGCACTTGATTTGGTCAAAATTTTAAAAATATTTAGCCTATTCTAATTGAATGTTTTTTTTTTACTAATTTTGACTTGAAATAATTTTTTTTGGTGTAGAATCTGTTTAAATCGTTCATATTTATATTCAGATACTTTTTTGATAAGATATGAAAAGTCCAAATTTTAAAAAAGAAATTTTATCTTTTTAATTGGTACTTGAAAACTTTCATTCGATTTTTGCCAACTGGAAACATTTTTTTATCTTCATTTTGAAAGATTGTAATTCACAAATCGAAAATTCAGTTTGAAATATTTTTTTTATTCATTTTAAATGTTCAAATAGAAATTTTCTTTTATCAATATCAAGCTCAGTATTTTCATTTAATTTAAAACTTTTTTTAAAAAAAAAAAGACTCACCAAATCAATGCTGTTTAAATTGGTGCTTTTTTTAAATTTTTAATCTAATATAACCAATCTTTGATTAGTTAATGTATTTAGACTTTAAAATTTGAATTAAAAAAAAATAGCTTTTATTTTTTTTGCAGCAAAAATTAAAAACAATCATGAAGCAGTCTGAGCAAAACAAAAATTTTTGTATTTAATCTAATGAAACAACAATTAGTATTTTAAGATCTTTTGCTTAAATTTTTTGAAATTAAAAACACTTAACTAAAGTAAATATCCTGTGTTTAAACTTATTGCTTAATCTTTGAGAAATATAATTTTTTAATTTCCTTTTTGAATAAATTTTGTATTTATTTATTCCTATATCTTGTTTCATTATTCGTACAATTTCATTAAATATTTTGTATTAATAAAATAAAAATAATTTTCTCAAAAAATATTTTATTTTGAAATTATTTTAATTTTTGAAAAACTATTCTCCCAATAATTTTTTGGAAAAATTCCTTTTAAAAGTTGATATTTTGTAATAATCAGTTTTCTTTTATAAAAATTATAAATTCGATTCAATTAGCTGTTTTGAAATGATAATAAATTTTTCAGCAAATTTTTCATTTATTAACAATATGCTTCTTCTAATAATCTTTTTGTGTTTTATTCGTTTTTAAATAATAATATTTTACCAAATTTAACAATTCAAATGTGATTATTTAGACGAACAAATAAGATTCTTCAAAAATAAAATCTATAAACAGTATCAGTATTAATACAATTTTACCGATTTTATGTATAGACTCTATTTGATTCTTCTTATGCAAGTAAATTAACGTTTTTTCATTGTTGGAATAATCAAAAGTATATATTTTTCAAATATACAAATTTATTCTTATGTATAGTGTTTAAATTTACCAATTTTAATTCTAAAACTGGCAAAATTACGTAAGACACTTTTGTTTTTAATTTTTTTTACTCTTAAAAAATTTGAGAGGCATTTTGAGAACATGCAAACTTTGTTTTCAATTGATTCTAAACTAAATCTGAGTAACTTAAAGATATTCAAAAAAAGTGCTATAATTAAAATCTAGATAAAAGCTAAAATCTCAAAATCTTAAACTAATTTCTTCAGCTAAAATTTGTTGAAAGTAATTTAGATCTTTTTTCAAATCTAACTAATCGGAAGGAATATCATACGATATAAAAAAGGAATAATTGTTTCATTATTTCAAGCTAAGCACACTTAGAACATTTGATTTCTTGTATTTATGAACCTAATCAATACTCAATCAGATATTAGTAAAAAAAAATTCTTGCAATAATTCAACTGTTATAAGTTTTTTAAAAGATAATAATGCTGTTGATTATAAAAAGCATAGCAATAACAGTCTATTAACTTTTAATATTTTCAATTTTAAAATTTCTTAATATATGGTAATGACTTAAAAGATAATGAAAAAAGCAATTTTCACAAAAATATACAATCTGGTATTTAAAATTGACGAAAAAAAAAGTTCAAAAACAGAATCAAAAGTGATTTTGTTTTTATTGCGTAATTTATTAATTTAATTGTTTTGTTTTATTTATTAAATATGATTTCTTTTATAACTGCGAGAAAAGTTAAGCTTGGGGTAGTTTTGCCGATCCTTATTTTATTGAATAAGATCTGAAATTTCATATTTTATTTTATAAATAAATTAATAAAATTTTTAAACATAAACTTTAGTAGGTGTAACAAAATACTTTCCTATTTATTACTTTAAATATTTTCAAGTAGATATTTAAGTGGGTATTTTTTAAAATCATTTATAAAAACTTATGGTATTCCATTTAATACCTTTCAGATTCGGTACCAAATTTTATCATTTTTAGATTTTTTCTTTATTTTTTCTACTCCTTAAAATTTATTTTCGGATATTTAAAAAAAGTCTTCAAGCTAAAATTACTAGTAAATAGAAATTTTTTAGCTTTTTATTTAATCATTAATTCAAATTTAAATTTTATTTGATAAAATTTTTTTAATCATAATTAAATTTTAAGTATTTAGCACTCATTTTTGAAAAAAATTATATTAATCGGATAATAGTGCGGAATAGAAACTAGCTTTAAGGCATTTCACTACCAATTTGTTTTTAATTCAATTTCAAGTGTTTAATAATTGGCTCGATAACTTCACAATATTTTAAAAATTTTTGTTTAGCTAAAAAATATTCTCACTATATGTCCAGACATACATATTAAATAAGACATTAATATAAAAATAGCCTCAAAATTTTATTGAAAAGTTTTTTATTTTGTTGACTTCTTCCCCGACTATATATTATGGTATGCAATACTCAATTTTATTTAATCATTGACAACAAGAAATTTAAATTTAAACTTAGCAAGAAATTTTTTATTGATTTTATTTTAAATTTTGAATATTTAGCTTTTAAAGTTAAAAAAGTTAACTTTCCACAGTATTTATTATTTTTTTTAGTTTAATTTTTTTATTCAAATTTTAAAACAATGTTAATTTGATTTGCTCAGAAAAGGCTCATTGTTAGGATTTAAATATATTTTATTTTGTTTCATTCAGACTCTTTTTTCTATTCAATTTTTCTATTAAATACTGACATTTTAATTAATATTTAGGTCAAATGACCACTTTAAAAAAAAATTTAAACATGAAAAAATATTTTACATTCGACTTTTGTGTTATTTTTGAATAATGTTTGACGCCTTCATCGAAAATTAGGACAGTTTAATCTTTTTATTAAAAAAAAATTCGTTCTACTTTGATAATTATTACGATTGTTAAGCATATTATAATCTAAGTTAGCTAAATATGTTATTTAAATCAAGTCTAGAGTCACACGTGCCGACAGTCTGCTCATATTTCAATAAAATAAGAAAATTAATTTATAACTAATTAAAAATATAAATTAAAATTTTTATTTGATATTAATACTCATAATCAATCAAACTAAAATATCTTTGACATATAAATTAATTTTAAGAACAAACTAATTTGTTAATTAAAAAGTGTTTATGGAATTTTTTAAAATTAAATTATTTTTTTTAAGTAGCTCTAGAAACATGAACATATTTTTATAATCAGGTTTTCAAATATTTTATCTGCTCTATAACTAATCACATGCTTTTAAGCTGATAGAAATTATTAAAAAATCTATACGAGATTTAAGTTGATAATTTTACCATGTATTTAGATATTATCACTAAAATAAAAATACTAATAAAAAAACACAAGTTTTCTTTTTTAGCATATGCAGATTAACAGTTGTATTAAAGACAATCTGGCCTTTAAAATTTCCCACTACTTAATTATTTAATAATTTATAAAAATAGGTGGTCCTAACTAGGTTAAGACGAGATTGATTTATTGATTTCATTAAAACAAAAAGTTGGCTTATATTAAATATCTAAGTTTAACACAACAATAACTACAAGAAAAATTTCACGATAAAAATTTTGAGAAGTATATATCTCAGCACATTCTACCGAAAAGCTAACAAAAATTGTGTATGTTCTCTTATGAAGCGAACAGATTTATGTTTAAATAGCAGACTACTGAGAAAGAAAACATAGCATCCGCTCGAAATAATTAGCCATTTCTCTTTATTTTAGTGTACCTTTAGAATAAATTTTTGTTTTTATCGTATTTTGGTAATTACGGTCTTTGTTTTATTTAGATAAGCATCTAATAAATATTTCATAAAAAAGAAAATAGTAAAGATAAATAACTACAAAAAATACTCACATTCTACTTTCGACTTTTTAAGCTCTTTTTTTTTTACAAAGGATTATACATTACAAAGCAGTGACTTTATAAAAAACCGAAAACAATAATTTGATAAAAATGAAAGACCCAAAAAAAAAAGAATACAAAAAAATCTTCACATTTAAGTAGGCTTTGTTTATTTTAAATTATATTTATTTCTATTTATTTGAAATTGAGATCTTTTTAAATAAACTTTGACTCAAAATTCAAAAATGTATAAAATAATTTTATCATGTGAAAATAAATGAAATATTCTATAATCGATCTATAATTTTTAGGTAAGAATAAACTGATTTTTTAAGATTAGTTAAAAGTAAATTTTTTTAAATTCTTAAATTTATTTTAAAATATTTGAAAATTATAAAGTAATTGGATTTTTTATTATTTGTAAAAAAATATAAAGAAAAAAAATCTGCTTTTTTAATTCAACCGATTATGATAGCAGCCTAAAACTAACAGAAAAACATATTTCTAATACCAATGAAGAATTTTGATAAGAAAAATTCGAAGAGTCTATTTGTCTGGTTTTAAGAGAATTTTGATTGAAAAAGGATAAGCATAAATCTATCTTCTAGAGGGCGCACAAGCCTATAACCTTAGATATGGATAGCAAAAATCAATCAATATACAGTGAAATCGCTAATAAATTGCAATTGAAATTCTGATTTTTTAAGATAAATATTTATACTTATAGATATAAAGTTACTTAATTAAATCACAGGGGTCTTGTTTTTTCGCATTTTTTTTACCGAGATAGAATTTTTTTTGTTTGTTTCAACTCAGTAGTAGTAAAAAATAAAAATTTTTTAAGTTTAGATTTTTGTATGTTAAATTTACTTGTATTTATATTAACTTTATTTATTTGAAGTGGTTTATTGTTTCAATATGATTATCAAAATTTATTGAAAAATATCCGAAACAGTCTGGGCATTTTTTACGGCTTAAATCAAATGCTGTTTTTGTTCCTCGAATTTCACTTCAAAACTTTATGGAGTGATTAGATATTTAGTTTTTCGAAGCACTAAATTATTCAAATAGAATCCTTAAAAAATAAATTTACAATACAATAATTAGACCAAAAGCTGAAGAAATCTGACCGATTTCAATTTATTATTTCTCTATATTTTAATACAAAGGAATTAACTAAAATTTAGTGCACCCATTAAAAAAAATTATATAATTTATTAATTGATTTTATTCTTATTTTGCTGCTGGATTCGTTTAAAGAAGCTTTTATTCCCTTCGGAGTTTCATTTGAAATAATTAATAGCTCAATCCAAAAAGTAGAGATAAAAAGTTGCAATAGTTATAAATATCTTTTATGATTATGAATTATTATATTTGATTATTGGCTTTCCTTTAGAATTTGATTTAAAAAACGCGAAAATCTTAACGCACCGGTTCCTTAGGTTTATTAAAAATAATTAACTTAACTACTACCATTTCTCTTGAATACCGAATGAAATGCGAAACACATTCAAATAATGAATTAGAGCTATTAATATTAAGTAAATCAAGTATTTTTCATTAAGATTAACTTTTTGATTCAAAAGTAAATTTTAGTTTTAGTTCAAAATTATCTAAAATTTAACTTTTATTAATAACTTGTGATCATCAATAATTACAATTTACCTTACGATTTGCCGGACTGATAAAGCAGTTTGCTTCATATATGTTTACACTCATTTTTTTATTTATTCAAGAAATCTGATTAAACAAATACAAAAGTTTTTTATGTCTAAAATTTTGTTCTATAATCTAAAGGATCAAATAGTCAAAATTAACTTAGGATTTTGTTTAATATTTTATTTAAATATAAGTCTAAATTATGTCAAAAAAAGTATCTTGGTTCATAATTTAATTTGTTTTAAAATATCCGCTAAAATAGTAGAAAAATTTTGATTTTTCTTTATGAAAATTTCAAAAAGAATTAGAGACAAAGATATTATCTGTTTTTGGGTTTGCTTTAAAGAGTCAGACTAAGTTGATCCAGTTATTTCAAATTGTTGAGATTTAAGCCAATTTTTGTATCGAGATTAACTGGTATATAGATTTAACCGCTCAGTTTTTAAGAATTATGAAGCTTTTTTTCTGAATACAAATAGTTCTTTTTAATATCGAAATAAATTTTTATTCAATTTCAAAATAAAATTTGTTTCTCTAACTAATAACATCGATTGAATCGAATGAAATGATAGTGTGTTACTAGTTATTTCTTTTAGATTAAGAAAAAAAAAAGATTTGTATTTTTAGTTAATTTAAATATTTTTGTTGAGAAACTTTTGGAATTTTTGGGGTTGGTCATGCACCCATTCCTTAAATTTAGATTTAAGTTATTTCGTGCATTTAAAAAAAATCCACATTCTTATAAAAAAGGACAAATATGTTCTTGTTAATTGCCAAAAATTAAGCTATTCGCCCAAGGTATTTCTAAAGACTAAGAGTAAAGTGTTTATATGCAGCATTTAATTAGTACAAACAAATATTTTATTTACCAAAAGCTAATTTTCAATTAATGTATTGAAATATGTTTCTTTAAAGCAATTTTTTTTAGATTCTTTTTGAGTATTCATATTTTTTCACTCGGGACATATTAATATTTAAAAAGATTACCTACAAAAAAGATATTTATAAAATGACCTTTTATTTAGAGCATCGAAATTCTTTTGTTAATAAGTTTTGAAAATTTCATTAATTTCAAAAAGGATTTTATCGCTTCATTTCATTTATTTTCAACATCATCTCGTAATTAAAAGAACCGTGTTGTAGCTTGTCAAATGAATTCATTTGACATAGACGCATAAATCTTCTAGGATAATTTTTACTAATGTTAAAAAATGAAAATTATGTGAGTAAGTAATATTTAAAATTTTAATAGTGTTTGTAGAGAGCTTTTTTTAATATAATAAGTGATAAATAAGTTTAGTATAAGCTCGGCTTGTAACAATTTTTATCTAAGACACATCAACAAAATAAAATATGACAATAGTTCTTGAGTAAGGCCTAAAAAACCAAATCTGATCCTCAACTTAATTATTAATTAAATTGTCATTAAAAACTATTTAATGTCTTTGAAAAATGGGGCTTTGTTTTATGGGGTTTTTTCAACAACAAAAAAAGCTTTGATGGATAATTAATTTTTTTAGATGGAAAGAAAAATTTATAATTTCATTAATTGACGTTCAAAAAAGAAAAAAATTTACACGTAAAAATTTCGACTCAACTTTTAAATCAAGAGAATTTTTGCTTGGCTTTGTTTTTATTTTCAAAAATGAAGCAAATTTAATCTTCTAAATCTTGTTTCAATAATACGATCAACCGGTTATAAACTTTTATCTGTTTTCTGCGATACATAAAGAATAAAAATTATGCCAAGTTGGAAGCCTGATTGCTTAAAAGCCACCACAACACTTAATCACATCAACAATACCATTCAAACAGCTCGGCTTTTAAATGGTAATTTTTTGTTTATCTTAAATTTTGGTAAATTTTCAAAAATAAACATTATAAACTTTGTGCTAAGCTCCTTTTTCATTATTTGAAGTAAATATACTAACAAGAAAAAGCTTTTTAAAAGTTTAATCAACCAAAGTTTATTTTTTTATTGTTTTAGAAAATATTATTATATACAATCTGATTGATAATTTATTTATATGATTATTACAGATACATGATCAAGGAAAAATATCAAATTTTAAGAGCTTTATAATTCATTTAACTAATTTTTTTCTAATGTCCTAATATTTTTATAAACTTTAGACGAAAATTTAAGTGTTTCAAACGAATCAAATGCATCAAAAACAAATAATTGCAATGACTCCAATTCAAACAACATTAAATTAGACTCGCCACATTCAACCAGATCCGAACAATCATCGAAAGCTCTCTCATTTCAAAATGCTTCGACAAAAGTGTCAAGTAAATATGCGTTCTGTTTTCATAAAAATAAAAAAAAAACAAGAAATGAATTTTTAAATATTTTTATCATGAGATTATTTTTTTATTTATGCTAAATTTAAAGTCAAATTTTCATATTTGATCAAGTATGTAGAACTTATTGTGTTTATCTTAACTAAAAAGAATCAGTTTTCAAAAAATATTTGATGTAACTTAACACTTTAGTTTGTGTGTGGTATTGAAATCAATCAAATTGAATCAACTTGAAAGTGACTAATCTCTGTTAGAGAAAGGGTTTTCTAAGATTTTTTATCAGACGAAGCTAAATTTGAGAATAATGTCTTATGAAATCAAAATTTCAAATAAAACAAAATCGCCTTTTTGATTGTTCATATTAGAATGTAAATTCAGATCTAAAAATGCGGTTTGAAGACTAGTTAGCTAAACAATTAGGTCTACAATCAAAAAGAATATATTTTTTAAAATAAAGCTCTAACTAAAATCGCTTTAATTTGCATGAATGAGGTACAATCAACAAATTTTCTTTATCAGGCCTAATTTTGATTGAATTTTCGGCTACAGACTGTACAAAGAAGAATTTCAATAATGATTTATTTTCCATGAATTTTAGCGAATTTTTTCGCTATCGACTTATCGTTAACACCATATTATTTAGCATTTAATAGCTCGAAGAAAATAATTGTAAAAATATGCTTTTTACAACTGCATATTTATCTAAATTTCAGATTTAGCGGATAAATATTAGTTCAAAAATCAGACTAAAATATTTTGGGACATATTTAGTCTGATATTAGCTAAAGTTACAAGTTTTAGTTAAATTTTGAGAATATTGTTAAATTTTGCTTTTTCAAATTTTAAAAGCTATTTTTTAAATTAGGTCTTATCTTTAAATAAGAATAAATTTTTTACTCATGTTTACCCAAAGCACCACTTTCTCTTTTTAATCAGTTTTATTACTCAATAAAATTTTCAATTCATATTATTTCAATAGCTATTGAGCCATATGATCATATCAAATTTAGATAGATTTATTTCTCCCGCGGAAACACTTTATCTAAATGTTTTTAAAAAAGTATTAACCATCATTATGCAATAAAAGCTTATAAAAGAAAAGTAAGTAGAAAATAAATAAAAACAAATCTTTCAAGAATCAGCAAAGAATGAATATTTATTTTAATAAAAAGCTGTTGGAATTTTTGTGACCAAATATCCTAAAATTTAAACTAGAAATTCAAATAAAAATCTTTTAGTTTCAAATATCTTTCTGAGGTTTATTATTTGGACTTAAAATTTTTAATCCAAGTTTTTCTCTAAAATATTTAAAGTAATAATTTTTATTTCTAAGAAAGTGTTTTTTTTTTAAATTTCAAAATTATCAAATTTCAGAATAAAGTGCCTGAGTTTTCAAACAAAATCTAAGTGCAATAATATTTTTTTATTTTAATTTGCTTCATATTTTACAACCATCGAATTAAAAACTAGTTTAGCTTTTCCATAAAATCACATTAAAACAGTCTAATTTCAAAAATTATTATTTTTTTATTATTGCGACAGAAGCATTTAAAGTTTATCAAAATATTTTAGTATTTTTTTAGGTTAAAAACTATGGATTTAGCAGGGAAATTTTAAATAAACTAAATGTAATAAACAATACTTGCAGAATAGCATTCGCAAGAGATTTTAAATTTTGCCGGAACTGATAAAAATATCGAATTATTCAACTTATAAATCTATAAAGGATTAACGATTGAATCTTTAGCTTAATCCGATAATCAATTAAGAATGAAATTAGATTCAATTTGGATTTCTCAAAATTCTAGAAGCTACTTTTGGGATATTAATCACCATATATAAAGAGAAAAATTCATTCACTTCAAGAAATATTTAGTTAGATAATTTTTTGAGATATAAAAACGATTTCATAAAAATTTTATACTTTAGATTTTTAAATAAAAATTAACTCAATTAAGTACATGGGCAGCTTTATGCGAGACTTAAGCTCAATCAAGCTTCAAATGATAAATTGTTGAATACTGTCTGAAAACTCATTTTAGCAATCTATCAATATTAATTTAATAAAAAAAAAACACTTAAAAGGATTTAAAAAAGTACGTCTAAATATTGTTATAATTACACGAGACTTCAATAATTATTCTCTATATGGAGATTTTAGATTTCAAAAAAAAAATTTTATTGAAAATTAATTAAATAGAAAAAATAAAGAGAATTAATGGAATAAGAAAAATTTATCGCCCTAGTAACTTAATTTTAAAATTAAACTAATGCTAAGAGTTTTAATTACAATAAAGAGCTCAGTTCCTCATAGACAAACGTTTACTTAATAACTTTAATAATTTAATTATTAGACTTAACACTCATAAGCTTTGAATGAAATTAAAAATTTTAATCAAATTTATATGCTAAAATTTGATCAATCATTATTTAAAAATTAGCTTTGTTTACTTGATTTTATTAATGGCCACTTCAATTAGATTTTGTGATAAGCTCACGGTAAGTAAAGTCTACTTGAGTTTTTCTTTTTTTATGATTGAACTGAAAGTTTATGAGCAACTTAATCAAAACTCACGCACGTTCTCTAAGTAAATTTTAACTAAATAAATTTATTGTTAAAATTTTTCATAATTGAAAGCACGATTAAAATAAATTCTATTTGTTTTGGTTGCATCGTTTCAAAACGATGCGATAAGGCTTTTTTAGGTCACAAAGGCTGAGGTATATTAAATTATTTTGCCAAGTGACGAATTGAGTTCTTAAATAAGATGTCTTAATATTTAAATATAAACTTATTCTTATCTTTTTTCCCAAAGATAAAAAATATAGATAAGCAGATAGTAATATGAGCTAATAGAAGAAAAGCGATTTTCTTCTAAGTTTAATTTATTAACCTAAGTCAACAAAAAATACAACAGAAAAGTGTAAAAATGGGCAATACAAATAGTAGTGAAGACTTATCTTTTTTAAAATCGTCTTATTCGACACTGAATTTGAATCGAAAATTCAATTTGTATACCAATACCAACAAAATAAGCAGGTCTAGTTTAAATGACAATAAAACAAGAAGAAAAAAATCTGCTTCAACTACATCGCTATCAAGTTTAGGTACTAAAAACTTGACCAGTGTTAATACTAGGAATTTAAAATGGTTTTATTTTGGTATATTATTTAAACTATTCATTTCTTGTTATTTTTTTGTTTTATAAGAATTAATTTTTAAAATTTTAGTACAAAAAGGTTATTCAGTGGTTGAATTATCTCGTATTAACGGATCGCAATTTGGTCTTACTATAGCCGGTGAGTATTTTTCTTAAACTGTTTTCCTAAAATAAGAATAATATGTGGAAAAATATATTTATTTTTTTATTAAAAGCATTTTATCTTATTTGAAAAATTTTTGAACATTTGAACATAAAATAATTCAAGTTAACACAATTAATTTTATTTTTTTGCTCAAATTCAATACAAATAAAACAACTAAACTCTTTGAAGAAAATCAATTTATTTTTCGATTATGCAAAAGGCTATTAAGATTCTTAAAATTTTACTTTTTCAATGAATAAAATTACGCAGTATTTAAACTAAATTGTACGAATAAAATTCTAATATTTAGTTTCAGAAGCTAACAAAAACAAAAAAAAAGCTAAAAAAAAAGGTCAATTTTACCAACTAGAAAATCTCAAACCTAGCTATTTAAAATGCTTCAATTAGTTGTTTGTTTAAATATTCAAAAATAAAATTTAATAAGCTAATTCTAAACCTAATCCTAATCCTATTTGAGCACTTGAGCTAAAAAAATAAAATTTTAAATTGTGTTTTCAATAATTTTATTTGTTTTTTTGTTGTGTAAAAAAGAATAATTCACTTTTTTTAAGCATATTTTTAATAATTTTTAATAATTTTCAAAATTTCAAATTTACTTTTTTTTTTAAATTAAGGAGGTACTGATAAAGACAGTAGGCCAAGAATTTGTGATCTCAAACCTGGAAGCATAGCGCATAGGTATTAAAAAATAGCATTATTAAAGATTTCCATAATTAAAACATTTTTCTAGATGTGATGAATTACAAATTGGTGACATGATTATCTCAATAAACAACATCAGAACTCAAGGACTTAAACATGAAGAAATAATAGATCTCATTAAAAATGCAGGAGACTCATTGCGTCTTGAATTTGAATACAATTTGCCTCCTTGGCGTAAATCATTTTAAAATCTAATAAGCTAATTAAACTAATTAATATTTATCTAGCAATACATCCTCACCATGCCGTCAGATCTAATACTGTTCATATTCAACTCGAAAAAGAAAATAATTCATACGGCTTCACAATTAGAGGAGGATGTGATGAAGATCAAATTAAGTCTCGACCACTTATTGTAACTAATATACGAGCAGGAGGTCCTTCGGATAGAGAAGGAACTCTAAAAATAGGTGATCGAATATTAGCTATAAATGGAATAAACGTTGCCAGTGCTAGTTTAAATGACGCTTATTATATCTTAAAGCAATGTAAAGGCCTAACTTTGTTCTTGATTGAGTATGATTCAGCAATAGTTGATTCAATTAAAAATTCAAATGGTCCTTTATTAATTGAAATAGAAAAGTCTCCGGGTTCGTCAATTGGTATAAAGTTATGTGCGGGTAAATCAAATAGTGGAAAAATAAATCAAATCTTGGTAGAAAGTGTTAAACCAGCTAGCATTGCCGATCGATGTGGAGCCATCTACGTAGGGGATCAAATTTTGTCCATTGACGATATTAGTTTTGAACATGTAACTTTGGCTGAAGCTAATCAAATATTAAAAAATTGTGTTGGTGAATTTTCGAGAGTTGAAATACTTCCCCTAAGCCAAATGCATGCAACAAAATCATTTAGTCAAATTAAAAGTAAGCCAAATTTATGTTAGATTGTAGTTTAATAATTTATTAACTTGGTAATCAATAGTAAATTAAGAGCTAACATAGTTATTTTCTAATCATTTTATTTACTTCTATTAGTTTAGTTTGCAAATTTTTTTCTTGTATCTTATTTTTTTTAAATTTTAAAGATATGAATAAATGCTTTTCAAATCAGAGTAGATTTAAATCAACCAACAATTTGAATTTATTCACAAGAAAAAATAAATTTAATCTAAACGAAGCCAAATCATTATTTAGCAGTCAAAATAATTTAATTTTAAAGAATAACCAGAATAGTTTGTTAAGCAGTGTTTTATATAACGCTTGGCTGCAAAAATATTCACGAAAAAGAAATAATTCTATGAGTAAGTTATCTAGGTTTATTCTTAGCAAGCAAATATATACAAAATGCAAAATTTAGAAAAACAATATATTTTAAAAATTGGTCAAGCTTGTTATTTTGTTTTCAAATTACTTTCTAAAAGTTTGATTACTTATTTTCTAAATATAGAAAAGAGTCATTTTAAAATATACTGAAAAAGTCATATTACATCAGTTTTATAAATAAAGGAACAATTCTTGATTTTCCTCTCCAAAATTTCTTTTCTTTTTTAAATTTAACAAAAAAAGATAGTTAAAATAAAAATTTAATTTGCCAAATTAAGGACAATTTTTTTATTTGCTTCTGATGACAATTATTAAAAAATGTGTTATTTCATTTAATTTACAACTGAGTTAAAAAAAAGTCTTTTTAAATTAAGTTTTTTTTCTGGTTATTGCATTACTTTATAAATAATTCTTCTTTCGTCGATTGTGTAATTTTTTAGCATAAATGTTGTAGCGTTAGCACACTTACATTTGGTAAAATTTTTAGTTCAAAAACGCTCTAAAGATCAATTAATAAGCTAAGGCAATTTTAAGTTTCTGATCAAAATTTAAAAAAAATTTCAAAAAATTTCTTAAATAAAATAATTAATACATGGGCACTTTTCTTTGTTTAATAAAGTATGCTTAGCCATCTTCATTAACATTAAATTTTAACTTTGATAAAATGCTTTTGCAATTTATTTCAAAATTAAAGAATAATTTGAAAATGCTTAAAAAGATTATATTTGAGAATGATCATTTAATATAATGGTCAATTTAATTTTGCCTTAGTTAAGTGAGTTTTGAAAATTTTCTCTAAATAATTTCAAGCAAAATTAATACGCAATAAATAATATTTATTTTTTTAAGCTTGAATTTGAGAATTAAATAAACTATTATTAATTATTTACTAGTAAATTAACTTGATGGTTAATAATTTCTTAAATTCTTTTACTTTCATTTTTCAGTGCTTTTAATTTGCTAAATAACATATAATGATAATCTTTGTTATTTATAAGGTTATATTGATAACGTCAAGTATTTAATTGATTTGAACAAAGATTATCGTCTTGCTGAAATGAGAAAATTTGGTAACAATATTTTAAATTGCCTTTTAAAATTTGCTTGCTTGATATGTGCTGTAAATAATTTAATCATTGTTAAAAAAAGGTTCGATAAATTCATGTAGCACTCCCTTAAATACAAACTTGGTTTGCCATTCGGATATTGTTGAATTTAACCTTACAGCCGATGAAAATGGAACATTTGGCTTTACTTTACAAGGACCTGGAGTTATCATGCCGGCTACAAATGAAGGAATTCACAGTTTTCCGTTATACCCTGTGGTGGGCTACATAGAACCAAATAGTCCAGCAGAAAAATCGGGCATTATGCAACCCGGAGACAGAATTCTTGCAGTAAATGGTCGTTCATTAGAAAGCTTACCTCTAGACGATGCAAGACAAATAATTAAAGAATCTGGTCTTCAACTCAATTTAGAAATAGAATTTGATGTTGCTGATGCTATAATGCTTACGAGTGGCATTTTTCAGGTTAAGTTGCTAAAGAAAAGTCTTGACCTTGGTATTTCAGTTGCCTGTAAATTTTTTGCATCAATTTATTTTCTAGATTAAAGTATTATAATTTTATTATTTTAGATCCTAAATTTTGGAAAACAGAAAATTATCCGTTTATAAGTGAAATTAAAAAAGGAAGTGTTGCGTACAGAAGTGGAATGCTACAGCATGGAGACCAAATATTGTTTATTGATAATTATTCTTTAAGAAACAAATCTCTGAGTGAAGTTAATCAACTTCTTAAATCAACTGATGAGATCGTTAAACTAAAAATCAAAAAAGACGAGAATTTTTCAGGTAAATGTAAATCTTTTTAAAAAATTTTTACTTTGAATAAAATTTTTTTGTTGTAGTAATAATAATCCAAAATATTTTATCAGAAATTTATTTTTGATTTGATCCATAAGTTAATCGAAAATCATAATTTCTTTAATTTTCAATTTTAAATTTAAACTATTATCGTTAAATTTCGGATTAAATTAAAGAAAGAAAATTTAAAAATTCTATTTTTTTGTTTAACTTTAACATTTTTTTGTAATAATATTTTTAATTTTTTAAAATACTTTTATTTTTATTATCAAACAAAGAACTCAACTATAATTATTAATTTTTTTATTAGAAGAAAGTGCTGATGACAAAACAGTTGTATATACAGTGGAAATGCAAAGAAATGGTGGCCCATTAGGTATTACTATTTCGGGAAGTGATGACATATTTGAGCCAATGTATGTTTCTGGCTTGACTGAGGGTGGTCTCGCAGAGAGGACTAATGCTATTCATGTGGGAGATGTGATACTGGCAATAAATAATGTTTCCCTTAGGGGAAAATCTCTCACTGAAGCAATTGAGTTGCTTCAGAATGCTGATGATTCGGTCACTCTAAAAATATCACGAAAGTTACAGAATAATTCTCGTAACGAAGAATATCTATCTAACAGAAATCTAAAAAATTCCCAAGCTTTTAAAATACAACATGGGCGAAATTCTGAAATGACAGATAATATTTACAATAATGAAGCAAATTCTGACTTGAAAAAATCTCTCCAATATCGTAAAATAATTATTTTTTTGAACAAAAACAAAATCTTAATTTTTCTTTAAGTTCCTTTTCCTTTAGACATGACCAATTTTATTAGGAATCCAAATCACCAATCGAATAGTCAAAACAGTATTGTAAAGCAAAAGCTAAATAATCAGTACTTGGAGAGTTTGAAAAAAAAAGCTACAAGCTTCGACAGTATTAACGCAGTCGAGCGTGAGCTAGATGAAGTTCTCAAAGATTTAGAACTGAATAGCCAAGATTTAAATGAACAACTAGAAGAAAACGAATTTCAATCAAATAGCATAATTGAGCTACCGATAACCATTCAAAAAAATATAAAAATAGAAACAAGTTCTTCTTCTTCAAATAGTAGTTCTTCACCATCGGCTTCGCTAAACAAAAGCAGTAATAGCAACAATTCAATTAAATGGACTCCTGAAAGCAATGATAGCTATTGTCGTCATTTAAAAAATTCTGAATTTGTTAAAGATCAGTCAAGTGAATTGTTTATTGACGATCTAAATTTAAATCCTAAATCTCGCCAAAACATTATATCAACATATGAGCTATGCACAGAATGTTTTGAAGACAATCTCATGATTCCAGCTGATCAAAATAGTTATAGGAATAGCATTAAATACTGCAGAAATAAACATTTTCAAAATTTAAATGACTACATGAACAAATCTTCTTCACCGATAGGATTTATGAAGGAAAGCAAAAACATAAGCCAACCGATGGTCACCTCATCAACTACTGTGTATAACCAAGTTAATCCGATAAGATTTTCAAGTTCGTATTCGAATCAAGATTTGTCCAAATTAAATAGATCAAATCATTGTGATAATCAAAACAGGTCAAGATCGTCTCTTAACCAAGCGGAATCAATAAATGATAATTTCAGTCGAAACAGTTCAATCAGATCAACAAATGGCAATATCATTAGCCAAAAAGTATTCTCGATTGGGCAGCCTAATGGAAGTATTAGATCAGGTGAACATTCTCCAAGTCCAAAGTCGACCGATTCTAAAAGTAGTTTTTTTAAGATAAATTAAATACGCAAAGCATCATATTTTTGATAGTCTAGTTACATTTAAAGTTGATCAAATTAAATTAAAACAAATCTTTATAGATCTTCTGCAAAATCTATCCAAATTGATTGCGATTTATTTTATTTAGTGAAATTTTATACAGTGACATATAATAATTTGGACAGATTTTGTAGACTTTTGCAGCAGTAATACAACAATTGGTTCTCTTATTTTCATTTGCAGAACAAATTTTTGACTTTTAGAACATAGGTTATAAATATTTTTACTTTTCATATTGGAAATTATGTATGAAATTTCAAATTGTAGTTTTTATAGGTTTTAATTAAAACCAAAATAAAATCATTTCAATATTAATTTTCTTTTGCGCTTTATTCGAAAATTTAAAATATGTGTGTAAATGAAATTATCCAATTTTTTCACCTTATTTTAGACGAAGAAAAACTTGATAAATTGCCACCTGTTCCACCATCAGCATGGTCCACAAATTCCTCATTTAGAAGACGAAATCAACCAAATTACTCATCAAATAATCGATTAAAAAAATCAAATAGCAATACAAATAGAAACACGTTTTCTAACGAATTGTCAGATAATTTAAGAGACGACAATGGTGATAATGATATATCAAATGAAGTTAAATTAAGCGCATTTAAAAATAATTTTGAGCTAACTATTCGAGAAAGTGAAGAAGAACAAGAAACAAATAGTAGCTATTGTTCAAATAGCAGAAACTATGATAACATTAATCAAAATGAAGATAATCTACAAGATGATAAAATTGAAATCACTCTTACAAGGGATAAAAATCAAAACGATTTTGGTTTAAGTGTAAGTGATAGTCTTCATGGTAATGGCATTTTTGTGAACAGAATAAAAAATGGCTCAAGTGCTGAACGTAATTTTTTTATAAAACCAAAAACAAAAATTTATAAGGTAAATTAAAAATTTTTTAAATTAAGTAAAAAAAATCTATCACAATTTTAAATTATAGGTCAACAATTATGATTTCACAAAAATTGATATTAACCAAGCTTTGAAAATTCTTTCAAATGAGCAGCTTAACAGCAATTCTTTATTGAAATTAGTTGTATCAAATAAACCAAAAAATGTAATATTAAACGAAGAGAGACAATTAAATCACAATATAGAAGAAAAATTAAATTCAATTCATAACCCATATGGAACAAATTCAAGTCGGGCAACAGCTCTATGAAACAAAAAATTGAAATTTGTGATAAATAAAGTGTAAAAAATTAATTAATCTATAAATTTTTTTAAAAATGTTTTTGTTATAAAATTTGTACCTAATTTTTCTAATTTTATAATAAATATTACAAATAACAATAAAATAAAATATTTCAAAGATTTTCAAGATTATAAAACAAGATTATTGATTTTTTAAAAATTATCTTCAGACATTATTCATACAAATATTATATTGTTTTATAAGAACGAAGGATTCGAATTGGAAATAGAATAATTGAAATATAAATTGAAAAAACTGAATTTAATTTATAATTTTTAATTGTAAATTTTTCGGACTAGACAAAGTTAATTTTGAAAATTAAAATTTTGTTTTCAAAAAGCTATAAAAAAAATTCAGATGTAAAAATGTTCAAGACACTCAAAAATATTTTAAGTGGATAAAACAGATAAGTTAAGTGAATCTAAAAAGTAAAATTGATAAAAATGAATTGATAGTTAAAACTATCAAAAAATTTAATCAGCAAAAATCAAATATAAAATTTGGACTTTTCATATCTTATCAAAAAAAAAGTATCTGAATATAAATATGAACGATTTAAACAGATTCTACATCAAAAAAAATTATTTCAAGTCAAAATTAGTATAAAAAAAAACATTCAATTAGAATAGGCTAAGTATTTTTAAAATTTTGACCAAATTAAGTGCAAAAAAATGATGGGAAATAGAAAATATTTCCTATTTGTTGTTTGCTTTTACTTATTACAATCAACATTGTCGCTACCTTTGGCTGATTCAAATGTAAATGATGAGTTTTGTACTGGTGATGATTTCCTGCGCTATGAAAATGGAAAAGAATATTCATACGAGTATAACACACAAACGGACTTGTGGATAAACGATGTTTCAGAAGAGTCTAGATCAAAAGTTGAATTGAAAGCTCGAGTATTCGTTCGCAGTGTACGACCATGTTTGTATTTGTTGAGATTGGAAGATGCTAGTCTAACTGGTGAATCAATTGATGCAAACAATGTCCAAAGTGTTTTGCAAAATCTCAACGACTTTTCAGTTCAATTTAGACTAAATTCGAAAGGAGAATTGGATCAAAATGTTGACTTTTCTGAAGGAGATTCAGCATGGTCAAGAAACATTAAGCGTGGTATATTGAGTGTTTTACAAGTTAAATCGACAAAAGCATTGCGCGATTTGGATCAATCAAGTGAATCAAATAGCGGAGTAAAATCGGCGGTTGTTTATGAAACAGATGTACTAGGTCGTTGTAGAACAACCTATGTAAGCAATGCAGATTCCTCAATTTCAAAAAAAAAGTCACTTCACAGATGTACTTTGAATGAAAATAGTAAAACCAGTGCCATTCAGTATGTGCCTTATAAAAGCATTCCGGTAGGTTTTCGGTGATTTTCTAAAAGAAATTTCATTAGTAATTTTTAATTATTTAACAAAAAAAGGAATTTTATCAAGCAAGATTGTTTGTTGAAACATACAATTGTGAAATACAAGTTAAAAACAGCATTGTTCATCATGTTAGTTGTGATGAGCATTCAACATACAAGGTTGGTTCTAGAGGTGACAAAGGTGCTCAAGCTGTTGTTAGACAATCACTTAGATACTTGAGTACATCAAATGGCTATGATAGACGAGCCCAAGGGCCTTTTGAAACACACAATATTCGATTTGAATACACTGACAAATCATTAGATGATATGGAATTCAAAAATTTTGCCATTGACACATATTTGAATGATTTGTGTTCAAGAGTTAATGATGGCCAAGGTCTTGAAAATGAACATTCAAACAATTTCAGAGCTCTTGTTAATAGTGTTGAATCAAAGTCAAATGATCAATTGTACAATTTGTATAAATCAAGCAAAGCTAAATGTAGTTTGGCTGGTTTGACTGTTTCGCAAAGTTTGGTTTATGCTAATTCAGAGAATGCATTCGAAACTGTTTTGAGATTGTTGGATGAGAATGCATTTGATGATCAGCGTTTGATAAACGAATATCCAGTATTGACTGCCTTGGCAAGATTACAAGAGCCAGGATTGAATTTTTTGACAAGATTAAAAACATATTTGCAATCAAAGACAACTGATTTTGCCTATTTGAATAAATTGTATTTGGTCTATTCGTCATTGGTTAAGTCTTATTGCGACAAAAATCAATGTGATCAAAGATTACTGGTAATTTTTTATTTATCTTCTAAATTAAAACAAATAGATTGAGAAAAATTTTATTAAAATTACTATATCATAATTTTCTCATACTTTAATTTATATGTTATTTAATTTATTTAGTTTAATTGTTTTTTTTTTCAAAGGATAATTTCAGTTCATTATTTGCAAATAATCTTGGAACTAATTGTGCTGACTCTGCGAAAAAACAATTGGTAACCTCATCATTAAAGGCTATTGGAAATATAGGCTATTTGAGCAATGTAAACATATTGACTCAATGTGCATTAAACAGTGAGAATAATCTAGAAACTAGAGTATCAGCTATTCAGTCTTTTAGACGATTTGATCCAAATACAATTATAAATGCTCAAGGTTTGATAGATTTGCTTAAGAATACAAACGAAGATACTGAATTGAGAATAAATGCTTTTCAAATATTGGTCAAATGTATTGATACTGAACGATTTCAACAATTTGCTCGTAGTTCCCTAAGTGATTTGTTGCTCAAAGAAAATGACATTCAAGTAAGGAAAAACAAAATACTTTTAATTAAGGAAAAAACTAGAAAATTAAAAGTTTTTCTTAAAAAAAAAATTAAGTAAAATATTTTATTTTTCAAGTTTTTCACATATGTTGTTGATTATGCAAGAGAGCATGGCTTGACCATTTTACTAAATCCAATAATGTCTAATCCTGAATTGAAAGAAAGATTTTCGGTCAATTTTAAAGAATTGTCTTGGAACAATTTTAAATATAGATATTCTCTTGGCAGAGATGGTGCACTTGAATTGGACACATCTGTCATATATGTTAGCGATAGATCATTCATACCAAGAAGCATCCGACTAAACGCAACACTTCATATGTTCGGAATGTCTGTCAATTTTGCTGATATTACACTGAGAACCGAAGGATTAGAAGATGTTTTGAAGGCAGTCATTATTGACAAGTTATCATCAGAGCAATTGCTAAAACATTTAATGTCACAACCAGAGCAAATAATTGATATTGTTCAAACTATTGCTGATAAGGTATTTTATCATTTTTTTTGAATTGATAAATGTGAAAAAATTTATACTTTACTATTTTAATTAAAAAGCTTAAATATACAAAAGACAAGCCATTCATGTCAGTTTTAATTCGTGTATATGGATCAGATGTTTTCTATTCTGAATTAGACAGTATTAGTAAATTGAAGCGTTTGTCTGACTTTGTAAGAAATCCACGTGAATATTTGCTCTATTCTCAAGTAAACACAATTAAAAACATGTTTTTGATTGACTCAAGAGTTCGACAACCATTGATGAATGGCTTTGAATTCAATACATTCATGGATACTACATTTGGTTTGTTGTTGATTAAAAAAAGCTCCAAATCAGATTCAAACGAAGTGAGAAATTTTAAAATAGACAATTTTTATAGGTATTTTTTTCATTTCTTTCTTCAATATTTTTTTTGTTAAACTTAAATTAAATCTCTCATTTTTCATAGTGCATCATTGGCTGTAAACAGACGATTTGAAGTTCAAATAAATAAAGAAAACAAGCTTGCATTAAAAAAGAAAGCATTTATGAATGCAAGACTAAGACTTGACATAAATGGTGAGAAAAAGTCTGATTCAGTTGTTTACAATTGGAATTTGACACCATTAAGAGAAATACCATTGTTTGTTTTCGAGTACGACTTTTTTTGTTAATCTATTTAATTGTTTTTTTTTGCTATAATTAATAATTTATTTTTAAAGTGGAAAATTCTACAAATTATCAAATGGACAATATAATGAAGTAACACAATTCAATGTCAATAGACGCACATATCAAAACTGTACAAGTAGCAACTTTCACAATGGCTTAGGCATTGACTTGTGTTTATCAATTGATAGACCAAGACAAGGTACATTATGGGAAGCTCTAAGACCAGTTGATTTTGATAGAGTATTGAACAATTTCAATGATCAAGATGATGAAAATGATGACGGAGAAGATGAAGAGCAGGTTATTTATGGCAATGCAAATCGACCAAAACTTATTTTGTCTGGTCCATATCACTATGAGGTAATTTTTTAAAATTTTAAAATCATAGATAAAAGAAAGACACATCGATTATTAAAAAAAAAAGAAGAAAATTTAACATTTGATTTTTATTTGTTTTTCCTTCAAAATAATAATTTAAAATCTAGAATTAAAATTAAACTCTATTGTAAAGGTTACACTAAAAAATCCCGACAATATTAGAACTTTGACTTTAAGTGGAAATCGTGTCAAAACAGAAAATTCCAAAACTATCAATGCTGTTTTGCAAACTACTTCAGATTCAAATCAAATTATAAAGAGAATGCAATTTTCATATTCAAGTAAATATTGTGAATTAATATGTTGAAATGAAATAAAAATACTATTTAAATAAAGGAAGTAGAAAGGATACAAATCGTGGTATTGAAAGACATTTTAATGTTGAGCTGAGAAATGTTCAACGAAACGATATTCGATTTAAGCTTTCAGGTGATGTTGTTTACTCTAAACAAGAGACTTTGAGTGCAAAACTAGAATTACAAAACAAGATATTGAGAGAATTGGATTTGAATTTAGAACTAACAAGAGAGAAAAAACAGGAAAATGTTGTTCCTTCATATAAAGTTGAATTGTTGTTGGATTCAAAATTGAGACAACAAAAGTATAGAAAATTTTCATTTAGTGTAACGCCACAAGGAAGAGACATTTCATCAAATTTGATTATTGAAAAATTGAACGAAGCGACAAATTTTGAATTGGAAAAAATAGCTGAAGCTGCATTGAGCCTCAAGTCTCGATCAGGATCAAAATATGATTATGATGTTGATTTCAAAATGGAAACTAGACGACCATCTTCATTGACAGTATCTGGAGTGTTTTCTTTTGATATTTTTAAATCAAATGTAGATTTGTCTGTGTTATATGCTGGTCCACAATTAAGACTTGAAACTCCAGCTAATGTGCGATTTTCACATGCTCTTGATTTATCTCCAACTGGTAAATCTTTTGCACAAATTGGCGTTAAATATGATCCGAGAAATATTGATCACAATGTCAAGATTCTTTTTAAAGCTGATCCAACTGAATTAAGATTAGATCATCTAGAGATTCAAGTTCAAACTCCAAGAAACAAAAATTCGCTACCTTATACTGTTTTCTTTAGTAAAGAAATGAACGATAAGCAACCAAATTCCAGGAGTTTACACATTAAAATTGGAATTGATAATTTTGCCATCGATTTGTCAACAAGAGAAAGCAAACTTGCTAAATCATTAATAAAACTTGATTCAAATAGTTTGATCAAGTCACTCACTCTTGATTATGTCCGAAATTCAGATGGAAATTCAAACAATAGAAATTTGAGAATTTCATTAAGCAAAAATGAAGTTCAATTTGCAAGTATTGAATCGACATTAAACGGTTGTCTGGATAGCATTCGATCAAATGCAAACGAAGTATCTAGACAATCTTTGAGCTCTTCTTTACGAATAAATGTATTCGAAAATTCAGCTGGCGTAAACACAAAATTAGATTTAGAAAGTTCAATTCAAAATAGAAGACATTTTTTCAATTTTGATTTGAAAACCGAAGGTTTATTGAGAATATTGATAAAAGTTATCTCAATTGAAGCTAAATTGGATGTAAATAGAGAATCAATTGATGCTCAATATGAAATAAAAAAGATTGGAGAAGTAAGAAGTTTTGCAGTAAAAACTAAACCATATTCTCAAATAAGACAAACTTCTGGTGGTTACAAAGAATTCGATGTTGAATATCTTAAAGTATTGGGTGGCAATAGACAACTTAAATCATCAGGAACAGTTCGTTATAAATTCGAAAATTTGAAAAATTTTGAATCATCTCTTAATTTGCCAGGAAATTTTAGATACGAATTAGTTTTCAAAAATGAAAGAAAACAAAATGACAAATTGTTTGGAGTTCATAATATTCGATTGAACTATGCACATTTGGATGTTCAACAAGCTGAAAGAGAATTGAAAATATTTATTGATGGTGAAACTCAATCAAATGGAATCATTTTTAATATACTAGCCAAGAAAGGTCAACCAAATGCTTTGGATTCAATTGAAAATCTTGATTATATTCTAGATTTGAACACAAAAAATACTTTTTGGTATTTAGCTAACAAGAGAAGAATGGAAAATGGTCAAAATAGCAACAAACAAACGATTAAATACATTTGACTTGGATGCCAGTTTATTTGCTAAGTTTCCAGCATTGATCAGTGATCCTGGTTCATCAAATTTCTTAAAGCATTCGCTTTCAATTAGCAAAAGTCTTGATGGTAAATCAAAATCAATTTCTGGTTCATTGGAATCTGACAATAAGTTTATAAATAGAGCATTTAAGTCTTTAAATGTTGATTATTCAAGAAAACCATTGAACATTGATACAACTAGTTTGATAGCTAAAATTTCTCTTGTAAATGCTAATGATCAAACGAAATTCATAAATTTAGATGTTCAAAGGCAAAATTGTGTAAATAATGGTTTAGATGAAGCTGATGAAAGTCAAGAAGATGATGATTCATTAGAAATTTTTCCTCAAACTAGTCAAAAATATAGACATTTGTGTTCTGGAACAAAATTGAATCTAAAACAAAATCTTTTGACCAGTGTTAATTCTAGAATAATACAAGGAAAAACTTTTGATACAACCGATTGTACTCTAGAAACAAAATTGATTAGAAAAAAACAAACCAAACCATCATACAATTATCTTTTGGATGTGTTGCTTTCTGCTGAATGCAAAGATTTGGTCTTTTTAAAAGAATCATTGACTGTCAAAAGAGAAGCTGACGAAAGCAGAGATGGAATGAGATCAACTGATTTAGTTTTGCATATTCAATCTGATTTATATTTTCAATCAAGACATGTTGAAATAAAACATAAAAAGTTTTATTCAAAAAGTGGATCGTTAGAAATTGAATGGGAAAGAGACTCGACTAGGCTTTTTGCTGGTAAATTTTTCTACACTAGAGAACTTGAAAAATCATCAAACAAACTTTCACGTGGAAATTATGTTTTGAATGCTAACTTTGGTTCAGAGACTTATAAAAATTGCGAATTAAACATTGAATCTAGACAATTTTATTACAATAAACTTGAATGTAAAATAAAGTCAAATAAACTGCCTGTTGAGTTAAAATATGGTTATTCGATAAAAGCCGATGGAGTTAAAGATCTACCAGATGGAAAACGAGATATTGAATTGACAATCAATTTACCAACAACAAGACAATTAAGAGTTGAATATCAGTCAAGTCGTGCATTCGTGACAGAAGAGCAATTTGATGATGATGACGATTTTAACAATGAAAGAGAATTTTCATCAAACATTAAATATTTCTGGGACTACGGAAGAGATCGTTCAAAAATGTTGAATCTTGCTCTGAAACGTGATAATTATGGAAAAACAAATAGCAAATTCAGTGCTGAATTATCAAGTTCATCATTTAAATCATTGAAATTAACTGTTGATAGAAAGAGGCTTTTTAATCAAACTGATATTGATGCAAGTCTTTCATATGTTTTGCAAAATAATGTTCAAAATGAACTCCAAGTTTTCACTCAACTTGCCTCTGATTTTGATTCAAGTCAATTTTCGATTGAACTAAATTTAGCTAGACCATCGTTCAACATAATGTATGAAAACAAGTTTAATAAATTAAATGGAAGATTAAAATACTTATCTATTCGATTGGCTCGATTGCTTAAGTTCTCAGTAGATAAAGAATACGATCCAGATAATCGTCAAATAAGCTTAGAACTTGTTAGTCCAAATGAAAATAAATTTAGTGTTGAATATGAAAAAAATTTGAATTCTGCTAATGTTTACATGGTTAAATCAGTGTTAAAACAAAACTCTAATGGACAAGTATTGTCAGTTTTGGAGAGTAATTTTGATTCAAATAACAATGTATTTGATGTAAACGTACTTGCCAAACAATCTCAAGAAGAGTATAATTTAAATGTCGGAATATATAATGAGTCGCTGGCAAATGCTGCAATAAGACATGTAACAAACAACAATCAATTATTAGGAATTGGCTCATTACAAATTGTGAACATTAATGATCCATCTATTACTGTTGAAAATGACAACAGATATTTGCAACTTAGTCTAAAATGGAACCGTTTATGGAATAGAATCTATAACGATATCTTGGCAAGTCAAGTTGATTTATCAAGAGCTTCTAAGAATGAACAATTTAATTCATATTTTGGCGATGTATACGCAACATTTGTAAATGATCTAAAGGAAACATATGAAAAGATTAAATCAGATAGAAAACAAGTTAGAAATGAATTAAAACAATTAGTTTTAATGATTGCTGATTTTTATACAAATTTCTTACCGAACCAAGTTAAAAATAAGCTTGTAAACAAATTTAGAGAAAATCAAGAACAAAGTGCCCAAGAGGAAAAAGTATTTGATCAATTGCCGCTGTACAAACGAGTATTTGCTCGATATAACAATCTTGCTCAGACTCTAAATAGACTTCACTTTAAAGTCAGATCTTATTCCAAAACTTTGTCTAGATTCATTCCACGTCTTACAATGATCAGTTACAATAAAGAAAATCAAATAAATAGAATGGCAAGACAATTTGACAACAATTTGGTAGCTCATCGTCCACTATATAATGCTCGCAATTTATATCAATTCAATGCTGAATACAGAGATACTTTGAGGAGATTTGGAAATCGAATTCTTTCAGTAAAATCAAATCTACTCAGAAACATACAAGGAGCAAATATCAGATCATTGATAAATAAATATAAGCCAAGATCATTAAGCGATTACACTATTGCAGGTCATGTTTTCAATAGAAGAAATTTAGTTACATTTGACGGTGAATCTAAGCTTTTGAAATCACGATGCAAATTTCTTTTGGCACATGAACTAACAAGAAATCAGTTTAGCGTCATTCTAAATAGCTATACTGATAAATCATGGATTAGTGTAAGTGCATATGGTCAGCCCTCTATTGATATAACACCACAATCTGCTTCGATAAATAACAGAACATTGGCTTTGCCTCATACTGTTGAATTAAAAGATAAGAATGCCAAAATAGTGGTGAAACGATCATTTAATTCAGTGTCTGTGGAAGTCAATAAAGATCTTTTGGTTACTTGTTATGAAGATTCTAAAAGTTGTAGTGTTGCTTTGACTAGATGGTACACTGGCAAAGTTAATGGTTTATTTGGAAAATCAAATTTAAATTCACAAAATGAACAAGAAGATTATTGGTTTTTGGACAACTCATGCCGTTACCCAAATTTTCAAGTTAGAAAACCAAGTGATGAAGCAGTTAAAACTTGCTATTCAATATTTGGAAAACACAGAAAAGCTACTTTTAGGAACGCAATTCAAGTAAGCATTCTTTTTGTAAAATATTTGGACTTGATAAAACAAGTATTTATATTTTGTTTTTTAAATCTTTACAGGCAATTAATGTTGTTGGCTGGCAGAAATTGTGTGAACTAGCCGTCAATGCTGATTCAAATAATAAATGTACAGTAATGAAAGCATTTGCTCATCATGCAAGACTTCATTCAATAGAAGTTAACGAACCAAACGAATGCTGTAAATTTTGACATTTAACTTTTAAAGATTTGTTTTGTTTACACAATAAACATTTTAGATAGATGTAAAGCCAAAGGAAAATCATTTTTGATAAATGAAAAATTGTCTGGAAAAAACCATAATTTATTTGAAAATGGTAATGACTATGTGTTTGTTTTATTACCATGTGATAAATCAAAATATTCAATTGACTTGTCAACTAGTGCTAGAAAGCTTTTGGCAAAACAACGTAATTTTTCAAAAATTATTTTAGATTTGAATGAAAATTTTAATATTATTTAATAATTAAAGCTAACAATAGATATTATTTTGTGAAAGTCCTTGGAAATAATGGTGCTTCAGTTTATCAATCTGAATATGGTCAAACATATAATTTTGATATAAAAAGAGCTTATCAAACAATAGCTGATGACCAAACAAGCCAAATTGTAAAAGATGATTTGTACAATGCACTATTTTTAGCCGGAAGCTTGTTTACAGAACGTTTGGCTCAAAATCGTCACTTAATAATCGTTGGCTGTGGAAATTGTGTTAAATACTCGAGTAGAGCTGCTATTTTGGTAGAGAGATTGTTGTCTAAGCGAAATATTGTCGTTAGTTCATGGGATGAATACAATATTGCTGATCCAGACTTGTTTGGTGACAACATAATTGGCTATGGTCAAAACAATGTTTTCTTGACTCAACAGGGATCAAATCAAGTTGAGGTTGAGCCTTCTGAAAGCTATCGTATAGAACACAGACTTGACTTGTGTACTCGGCTTGCAACTAAAACTAACGGAAATGTTTTTAACATCAACTTTATACGAAAGCCTGAGATATTTGAGCAAATAGCCCAAAGATTGTCTAAATCTGCTTCAGAGCATACATCACATATTAAAACATGTGAACGAGTTGAAACGCCATTCGGAGATGTTGATGATTTTTCATTTAAAGCCTGATCAAACTAATACATAAATTTAAGAATTTTTTGTTTTTGAATTTTTTTTTGAATTTTTTTTTGAATTTTGTTATTTTTAGTAATAGAAATTTTTCGTTAAATCGAAATAAATTTGATGAGCATTAATTTTTATTTTATTATTCTAAAATCTTTAATTATATTTATCATATTTAATGAACACTAAAAAACTAGATGAAAATTAAAAATATTTAAGAATCAAGTTATATCTAAAAATTTTTAAAATTTCACTTTTAATGCACTGATCACTTTTACTTGGTTCAGAATTTAGTCCATTTGTCCATCATGACTTAAAAGAACACACTTACTGCTTGATTCTCCAAGTTCATCTTGATATTACAAGCGTATCATTTTCTTATTTACCACTTGTATAACTATATATTCTAAATTGTCATTGCTTTTGGATGATTCTATTAAAAATATATAATTTTTCAAGAAATTCTTATTTCAAGTAAAATGTTAAAATATTTTTACACACGATTTATATGTTAATAATTTTTTCTAACTACCCCTTTTTTAACATATGAGAAAAAATATTTTAAAATTAAAATAATTTTTTCAGTTTATATATTTTTTAAGTTATTATCATTGAAAAATTTTTTTGATTAGAATCAAAAATAGCAATGGCTCATTTAGTCTTGAAAGAAATTGAGCAAGTAATTTTTATCTTAGACTTAAATTTGACCTTAACTTATTTAATTTAAAATTAGGAAAATTTTAGTGTTGACAATCTAATAGAAAATCTTTCATACAAAGCAACAGACGGAAGAGTTAGTCAAACGGATTTTGATCCGTTAATACTTGAAAACATATTTAGGAAGACAATAGATGATCTAAAAATAATTAATGATAAAACAAAGCAGAATATTCAAGTGCTTGAGATAGAATGTCAAAAAGAAAAAGACATTTGCAAAGATAAAATATTAATGCTAGAGAATTCCTATAAAGACTCGTATGACTATTTAAGTGTATTAGACAAAAGAATAAGTAATGTATCAACAACAATGTCAGACATGGGATCGCAGTTGGAAAATTTGAATAGACCAAGGCTTAACCTATTTGAATCGCACAAGACAGCAAAATATTTTGATAAATTTATGGATGGAATTGATAATAGTGGAGTTTTTGCTGATGATTCTAAATTGGAACAAGCCGCTGAAGTTATCTACAAGCTCTATATTTTGTCTAATGATTTAAATGATGAAAAGTAAACTATTTTTGAAAAAGATTGTTTCTAAATTAAAAATTTATTCTACAGATTTTTAAAAGCAAATGAGCTAGT
Organism: Brachionus koreanus; assembly: GCA_016987375.1. Lineage (NCBI taxonomy): Eukaryota > Metazoa > Rotifera > Eurotatoria > Ploima > Brachionidae > Brachionus > Brachionus koreanus. The sequence continues at coordinate 1,963,716 of PJRA01000160.1, forward strand.
CCTCAAAAAATATTCTGAAATTGAAATTAAGCTATTTCAAAAGTTTCATGATGCCTTTTATAAAAATGATAGAAAAGAAATGAAAAAATATTTAAACATTTTGTCTAATTTTAAAGTAATAAACTTAATTTAAGCTTTAAAATTTTCATTGTTTTTTTTTTAGAATTATCAAGAGTGTGTCAACGAATTTATAAAAAATCTACAGATGGTTATTTTCTTTATTATTTTAAATATTTTACTATTAAAATATTTAAAGGCAATTAAAAATTCAGATGATCTTTATTCAGAAATAATTCCTCTTTGTGCAAAAACAAATGAGATAATTAATGAAGTTTTCTTGAACAACGAGAGAATAATGGAACAATTTGTTAAAGATCTTTTTTTAGATAGAGTTCAGGTATTAATTATTTAAAAATTTTGTGTCAACTTTTCAAAAATAAAAAAAAAGTCGTATGTCACCACAAATCTTGAAAAATACCGAGAAACTGACCTAGAAAAATATCTTGATACTCTTTATTTGTTCTACAACAAGTAAAATAAATTCAAATAATCAAAAATATTATCATTTTTTTTTTAAAGAACGAAGAGGATTTCCAAAGAGCTATCTGAGTTGATGAAAATATCTAGTGAGAGCACTTTTTTCAACAAGCTTTTAAACGAAGTCTTCCAGGTGCATTTAAAAGATTATGTCAAGTAACTATCTTTTTTGATGTTTTTTTTTTACATGAAGAGAATTAATACTAATATATAATACTAAATATATAGTATTCAGATCCTTTAATTTTCAAAATTATACTAAAAGTATAAAAGAATAGGGGAGTTTTTAAGAAAATTAAAATAATTTATTCAAAATAGTGGTTTTGGGTACTGTCAATGATGGCTACTGGACCGCCAGGTGTTTTGGCCGTTTTGATGACCATGTACAAAAATAAAATTTAAAAATTGGAGGCATTGTAAAAATTTAATTCAAAACTTCGAAAGTAAAAAATCTTTTAACTTTTGCTCTAATAATCAAAAATTTGTTTTACAGTTGAAACAACTGTTGTTTCAAACTGTTTCATCTACAGAACAAATTTTTGATTATTTGAACAAAAGTTATTAGATTCTTTACTTTTTTATTCGATTTTTTGTTTGATGCAAAATTTGGATAGATAAAATATACTAAATAAAATAAAACTGTCACTTAAATTCAAAAATTATTAACAAATACTTTTTTATTGAATTTTTATTTGATTGGAATAATTATCTTTAATATAATAATCTTATTATCTTTTTTTGTTTTGCATTACGTTTATAAAGGAACTAAAACTGACAGCCAATACTTTGTAATACCTGAAAATTAAATATCTTAAAAAGTCATGTTACATGATATTTGATAAAAAATCTAGCGAATAAGCTAATATTGACTTTAAATTATATGAAACCAGTATTAAACTTCAAGAGATAAGTTCTTAGAAATTAGGTTAGACTCAAAAATAGATACATCCTGTAACTCAATATATCTAATTTTAATTTTCTTCTATTTTACACAAAAAAAGTTTTATTGAATTTTCACAATTTTTTAAATTATTTTTTTCTTTTAAGTCTTGAGAAAACAAACCTTCAGAATAAATTCAGGGCTCATTTGGATAGATTTTACGAAAAAATTGGTCATACAAAAAAAACACAATCTGGGTAAGTAAAAATAGGAAATTGTCTAAATGAGTTTTTTTTTTCCATTATTTCTTATTTTTAGCTTTGTTTCTAATTTACTTTCCAAACAAACAAGTGAGATTATTGATGACAGGTTTTTGTCTCATGATGTTACTACACTATGTATTGACGATGCTAAAAAGTCGATTAACAGATCACTTTTAGTTAGTTTTATTTTTTTTATTTTTAAGTTTTAGTTTACTAATAAATCCTTTCAGTTATGTGATGCTAATATTCAGCCGAAAGCTATTGATGACATGTACGAAATAGTTTGCCAAAACCTATGTCGAGATCATCTTTATTACTCTCTAGACTTGCACATAAATGCTTTATCTTCTGTTGATTTTAGGCAAGAAATAAATCTACACATTTTCCCATTCATAAAGCAGATGAATGATTTAATGTATCTTTTTGAACAATTCACAAACGTCAGTGTCATTCCTCCTGTTATGTAATCTAAATTGTCTTATAAGCTACTTTTTTTTAAAGTTTGAATATCTAGGAATTCTCCCTATTATCAAAAAATAATGAATAAATTAAATCAGATTTGCACTGATCTTGAAATTAAAATAGACAATAGTCTTGAAAAGTAAATTTTTATTATTCTGTAGTAGAATTTTATTCAGAAAAAATAAGGGCATTTACAGTAATTTGCAATCACATCAGACATGTATTGCAAAGTGAGCAAAAAAAAACCGATTTCAAATCAGAAAACGATGAAATATTTAATCAATCAACCATTGCATGCAGCAAAGCAATCAAAGTAGTTGAAAATCAAGTTCGTAAAATTAGCAATTGTCTAGATGGAAAAAATGTGAATAACGCTCTTAGAGAGTTGGGAATTAAATTTCACAGATGCATTTATGACCATTTGCTGAAATTTGAATACAATGAACAAGGTATAAATATAAGTTAATGTGGTTTGAACTGAATTTTTATATTTTTTTCAGGTGCTATGGCAGTGATAAGAGATATTAATGAATATAGAATGTGTGCAAAGAATTTTAATTGTTCAGTTGTTGACAAATTGTTTACTATTTTGTATTCGTTAACTAATCTCCTAGTGGTTAAGCCTGAAAATTTGCAAGAAATATGTTCTGGCGATAATTTGGTAAACAATCTATTTGTTTTAGATTTTTATTAAAAATTTCAATTTTAAGGTAATTATGAGTAAAGAGACTATCGAATCATTTGTACAATTACGTTCTGATTATCGAAACATAAAATTTCAAATTAATAGAAAATAAGTTATTTTATCTATTAAAAATATGAAAGAATTTTTATATGGTTTATAGTTTAAATTATTTATTTAAAACTAAAAATAAATTGTTTATGATTTAAATTTTCTTTAAAAAAAAAATTGAGCTTTAAAATGTTCAATTAATTATAAATTTAATATTTTTAACTATTTATTTTTTTAAAAAGATTGACAGAATGAATAAACTAAATGTAAGTAAAAACTAATTTTTCAAAAAATTTTAATGATGTTATTAGCATACAGCAATTTAAATTTTTTAATCAAAAATGTCCATAAAAGACCACAATTAAGTTGATTTACGTTTGTTTAATTACAAGTTAGATATTTTTTTAATAATTTTAAAAATTTTGAATCTTAATGACTCTTGAAAACTTAGCAAAACATTGAATGGAAGCTAGCACTTAAAATATTGTTATTCTTATAAATTTCAATCTCAAATGAAAATTAAAATTCTAAAAAATTTCGATTCATTTTTGTTTTAAATAAATAAAAAAGAATAATTTAAAAAACAGAATTAATTTAAAATTTAAATTATATGATTTTGATAGTCTATTTTAAATTTAAGATTAAGACTTTAAAATTTAGCCTTAAATCGACGCGAAATTTTTGAGTCTTGACTGATCACACTTCTTTAAAATTAAACGTTTTTAAACAAGAAAAAAAAATTAATTTTCGAAAAAAAAGTATTTTGGAAAAAACAACAAAATTAATTTTTGAATTTTACAGAAAATTTTAAACTGATAAAATCCTAAAAATTTTAAGAATATATTTGACTTTTTAAAAAAAAATAGTATTTAGTCTTTTATTAGGACCAAAATATTTTTATTGAACAAAAAAATTTAAATTCTTAAACAATATTAAGTAACTTTTTACTTTTAAAATAAAGGATGATTTAGAATCAGATGGTAAAATTTCTAGCCGAAATTCCATAGATACATTGGACTTGCTTAAAGGTATCAAAAAATAAAAAAATATTAAATTTTTGTTATCTTAATTAAGAAAGCAATGATCTAACTGAACAAAAAACTGAGATTAATGAGAGCGAAAAAGATGCTAATGATTCCGAAACTGACACTATTAATGGAGATGTTGAAAATTTTTATCAAAATGTTCCTGAAGAGCCATTGTCGATTGAATCAAAAAATCTTAATGATGAATATTTTAAAAATTTGAAGGTTGATGATGAAATCGAAACTTCTGATCTGAATCACTTGGAACCTAAGTTACGTGAAGCATGGATTCAGATGAGAAAACTAGATAAAAAATTATCTCTTGTGACCAAAAAAGAGAAACAAATTAAAAGAGAAACATTTGCTTTAATTGAAAAAAATCGAGCTGAACTTGAACTTCTGAGGCTCACTTCAGATCATAAAGAATCTAAATCAGAAGCCGAAAATACAGCTCATTTTCTAGCCTTAACTCATGTTGACCTTGATGCTGAATTAGAAAATGATTCAGAATCCAACGTGTCTGAAATTTTAACACCTGTATTTAAGACACAAGTACTTGATCAAAACGATAGCATTAGTAATTCAAGACAAGAAACTCCGAAAACTCCGAACAATGAGACTGAAAACCTAAATAGTTTACCCTCAAAATCAGAAACTTCTTCAAATTTCACACAATCAAACAAGACCAAATCTTCTACAAGAAATCAATCAAAAATCAAAAACCAAAAAGGTGGCGAAAAAAATTTCATCCATAGAAATATAAAATTAGCCCAAGATGCTGGTGGTGTTTTGGCAATGACTGATGAAGAAAAACAACGTCTCAATGAAATATTACTTGATATGGATAATACAGATGCTAAAAATAATGATACTTTAGAATTGAATAATGAAAATGTAATGATGGTTGAATATAATCCAACATTAGTTGAATTATCGAATGGAGATGGCTTTAGACCAAATAATGATGAGTTAGATAAACTGAAAAGAATTAATACAGCTTTAGAAACACGCAATTACTCTAGAAGCTCAATCAGTAGATATAGCGCAGCTTCTCAATCTAAATATAATGTTGAGACAGATGCATACTACGGACTAACGGTCAGAGCAACTTTTATTATATTTTTTTAATATTTTTTCAATGAGTTTTGAATATATTTTTAAATTAAATTTCAAATTTTTATTGTTTGTGTCAGTCTAGTTTAATTTAAATTTAAGTTATTATTTATTTTTTATTTTTGAAAACTTAAAAAAAAAAACACTCTGATAAAATTATTTAAAAAAAATTTGTTTTGGATACAAAAAGATTTTTAATTTTTATTGTTTCTAGGAACCTGAAACCAAACAAATCAAGCTAAATGACGATTTTGATGAAAATGAATTTGGCGACAAATTTATTAGGGAGGCTAGAATCTCACGCGAGCAAGAAGCCAGATTAAAATATCTCGATGCTCAATTAGAAAAAATAAAAACTATTAATATTGACAGTGAATCAGTATCAACATCTGAAACAGTAAAAAATTTTTTAATTCTTTTTTAATCAAGACTTAAAAAATTATTTTTGAATTTAAAATTTTTTAATTAAATGAATAAATAATTAAGAGACCAGAATCACTTCTTTCTGTAGTTAGTGAAGATCAACTTAAACAACTTATTGATGAATATTATTCAGAAAACAGCCAAAATATTATTGAAAATGGAGACAGGTAAGGAAAAAACCCTTTTAAAATTTATTTAATTTTTTTTTCAGAGAATTGAAAAAATTGGAAACTTTAATTGAAGAGAATGATAATTTACAGGATAATGAAAACGCTCAAATGCCAAAAATGAACGAGAATCTTATTAAATTGCTGTTAGATGAAGCTAAAAATGAAGGTTTATATCAAATTGTTGAATCAAATCGTACTCCATCAGGTATCTTAAATTTTTTTATTGCTTTTTTTAATTTTTTTTTTAGTGAGTCATTCAGAGCATTCTTTTTATGATGAGGCTCTTGAAATTTTAAAAGAGAGGGAAAATATTTGGAAAACAAGCCAAAAAGATCAAGTAATCCCGATGCAAAATGAAGAAGAATATAATTCAGACGATGAAGAAATTCAAAATCAAAGCAAAGAAACAGAACGTTTACCGTCAAGATCAAGCGTCAAAAATTCAAATCACTTTTTAGTTGATGGCAAAGATTTTAAAGACGCTTTACCACCGTTAGTTAATCGAAATGATTCAATTGAATTAAACAAAGATGATACTAAATCAAGTATAAGCAGTAATAACAGTTTAACTTTTTTTCCAAAAATTAGTAATCGTTACTTGCCAAAATAAAATTCTACTTTACTTTTTAATAAAATACAAAAAATTTTTTTAATAAATGATTTTTCTAAACATTTTTCTCCAATTTTAAAATTTTTTAACTAAACAAAAATACTTTAATTTTATCTCTATTTTTATTTATATACGAATTTGATTTGAATTGAATTAATTTAACTTAAAACTAAAATTAGAAAAATTAAAATAGTTTAATTTTTGCTTAAAATTAAAGAAAAAGATCGACAATTTGATTAATCAACAATAAAAAGTTATGATCAAATAATTGATTTAAAAAATTTCGATTTTAAATTTTATTCATAAAAAAATTAAAACCTCTTAAAAAACAAATATTTCTATCTAATTGCAAAAATGCTTGTCAAAAATTTTTAAAACCAAAATTCATTTGTATAATTTCAAATTAATTTTATTTCTATTAATTTTTCATTTTAAACAAATTAAAAAAATTTAGTTTTTTCAATTCTTAAATAGTTATGCCTTGGGATCTCATTTCTAGCTTCAATTGAATAGCTGCACAGCATGGACATCTGAAAAACAAAATTTTGTCAATTTAAATCTTTTTTATTTAATTTTACATTGAAGAATATAAAAGGTCCTCTTGAATGCTTCCCTTTAAATTTTTAAAGATATTCAATTTTTTATTTTTTTTAATTTTTTAAAAAAATTACATGAAGTTTGTAAGCTCCTCTAATTTTTGTTCTCAAAAAGCTTAAATTAGACCAACAAAAGCCAGAACAGGGCCAAAAAAGGGTAAAACACTGCCAGCATGCTGAACATGAGCCTTCCTTAAAAGTTGAAAACCAAAATAAATTGCTTTTTTCTTTTAAATTAAAATAATACTTTGGCGTCTTGAAAAATGTCACAAATCAGACTTAAGTTTTGAATTTTGAATTAAGTAAATAAATATGCATTTAAATTTACCATGGCAAGCAAAATGTTCCGCAGCAACATAGCTTGCAATCTACGCAGCAGCTGCAGAAATCATAGTTAAATTTGTTATCATAAGTTAGCTCAGACAATTGTTTTTGAGGTGAATTTGTAATAACAATATTAGTTCTATCAAAAAATCATTTTAAATTTAAAATTTTAAAAACATTTTAAAAAAATGTCTTTACCCAGTTTGATTAAATTTAATGTTATTATTATTTCGGCGCTTCGAGTCCATTTTTTTCCTAAAATTTTAAATCGAAAATAAATTAAAATTAAGAAATAAATTTTGCTTAAAAATTTCAAAATCGATTCTTTAGTTTTCATTTTAATTTACCTATGTTTTTAAACACCTTTTTGATTTAAAAACTATATTTTTGCGACACTTTTAGTTAACAATAAACACAGCAATTTTTTAATTCAATTGAACAAAGTTTTAGCAATTCGTCTGCTTAAATATAATTAAAATGTTTTGAATTTTAAAATTATTATTTGAAAATTGTTTATTTAGTTTTTGAATATCAACCAGAATATCATGAAAATTTCTAAATTCAAAATTAGCTTTATTTAAATAATTTCAAAATTTGCATGTTCGATCATTTATTTTTTTAAAAGAATTTAGTCTCTTTAGTTTTCTTTTAATTTTTAGTTTTTAGAATTTTCTAGGTCAAAAGTAAAAAATTTAAAGGCTATTAGCAACCGAATGTAGAAAATATTTACTTTTTGGTTTTCACAATCAATTAACTAATTTAATTTTTATTTTAGAAAAATTATTATTATTACAAAAAATGAGTAAAGTGTAAATAATCAATATTTTCGATAATTTACAATTGTTATCTTTTTTTTTATTAAAGTGCAAGTTACAATAGCACACCCAGATCCATTCAACCAAGAAGAATGTATACTCCACTAGACTTTCAAGACGACTGGCAATATGGTCTATGCGAATGTTGTAGTGATTGCAAAATTTGTTGTCTAGGTTTTTTTTGTGTACCATGGTAATTCATACTGAATCAATAAATTTTTCGATTATCATCTTATATTTTTTAGCATGGAATGCATTTTGATGACTGACGCCAGAGAATATATTGGCACTGTTCCACTCGCACACAGTACAGCGAATCTTAGAACAAAAATAAGAAGCACGTATAGAATTAAAGTAAGATCTTTATTTTACCATAACATCAAGTCAATAAATTTTTTAAAAGGGAAGCTTGGATGGTGATGCAGCAACATCACTATTGTAATTTTATGCTAATTATTAAATCTAAAGTTCTAAAAAATTTTTTTTAGTTGCCGATGCTGTGCTCTGGTACAAATGAAAAAAGAATTGATGGCACGTGGTGAAATCTCGAATTAATTATTAACAGCTCTACTAAAATTTTTTTCTAATTTAACTTTTTCATGAATAAAACTTAAGTTTTGTGATTAAACTTTTTATTTGTAATTTTAGTTATTTAATTTTTAGAAAAAATATTTGATTTAATCAAAAATCTAAAAAAATTTAAATTTTACGTTCTCTTTACGTTTTAGTGAAAATTTTCAAGCTGATTATAATTTTCGGTTTCAAACGCTGCATCATCAAAAAATTTTGGATGAACATCATCAAATTTAACTTTCATAAAATCAGAATTTTTTTTCATTGGCTTGAAAGACAAAAGCCTTGAATATATTTATCTAATCATATTTATTAAATAATTTACCTTATTGATTAAATTTTCATATTCGTTAGTATTGATCTTAGAATATGTTGGCCTGCAAAAATTAAATAGAAATAAAAATTTTTAAATAATTTTTTTACTTTTTATTATCGTCTAACCGTTCGAGATTTTCAAAATTGTCTTCTAAGGAATCATATACAACCACTTTATTAAAAAAAAATATTTAATATAATAAAATAATTAATTACATTTAAAAAAAAAATTGTACTTTTTGTATCTTTAATAAATTTTTCGACGCTTTTATCAAAAAGAAAATTTTTATGAATCAATTTTATGCCAGAATTTAAAAAATCGTTTTTCGCTTTATCCGAGACAAATTCATGTGTATTAACAAGTTTCTGAGTATCTGAGTCCAATTGTAACAATTTTAAATAAAATTTTTTCAATTCACCATTTTTCAATTCCTTAATAAATAAATTTTTGATTAACTATTTCGAAAGTAGAACATTTTTATCACAAACTGTTTTGAAATAATTGTAAAATTCGTCTAATTTCTCAGTTTTAAAAAGATTATCCAGATTTGCATTGAGTTCATCTCTATTTTTTTTCTCCTCTAACAAATTACATTGAGACAAGGTAATAGTCAGATAAATAATTAAAAATTTTTTAAACATTTCTGAAAAGTTAATAATAAAAGTTAAAAATCTATGTTCTAAAACATTATCTTTTTTGAAGGTTTAACCTTTTTAGATTTTTAATTTTATGCCACAATTAAAAGATAAAAAAAATTAAAAAGATAAAAAGATAAGATCATTTTAACAACAAGAAAAAATAACTACAAAAATTTCAGAAAAAGAGATATAATTTACTAAACCTTTAAAATAAACTTATTTCTAGTGTTGGATACGGTCTTACCGATCCGGTCAAAATCGCGGACGTTTTTTTGCGGTCAGACGGCCGGTCCTCCAAACGGTCTCAAATTTTGGCGGCCAAAAAATACACTTATCTTAAAATTGGCGGCCATAAATACGGCCCACTAGGATGCGGGCGGTCATTTAGCTGGTCTCCCAAACGATCTAATTTTTAAATTTTTAATTATTTAATTAAATATTCATTATTAAAATTTTTTAAAAAATTAAGAATCAAAGACAAATTAAAACATTTTTAAATATTTTTGAATATATTTTTGAACTAAAAATCTTTGAAAAAAAAATTACTGAAGTATAAGGCATTTTCTTTTAAAAAATGATATATTTTATTGCGGCCAAAATATTCAGACTGTCTGAGAGACCGGCCAAATGACCGCCCGTATTCTATTTGCCCGAGTTTAGCGAATACGGTCTTGACCACAAATAATTTTTACCGGACCACTGACCGTCTGTACGGATCCCAACACTACTTATTTCCAACTCATTTTTAAAAGCTGCTTTGTAAATTCAATTAAAAAAAAATTAGTTCAATTTAACACTTTTAAAAAGGAAGATATGGTAAATACGATTAAATCAAATTACCGTGTTCTTCTAAATGATTATAGTTTAAATTCTTGAATAATTTATTAAAAAAATTAAAATTCAAAGATAAAATTTATATTTTATGAATCTTTTTAGATCAGACATCTAGTCCTCTACATGCTTTTTTAACGGCCTTTAGCATTCAAATTTTTTTATTCATTTGCTAACAATTTATAGAACTTCTGAACATCATTTTAGTTTAGCTTGAGTTATTTTAAAATCTAAATTTTTATCTGTAATTTAACAATTGTATAATATTAATCGTATTTTAAAAAAAAAAATTTTGAGACTTGCAAAATATATTTTTCAATATAAAATATATTGTAATTATTGAAAAAAATTTAAACTCAAATAGCTAAAATTAAATTCAAGTTTGGCAAAGATTTGATTTGAGTGATCCAGAATTTGTAAAATTTATATTTTATTTATCACTTTTCTTTTTTGTCTAAGAGCGCCAAATTTTAAATTTAAATAAAAATTCAATAGATAAAAATGTAATCGAAATTTTAAATTTTTAAGAATAAAATAAAAATTTAAAATATGTAAAAAATTTTAAATCTAGATATTTTTGGAATATTGTCTATAATTAATTATTTTTCTCTTTTAATAAAATAATAGATATTTTTTGAATCGGTAATGTCTAACAATTATTTGGATCTAAACAATGTTTAAGTTTCAATCAATTACGCCTTGGTTTTTTAGTTCTAGTTTCATTTGAATCGCAGAACAACATGGACAGCACGTAGTGTAGTACATATCTTCTAAAATGCTTCCCTTTTAAGATTATCGTTAAATTCTTATATTTGATGAAATTATAATTTTACATGAAGTTTATAAGTTGCTCTAAGTTTAGTTCGAAGAATACTCATATTTGAGCATAAACAATTCAATGGAAAGAATACAGTAAAACATTGCCAGCATCCTGCACAGCAACCTTCCTAAAGACAAAATAATTTTAGCTAACAAAATACAGTTTTTATGATACTTGTGCATCCATATAAAGGCTCCATATCATACTAGAAAAATAAATCAAATAAGTAAGAAATAATTTGAAAAAAAAAAACAACCAAGGCAAACAAAAGGTTCCGCAGCAACAAAGTTTACAGTCGATACAACAGCTGCAAAAGTCATTTGAAAATCGATCGTCATATGATAACTCAGAATATTGCTTTGTTGGTTGATTATCGAATATTGGACGAATTCTTTTCATAATTTATTTTTAAATTTCTAAGCTAATAAGTTCTTACTTTGTATTTGACATTTTAAGCCTAGGAATTGCTACAGTAGTTTTTGAATCTGTAAGTTTTCAGGAGATTTAAGATTCTGAGAAAGTGAAAAAACTCAATTATGGCTTAAAATTATTAAAAACCTCAGTTCAAATTACCTTTAAATCAACATAACTATAGCAATTTGCTTTTAAGGATTTAGTAGCATAACAATAAAAAAAATTCGTTTTTTTTAATTCCAGTCATTAAAAATAATTGAATATTTCTCTTACGTAAAAATTAAAGCCATTTTTAATTTTAGAAAGCTAGTTGAATTAGTAAAAATGTAAAATATTATTTGATTTATCTTTAAAATTAAATTTCAATTGAAAACACTTATTTAAAGGTCCATTCGATATCCAAACAGAACAAATCAACCACGAAAAACTTATAATTCTTTGAATTTTGAATATAATTGGACTTATGGACTGTGCGACTGTTGTTCTGATTGTAAGTTATGCTGTTTAGGTCTTTGGTGTCTACCATGGTAATTTTTGTTTCCGATATGCTATTTATTTTTTATGTTTATAAACTTAGTCTACAGTGTATTTTGTTCACGGATGCAAGGGTAAAATTTACTTAGAATTAAATGAGAATTAAATGATTATATTAGGAGTTTATTTGTACTTATATGAAACCTAAAAGTTTAGGTAATTTGAGATCAAAAATCCGAGGAACCTATAGGATTAGGGTTTGTTTTAAATGTTTTTATTTTTTTCACCTAATCAATATATAAAGGGACAAATAGATAAAGATGCGATGTCAGCTATTTGGTAAGCTTAAATGATAATAAAAAAATGTGAAAATTTTATTTTCTTAGTTGTCCGTGTTGTGCAACAATTCAAATGAAACGAGAGTTAATGGCTCAAGGTGAAATATAATAAAGAAACCATAATTCAAGATTAAAAAAATTTTAACAATGTTTTAATCTATTATGGAGAAGTCCAAAAAAATTCAATTTTTGAATTAGTCATTATCTTTTTAAATAAATATAATTAAACTTAGTTAGAAACATTAAAAGAATGAAAGTGAAATTTATTTGCTGAATATACATTAAAAATTATTATATATTAAATTATATTAATTATTTCCAATAGTTCTATCTAAAAAAATTGATTCCAACTATAAATGGAAATAAAATATGTCAATTTTAATTTTAAAAATATTGATACATTTCACTGGGTTTTTAATTTTTTAGACATAAAGAGAGTAATAGATAACTTGAGAGAGCACAGCGATAAAGAATGTAATCTGATTAATTATTATAATGATTTAGGATAGCATAAAAAGATATTTAAACACTCAAAGACTTGAAGGTTTTATTCGACCCTTTTGTTATTTATTTAAATTTTATAAAAAATTGTTGACATTTTTTAAAATCATATCTAAAATAAAAAAAAATTAAAATAAGTTAATTTCTATTGGAAATTATTTTAACTTTCATGAGAAAAAAGTAAAAATACACTATTACAAAAAAGGCCGAAAAAAAAACCTTCGGTCTCTTCGGTCGTTAAGATATTTAATAACCATTATCATCTAAATCAGTGCCTGATTCAGTAATTTTATTGATACAATCATTTCTAATAGTAGTAGTAGTAGTAGTAGTAAGTTGAGCTGCAACTCGGAAAAATGCCCGAGCAGAGCTCTAATGAGCTATAGCTATTTTCTTAGTACTTAAAGGAATCTAGATATATTCTGGAAAAACCTCGAATGATCTTGAATGCACCATAAATTTTCGCCTCATTCTAATTAATTAAATTTTTTTATTAATTTTATTTTTTATTCTCTTTTTGATTTTTTTAATTTATG